>RCWM02000482.1:0-600000 GCA_003667255.2 Euschistus heros | reverse complement strand
TGGAGAAGAAAGAACTTTATGAAAATGCTTATTGCATTCCATGAATTATGTTATTATAATTGAAGAATTGGTGATGAGGTAATTTACGAAGAATTGAACTAGTCCCATTACATCACATCAAAATTATTTGCTAATTTGGCAACATTGTATATCTCTATGGCTGCAGAACTTTGATCAGGATTATAATAATGAAAATGATAAATACAATTTAAGGGAAAAATAAGTGAAAAAGAAAACCTGATAATATTGTTTAAAGAAAAAGACGTAACTGTATTTGAGCCTAAATGGAAAACATTATGCATATGTTTTGGCTCTCAGCAGGCAGCTTAAGGAAACGTTTTTATAGGGAGGAATCAAATAATAGAGGAACAAAGCGTAATTGAATCTTATGATTTGGTTGATATGGGATGTGTTCCATGAAGGAATAAAGAATAAATCTGAAATAAAAGGGGAAAAAAGTATGAAATCCAAGGTGCCATACTATTATAGAGTTTAAGTAGTCTGACATACATGTAAAGGTCATATGATATTTTGTCAAAATAAACAATTTTCAACCAAATTAAACATTCAGTAAAGTCATCTTAAAAATATGGAACACTTAAGAGCTACAATAGTAGCTTAAACCATTTAAATTTTTTGATTTATGGAATTTTGGTGAACAGCCAATGTTAGTCAATTTTTCAGATAAAAAATTAAATTAATTCAAAATCATGAAGTTTTATATTAGAGATGGACAGAAGGAAAGGTTATAAATTTGATCCAATTATAGATTATAATTCATAACTTTTCCTAATATTATTAATAGCATAATCTGTACAATATTATATTGTTTTCTATGTAACAGTTCTATTATGAATGTTGTGTAGATTTTTTATATTATTTTTCTACTGATTAAAAATAGTACTACATGTAAATACTATTCATAACTGTGAATGTAAATGGACAGGATACTAGAAAAGTTTTAATTTTTTAAAATTGTTTTTATAAATATGATTATTTTTATAAATATATTTTATGTTATTAATTGTTAATTTTTCTCTATTTTTTGTTTATCTTTACTTTTATGTAAAAGGACAATCCATTTTTCGTTTGTAATCACTGATCGCAAAAACTACTGAACCAATCTTGACCAAATTTTAACATTATCTTCATAGTTCTAGGAAGGTTTAGCAACAATAAAATTTAATTATTTTCTGTTAAATGGTTGTTAAAATACAATAAATATGTGGTGTGCAGTGAAGTTTGAAAATTGACCAATAGGTGGCGATCGCCATTCTACACTGGTTACTAATATCAGTGTTATATAGAGCTAGAAATTGATAGTAAAATTTGTTTAACTCAATTACATTATTATACAAAAAGTTATACATATGTGATGTGACGTGTGGATCCCAGTGAAATTTAAAAATCGATCGAAATGTGGCTAGCGCCATTCTGCAAGAGAGTTTTAGTAAAACTATTAAACCTATCTGAACCAAACGTTAACTAAATCATATTCATAGTTCTAGAAAGGTTTACAATAGTAAAATTTACTGTAATAATAAATATACAATATTAAGTGAAAGAAACAAGGTTTGTCACACTGTTACAAACTTATAAGTTAGAAGTTAAAATCCAACTAGATGAAATCGATAAAATTATTTCTGCCAAATACAAATCATTACCAAATAAAAGCATCAGTCCTTTGCTTTTTATTGTAAGTAAAAATATGATCTATGGGCCTTTAGCTTCAAGAACTAGTAATGCAGTCCATTATCCACAAGATTTTCTTAATAGTCTTTGTTCATCTGAATTATGAACTTTAATTTTTTTTTAAATTAAAAATTGGATGTCCAATTATGCTTTTATGTGATCTTCAAAAATAACCAGGTTAAAAATTACTGCTAAGCGTGAAAATGTGAATGAAGAAATAATGCTCAATTGCAAAACAAGAATTTTATCAATAAAAAATTAAAACTTTAATAATTAATAAAAATAATGAACAAGCCGCGATGGGGGAGGCTAGTAATTAATAAAAAGAAACGTATAACGGATTAAATCAGTACTGATGAATTAACTGCCAATTCAATTGGAATTCTTTTTATTTTAAAACTAGTTTTGAATGTTAAACATTTGTCATCAGTTCCAAGGAGGTAAATGAAAAGGATTTCTGAATGATATCAGATGTGGACCAAGAGCAGACTGATAACATTTAGAAGTCCTTTTCATTTTGCCTTCATTAAACTGAATTCCATTAGAAATGGAAATTAATGCAATGAATACTAATTGTATTGATCCTTCTATACCATCATGCATACCTCAAGTTATAGTGGATTAATTTTACTGAAAGTTCCTTTTGGTGCTCTGGGTTGATTTCGCAGTCTGCCAGCTAATTAGATGGTCAAGAAGAGAAATGATTTATCAACAGCTTCAAGTCTTAAAACTGAGATTTTATCAAATTCCAAACTTCCAATTGCAATTTTCTTAAAATAAGATTTTTGTATTGAACGTACTATTCACAGGTGACGCAGATATAATCATAGAAGATCCTCTTCATTATATTTTAATCATTACTAACTAATGATACCCTACTTGTCATCTCTCTTTTTTATCCTTCATTCTCTCTAACTTTTCCTTTGATCGTCCTTTTCTAATATTCATATCTCCTATTTTGATGAGCCTCCTGTATTCTAAATTATTTTTTTATTTTGGGGTCAACTAAATATCTACCTTTCCATGGTTCTTTTCAGGAAAGGCACTTTGAGCCAATAGGGATGGTCTTTTTTTCTGTTCTGAACAGAGTGATGGAGTCACTCCTCAGGGGAAACATAAAAGTAATGTGGTGAAGCTGACACTCCTGTTAACTTATCAAACATACAAAAATTTTTAATAGAAAAACTACTGATTTATACAGTTTTCATGTGTTTTTTTTTTTTTTTTTTTTTTTTTTTTTTTTTTTAAATATAGGGAACTACACAAAAAATAGTACAAAGCGATATGTACATAAAAGAACTAAGCATTTATTATTGTAATATATCAATCTAAATTATTTATTGTTATTTTAAATATGCTTGTAGTATGTATATGTATAAAGAATTGCATATGTATGTAAATATGTGTGTATGTAGGTATGTATGAGTATGTATGTGTGAATATATATATAATGTATGTATGTGTGTGTATATATATGTGTCTGTGAGTATGTATGTATATATATATATATATATATATAGAGAGAGAGAGAGAGAGAGAGAGAGAGAGATATTTAAAAATGTATAGTCACAATTTTTGTTTATTTTATTACTAGGATGTTATATTTTTCTGTTTATCTGTTGAAAGTTTTTTTTTTTTTTTTTCGTATATTTTTCTTTCATTATAAATTATGATTACATCACATATATTTAAGTTGATAATTAGTATTATATTTTAAGTTGAGTCTGGTTTATTTTGTTGGTACAGCATATAATTTTGTGAATTGTAAATACTAATTATACAAGAAATAAAGAAAAGAAAAAAAAAAAAAAAATGTGTTTTTTTTTTCAATTTCGACATTATGTGTTTTAAGTTTAGACAAACATTTTTTTTTTTTTTTTGCTTGTGTGTTAGTAATTTTTTTGACAATCAGATCATTACTTCATCTTGAGTATATTTAAACTCATAAAATTCAGCTAAAGCATGTGGATAGGAGAGGAGACCCTAAAATCCGTCACATTTTTTAAATAAGAATATATGGGCCTGCATCATTTCAACCTATCTCTTATTTTAACCTTTAAATTATTTTAAGATGCCCTTATATATAATGTATGCTTGTAAAAAGAATTTGAACATAAATGCTAGCCAAACTTGGGGTTACTTCTTTCCACCTTAAATATTAGTACAGTAGAGTCTTGATACTTTGAGTTTTGCATAAATCTAAACCATAAATTTTTTTATTTACTTTATTTCATTACTTCATGTATTTAATTAACACCTGCTCTAAAAGAATGACAATCAGCAAATTCGCTGTGGTACATAAAGAAAAGGATTAACGAGACATAATGGATATCCAGTACCCGATGGTAACTTTGACTTGATTTCGTAGTTTTTTATATAAATACACTTTGTTTTAATAAAGTTTAATTTAAATATTTTTTCATCATTGTTTTATTTAATTTTTCCACATAAATTTTGATGGTGCTAAGTACTAATAATTCAAGGTGGTCACAGTCCCAATTATCTCAAGCTGTCGAGACTGTACTGTAACATGATTGGTAATTTATCTCATCCCTCAAGAAAAGTTAGAATGCTGCTAATTTATTTATTTAAATAAAACTATTCCTATCATCCATTATAAAACATACCAGATTTAAATAGGAGAGGTGGATTTATTGGCTGTAGGTACATATGACTTGTAGATATATCCTAATAAATCTACAATTAAGATTTTAGATTCAATTATTAAAAAGTGTATTATACTCATCATGTATTTAAATTGTTTCACAGTAAATGCTTTACACCAATTTTATGTACTAATCACACATGTACTGACTGCTCTCGACAACTAAACAACTACTGCTAACATCCACTTAACTATCCCAACCCTCTTGCCGAATCCTACTTCATATTTACAATAAAGAATAAAAAACAAAGGCAAAAGCTTCATAAATTATCAATTTTCTGTAGAGGCATTTGAAAAGGCAATTTTCTGATGGCAATTGAATGTAGGCAAGTATGACTGCTTTCTAAAATACACTGAATGCATTTTCACAAATCAGGTAATAATTTCTGCACACAACTGATGCACTGTTATTGTACTGACAAATATTTCACCTGCTGAAAACATCCTAGCTGTAACTAATAATTAAAAATACTCATTTGTCCAATCATTACACAGAATAATATGTCAGTCATTCACTTCAATGATTATTTCATTTGAATTTGACAGATCATAAATACATAATACTGATCAATACACGAAAGAATATTTGTTTTGGCAAGGAATTCAACAGGATGTTTTTAAAGGATATAGAAAATGCGAGACTTTCTCTTTCCTTAATTTAGTTAAATTTAACAATACAACAATTTTGGGAGAACAAAATAAATCATACTAAAATACATTATTTGGATACATAAATGTAAAAATAGGATAGAGTATATAAACTTTAAGCTTTGCACTCGGTTTCATTTAAAATAATTTCTCTAATTTTTAAGCTCTTGGGTATGTTTTCAATAATAATTTTAACGATTTCTGGTACTTCTGCCATTGCACCAATGCCACTATCTCCACACATCAACACTTTGGCAATTGGTGGTATTTCTAGATATCCCCAACTTTTAAGGGTATCTATTTGTGTTGATGTAATGGGATGATTCCACATTTTTGTGTTCATGGCAGGGCAAAATATTACTGGTTTACGTACATCCCAGGCACGGATTGTGCAGAGTACTAAGTTATCACATATTCCCTAAAACATGAAACTTTTTAAGTATGTTACTGACACAGGGTTCTTTGGAATATAATGTTGATTAGTAAAAATATGATTAATATCAGAATCATAATTAATAATTTTTTAAACATAACTTACTGAAGCAATTTTGGCTAATGAATTGGCATCTAGAGGAGCTATAACCAAAATGTCTGCCCACTTAGAGATTTCAATGTGCAGAACAGGATCACCTCTCTTTTTCCAACTATTCCACTCATCTTCATCAGTATAGCCTTCTAAAGGTATTAGTTCATTTTTTGAAACAAAATGCTTTGCTTTTTCAGTCAAACAGTACTTAACATTAACTTTGAAATATGAACTTGCTTCTTTGGTTAAGGTTTCGAAAAGCAAGGGAAGCTTAATGGTAGCCACACTAGCTGTAGCACAAATTAAAATATTACAATCCTTCATGGTTGCAACTAATTTTCACGTTTAATCTCTTCTTCTTTAAAACCTAATTTCGACCAATCTTCTTTTGCCATTAAATTATTGTCCATCCTACATGCTAGATAATCTTTTGCTTCTTGGCGACATTTAGAACTGTCACTGTTGGTATTTCTCAGGCATATCATATACTTCAACATAGTCCTTTTACACTGACCATCGTGGTCTAAAGGAAAACTGCCTTTTTCAGGAGGTGTAGGTGTAAACTTTTTTTGACCAAATGTCATAGACGACATAGATAATATAATGTCTTATCTATTCACATAGATAAAAATTCAAATAAATTAACCTCTTATCGTCATTACAACCTTCCATGAATGAAAAGGTTAACCAACCTTATATTAAAAAAAATATATAAATACAATTCTTTATTTACGAAAAATAATCAAGGGACAAGTAAGATTAAAATATCAGCATATAAAAAAGAAATTTAGAATCGGTACGAAATTATCAAGATATCTTAGACTGCGCTTGGAAATGTTACTTGTCCAACTTGCAGGGAGATAATTGAAATTTCCGAAGTGATTCAATGCTTAAGGATTGTTAAAGAGCAGTGGAAAATTAAATCGGAAATAAAACACGTATTAGTTTTAATTAATAAATATTTAGCTGCTTGTAATTTGAATCGATTCAATTATATTATGAATATTTTTATTGTACAAACAGGAGGGTGGTAAGGGGGAGGGGAGTATCCCCCCTTGTCTACTGTGACACAGAAAACCGGAGTTTGATGTTTTATGATGTTCATAGTGTTTTTCAGCTCTGTGGCTTTGGAAGTTCTTGACAGTATTTAACATTTTAGTGTTATAACGTGATCAAAAATTTATGTAATGAAAGATTGTTGATTGTTAGTCATGTCATGATATACATCAGTTGTATTGGAAGAACTGTAATTTTACTTAGTAAATTTAAAATTTTTTTCCTCTGAAACTTATAAATTTTGTTATTCGTATGTTTAATTTTATTATTGGTTATAACCTTTAAATGGAAAAGAACAACAGATTTTTTGAAGGATGTGGTAAGGAAGGCCCAATCAAGTGTATATTTCTTTGTGAATTTCATCCTACTGCTGGTCCGAAAATAACTTGTCAGGTAGTTTTAGTTAAGTAGAATCTTTCATTTTGTTTGCCGAATGTTGTGTTGACTATTTTCATTTAAGGTTCCAGAAGATCATATATCTAAGGATACATTTGAAGCTGTAAGTGTTTATTTAATACCTAAGCCACAGCTCCTTCGAAGCACATTAACAATGTAAGTATTGCAAAAATGAAAATCTGACAAAATATACACTTATTTACTACTGAATTAGTATGCATTCCATTATATTTGTTGTAGAACTGCCTGTGGTATAAAAATAATTGGTTTTCCTGTTAGGATTGATGATAAGAAATATGCTCGTAATGCTTTTCAGTTCAATGTGTGCTTTGTTTGTGATTATTGGGCAAGAACAGTTCAGTATGAGTCAGTTGTCAAGAAACTTTCGGATTTTCTGGTTAGTATTTAGGTATTGTTATAGTAGTATTTAATACTGCTAGGACAACTTGGTTAATTTACTTTCTTTGCAGATTGTTCTAGAAATTGAAAGTAGTTTTCTATCACAGAGGGAAGAGAATAAATCATTACATGAAAGATTGATACTTATGTTTACAAAGGTTTTGGAAGACATCAACAAAAGCAATATGTGCACATTAACTGGTAATATTTCAGCTAAATTTTGCCATTTAATACTACTTTAGTTTGAAAAATATTTCAACTTACTTTAATTTAAGTAGGAAATTTAATGAAAGTGTATAGATTACATTTGTCTGGCCTTTGTTTTATATTATACTTATACTTATACTTGCAATTATACTTCAAATTTTAGATTAATCTTTCTATATAAAAAAGAGGTACTTGATCTGGTTTCATCACATGTTTTTTTTTTTTATTAAATAACATTTTAAGTCAAGGTAATGAGAATATCGATATATCATTATTGTAATCACCACTTTTGGTATTAGTGATGAGATTTCAAAATATCTGGGATTTTGGCTGTGGGTCTATTGTTTTCTTGTGTAACGTTTCTTCACCCTCAAATAGTGCAATCTTTTTTCACCCTCAAATTGTGTAATCTTTTTTCACCCTCAAATTGTGTAATTTTTCTTCATATTAAAAAATGTAACATTTTGACATGCTCTATCACTGTTGGTATTGCTTGGATTGAAAATTTATCGACAGTTTCCTTAACAGAAATTAAATGGAGAATATTTTTTATTATTATCATTTGTCACTAGGACCTACCGTTTAGGAGCGATATTGGTTTGAATGAAAAAAAGTCACGTTTTACTTACATTTTTAAATGTTGGGGCTTTTTTGACATGCTTTATCTCTGTTCATTTGCTCGAATCGAAAATTTGCTTGAGTTTCCTTATCAGAAATTCAATGGAGAATATATTTTGTTAGATAACCCACCCACCGCCTATGAACTATAAATGTTTTGCCTACATTATTAAGTGTTGGGATTTTTTGACACGACTAAGCTCCCGTGCCTGAGTTTGAGTCCCAAACTTGGACTCGAAGCTTCGAGATTTTCCCCCAAAGCAGAAAATTTATTTTCTGTTGTTTTTAGCTGTGGATTGACTTTGAGGTCGGGAGACCCTCCTAAGGTACACCTAGCCTCTATAAAATGTGTACCCTTAATTGTGGAAAAATCTGGCGGTTGAGCATGATCTTGGCCAGATTGGCTCCTTTCACAACCGTTGGCCCAGTACATACTTACCTAAGTACTGAACCCTAGACCTATGGATGGGTTTTAGAGGTAGTTTTTTAATTTTTTTTTTTTTTTTCTTCATAAAATAATAAAGGAAGTTTTTAAATTTTCATTCTGGAAACAATCGTAAAGCCAGAAATTTGTGAATAGAAAACTTTTTTAAAATTATTTTATTGGTGATTGAATGTTAAAATTAGGATCGATGAATCAATTGCCACTTCTATTGGAAATCTTTTTATTTGAAAACTAGTTTTGAATGTTAAACATTCATCATCAGTGAAACATACAAAATTTTTAAAACATTAGCACTTTCTTAAGAAGGATCATTAGGGATGTACCAGTGCGGATTCCGAAAAGTGAAATCGACAGTAGACCAGATCTTCTGGCTCAGAATGATCCTAGAGAGAAGTTGAGAATATCAAATCCCGTTACACCACCTATTTGTGGACTTCCGAGCAGCATATGACAGCGTATTGCGTGAACCCCTGTATCAAGCCATGAGAGAGTTTGGAATTCCAGAAAAACTGGTTCGATTGACTAAATTGACAATGATGGAATCCATGTATGTGGTGCGTACTCGAGGCGAAATATCAGGGGTGAGCACCACAACGATTAGGGTGAGGCAGGGGGATGTATAGGCATGCCTGTTATTTAACATAGCTCTAGAAAAAGCAATAAGGGATTAAAAAATCCAGATAACAGGAACGGTTTTCAACAGAATGGTTCAGATCCTCGGATATGCTGATGATCTAGACATTGTGGGACGGTCTCAAAATGCAGTTCGTGATGCTTTCCTGGCTCTTGAGGAATCAGCCAGACGACTGGGACTTTGTGTAAATGAAACGAAAACAAAATACATGGCTAGCACACTTAGTTCCCTGGCAGATTGTGTTCAATTTGGAAGATATTCTTTCAAGCAAGTGGAAGAGTTCCTCTACTTGGGGACACTTGTAACCGCGGATAGTGAAACATCTAGAGAAATCGAGAGGCGAAAACTCATTGCCAACCGATGTTACTATGGTATGGTAGATTCTTCCGAAGCAAATTTCTGTCAACAACTACCAAGATGCGACTGTACAAGACACTGGTAAGACCAGTACTAACTTATGGTTCGGAGTCATGGGTAGTCTCTCGATCGGATGAACAAAGCCTACTGGCCTTTGAAAGAAGAATTTTGCAGTGCATTTATGGACCTAAGAGGGTCGGGGAGGCATACCTCAGAAGAACTAATCAAGAAGTGTATAAACTCCTGGAAGAGTCAGACATAATATAATATACACATGACACATTAGATGGATGGACGGCGTAGTGGAGGATGCTAGGAGGATCCTGGGAGTCAGGGATTGGAAGGGAGCTGCCCAACGACAAGCAGACTGGCGGAAGTAATGGTCTGTCGAGCAATTGGATGAAGAAGAAGCACTTTCTTACATTGATTATATGTTTATATTAATTTTTTTTTAAATTTAAGACAATAAATCAAATATATTGCTACATACATAAGGAGGCGAAACGAAAAGGACTACTGTACCATCCTGCATACTTCAAGTGAATGTTCAAATGGCTAGTATCCTAGTGCATTAATGGTTATAAGCTCCCAAGGAGTGTTGATACTTTTTTTTACCCCTAGTATACATTTCTAGAATTACTGTAGAAAAGATTCAGTTGAAGGAGAGATTGATTAAATTATCTGTTGAATTTCTTAAATGAATTTCACTTTTGTGATATGTGTCCTTTTATTCATAACATAAAAAAGATGTTATATTTACCCTTCTTATGATTTCAGAAGGTTCAGCCTCAACTCATTTAAAGGTTGTAAAAGTGAGACAAGATCCACTGACAGTTCTTGACCACCAGGTTCCCGTTTTCATTGAGGGTTCTGAACATTACCAAGCAGAGCATTGGGACCTTACCACTCAGCAGGTAAACCTTTATAATCGATGATCAGTTTCTTGTATTATAATATGATAGTATTCAATTAGTTCAATTATTGTATTTCACCATTATATATGTATATATATATATATATATATATATATATAAAATTTGTTAATTTGACAGCTATAGGAAGCCATTGTTTCCAAGAATTCATGTTAACCTTTAAACTTACAGGTACTTCCATTTATTGACGGTATTAATCATGTTGCTAAAATAGCTGCTCAAGCCGATGTGGATAATAATCTAGTCAAAACATGCCTTCAAAATCTAGTGTAAGTATAAAACAACTTGTTTGTATTTGTTTTAAAAGGAAGGATAATTTCAGCTCTTCCTTTAAACTAATCAGTTATTCTTGAATTAATCAACTAAGTTTGTGACATTAATTCCCTTGCTGCCATGAAGAAGCCGTTAAGTCAAAACTGAGCACTTTTCAGTAGAGCATTTTTAATTGTTTTCTTAATCCTGCAATTACTCTAAAAACACCATTTGCACCCAAAATAAATACTTTATAGCCTTATTAAGAAGCACAACTTAAACAATTTTTCACAATACAAATATTAAAAATCCTTTCTCAAAAGTTAATAGTTAACTCATTTTCATGGTGATTTGACTTATTCACTTCTTCACGACAACTACCAAATTAAACCACTACTTCAATATGAATTGAGAATATTTACTTATTGATGTATTATTATAGTATTTAGAGATAACGTGTTATATTTAAATTTATTAAAATTTTGATTATAGCTATTTATTTACTATTTAATGCCTATATAAATGAAGAATACATTTATTGGAGTGAAATGGATGAAAAAGTCTCATGTAATATCTACAAATTTTTTTAAAAAGATAACTTATTGTAAAATAGCAGTTACCGTTAACATGCACAGATATGCCAGTATAATATGTGCTTTGATAACAGTGTTGAGTAACTACCGTCAGCTAAATATATTGTTTGTTAATCAACCATAGAGTCCTACTTTTTGTTATTTAGATAACAAGCCATTTAAAAACGACTCAGTCTATTTTGATGGAATAGTGTTCAAACTATTGATTAAACTTGTCTTTTATGTCTCATAATGTTTCCTTCAGACCATAAATCAGCTTCCCTCTTTTTGACAGCGATAGGAATTATTGGTCGATTTTAATGAAACATCATAGTTACTTTTCTTTCGAACGCATCTGATAATCCTTATTTCGGATTAAAGTTGCTAGACTTTTTTTGAAGGGGGAGGAAGGAGAGGTTTCATTTGCTTTTTAAAATGACTTGGCTTATTTCAATGAAACTTTATTCATAAAAAAAAAAGCTAATATGTTATTTTTTAAAAAGTATTCTGTGTATGTTGTTTCTCAGGAAATATGTTCAATTATATTTTTATTTTAATTTTTAGGTATTATTTGGTTGTAAAAATGGTTCCTATCTTCCAATACTCAAATTCCTATACAGTAACACCTAAATTAAGACAGCTAGCTGTAGACAAAAAGCTGCAAGGAGACTGCTTACGTTATGTCGCTAAATCAGGTTAGTAAACAAAATATAATATTAAATGTGTTTTTCTTAATACAAAGAATTCCCCATGTTTATGAAACTTTTATTATTTGATTCAAATTTTCTTGTAGATTGCTGAATTTTATATGTTGTTAAGTGTTTAAATTTTTATAATTATTATTTATAGAATAACTGATACTTATTTCTTTCTCTTAAAATTATTGGGAATAATTTTGTTTTATCTCAATAGGTGACTTTTAAAGTCTCTTATTAATATTAATTTTTATTCAATGAAACCATACTATAGCGCGTTTGAAAGGTCAGAGTCCATAGAATATTCTGCATATAAAGTTTGTGTCATTGATTTACTTAGTCAAAAGTTACTGCACTTTTAAAAAGAAAATAATAAAAAGGTAATTTTTGTTTGTCATATTTTGCTTTTTTTAGTTCCAAAAAAAGAGAAATGCACCGCAGGTTCATCAAAAATTGTGTGTTGTTTATGCTGATGAGTAAAGACCGGATTACGTGCAGTAAATATTTTAAAAATATGCAATAGAAATAAGTCCATGTGCAAAAACGTACAATAAAAAAAAAGATACATTGACAAACGTGCAATTCAACCTTCTACTGATGTAAATTCCCTGAAGTTCTGTAGTTTCATCTTCTATGATGTAAATATAATTTTTTTCTATTTGCTAACATATTTCCTCTAGAGAATGTTCACAACATTTAGATTTTTTCATAGTGTGCTCTTGTCAGGAATGTTTTCTTTAGTGTATTTTTGCAAAAAAAAAAAAAAAAAAAAAAAAAAAAAGACTTAGGAAGCAACCAGGACGTAACATAAATCAGTAAAAAAGTTTATTTGTTGTCTAAAGACGAGCAGCTTTGTGTGCGTAACTGTTCCTGGAGTTCGCATGGATTTTAGTGCTACAGTTTATTGTGTGTGCCCACCAATTGAAATAAAAAGATATTATGAATAGCCAAATGTTATTGTGTGCTACTTGTGAAATGATAGAATGTACTTACAATGAGCATTCATTCTTGAGTTGTAATCCACTTGAGATTTTAGATCGAACTAATTGTTTTATCGCAAGAAGAGCATAAAAATTTTTCCCCTTCAGATTTCAATTATGGATATGGTTTTATCCAAATGTTAATTTTTGACTATTGGCTGGCTGTCACTGTAGGCATTTTCACTATATTTGTACTTGTTTACAGAACTAAACTTTACTGTAGAATGAAATGACAATAAAAGAGTAGGTTGAAAGTTGGAGTAAAATCAAATTAGAAATTTGTTTAAAAAAAGAAAATTTTGTTTAACCTTATACTATTTTTTTAACAAGTTTGAAGAAATACTTGGAAACACTCCTATAATAATCATCACTCCTGGTCATCCCAGATTATATCGTCAACACTATTTTTTGATTATTTTGTTCGTTCACTGATGTATTATTCTACGAGGCCTTGAGGTAAAATTTCGAATCTGATCGGCAATTAGAAGACTGAAATCTGTTATGTAATTTTACATTAAGATGGGCCTTGTAGAATACAATGGTAAACTAACGAAATAAAAATATACATTTTTTCACATTTGTTAGTTTTACATAGTGGCGACGATATTACCTCAGTCATAATTTATTTTACAGGTTGGCAGTTACCCAACTTTAGGGATGTTTTCAAGCTTTATTGTTCAATGACTCATGGAACTACGGTTCGAGATTTATGTGTCAGGTATAACCCATCCTCACTTAAGATAGATGAACGGAAATTAGTCCAATTTGGTTGTGTTCAAGGCCTAATTCGTAGAATCCACAAGGTAATTTAATATTGTCTGTAGTTAAAGTTAAAAACACACATAAAAATGTTATTACAGTTATAGAAAATGAAAGAAAGAATATTTGTTCTCCTATATGTTTATAAATTCCTTTCTCTGAAGCAGCTTTACTTTAAAGTGATGTGCTCATACTAAAATGTTTCAATTCTCAATACTGTTACTGTACCGATCCCTTTATTTAAAAATAAAAATATTTAATATTTTTATTTTTTCATTTTCTAATAGTGAATACATATCTTCATATGTACTAAAGTACACTTTATAAAATCATGCAACAATAAAACATCTTTTAGAATATCTAAACAAGGCTAGCACAATGCTGCAAGTGGCTATTTTGTGTTGTAGGTTTTCTTTAAACGAGAGCCTATTGAGGCAAGACCCTCTCCAATTATGAAAGTAGTCGTAGATTATTCAACATCAGCATCAGAGAAGCAAATCTACCATTGAATTATGTTTCTCTATTTGATATCCTTTATTTATTTATTTTAAACTTATCTATTATTAATTGTTTGGTTTATCATTTCCAAACCAAATTGTCCTAAGTTGTAATAGTTTAAAAATATAGTTAAATTTACTTTCTTGGACTTTTGAGGCAGAAGAGCTGGAGTATGAGTGGTCTATCAGATTAGAACAAATAGCTATTAATCAGTATTAAACAAAATAAATAATTATTTATTTAACATTTTTAATCCAAATTATTTATTTCAGTTAATTATGTAATGATGAAATTTATGTAAATAGTTTTATTTTTGTTTCAGTATCCCATTACTGTTGGGGATAATGAAGATACTGTCAACAATAGATTTACTGGTTTGTTATCAACCGATGAGATATGTTGCAATCTTGGAATACCAATGAGCCAATTAGAAGCTACAATTGAAGCTGATCCGAATGTTATTGTAATTTCAAAATAGTAGATTCAGAAATTAATACATCTCAACCTATCGCGTAACAGTAGAATTTGTTCATTTAATCGCGTTTACATTGAAAAGTATTATAGTTTATTATTTTTATTTGAATGCTCATTTGTCAATAATAGAAATAGTAAAACTATCTTTAGTACTTTTTATGTATTTGGAATATTATATAATATTACTCAAACATGATTTCCTCTGAGCTAAATGATCAAATGATAACCTTTAATTTAATTTTATAATGGAATACTATGATAAAAAAAAGATTCCATTTTATTGATCCTATAAAATGTTCGGTTATGGTAAATCATTGGCAGTATTTTTGTACAGAATTTATCTTTCTACTTAAAATTTAAATATTAATGAAGCAGCATCAGAAAAAAGGGGGAGAAAAGAGTGGTATAGCTAAATTAATCAAATTTTATATTGATGAGGTATTTATAACTGTGGAACTAATTGAGATCTAAGTATTTGGAGTGTGCAGTCATGGAAACGCATTTAAAATATAAATTTTAATTTATTGTGCCATCGTTTTGGCATATATTTATAATTATTACATGGTAATAAATTAAAATAAATAAATTAAATCTTGTATTTTAATTGTGTTTCCATGTCTGCACTCTAGGGTGGAGCAGAAAAAAAAAGGTTGAGAATCTAAGAATCCGTAATGCAGGAAAAGTGGTGAAATTGGCTAAAAAAAATAATTGTGTAAAAATTTCATTCTGATATGTCATCATGAGGTCACCCAAATCGTTGAATGTTTGTTCTAGCCAAAATTAAAAAAAAAAAAGAAGAAATTATCTTCTGATCATTAGCAAACCTTCACTCTAGATTGTTAAACTGAAATCTTATTTCCTAGTTTTAGAACGCATAAGAAACTGTGAGACTTCTCTACCTGTAAATCAAATAAGCGTACGGGATAAGAACTTGAACCATGGGAAGCAACTTCCACGATATAGCTCCAATCAGGAATAGCTCAGTGTTGATGTTATGCGACCTCAGAACAATGATCCAAATGAGCAAATAAATTTTGAATTATTTTTCAATCCCTCTGTCTGAAAAATATTGCTTTGCAAATAATAAAACTTGGAATTTTTGTTTTGACATGTTTGTTTAAACTCAAAACTTCAAACAATTTGTGTCACCTTAAGACTGTCATATTTTAGTCTCAGATGTTTACACAGTTCAGTCAGGGTTTTACAGGTTCTCAAAAAATTTTTTTTGCCTTTTTTGCTCCTCCCTGCTGCACACCCCCTCTATCTATATCTTAATTAAATTGTATATTTTTCATACTGCACCAACAAGTAAAAACATATAAGCTAAAAGACAAAATGGCAATACAATATTTAGTTCACACTTGTAATTTATCAGATGTATAAAGTTGTCATTACTGAAATAATTTACTGGAAATTTGGTATTGTTTATTCTTATTTTCTTATGGTCACTCACCTAGCCGTCATGAAAACTTATTTGATATTTTAATATTGTAGAAACGTTTTGAGTTTTTGGTCAGATTTGATTCGTTAAAAAACTGTTAAAAGACTTTTTAGTTGTATAGAGTAATTTATATTTAAATGCAGATTTTTATTACAGTAATTGTAAAATTCACATTTTATATTTATTCTATATCACTTTTGTGCTCAGTTAGGAACTGAATAATTGTATTGAAATATTTCTTTGTTATTTCGATTACTAGTGAATGGATTTTTAATTATTTTTTAAAATTGTTAATCACTTATTTATTTACTATTAATAGCACTTAAGCGTATAAAAGACTGTTATTTTATGAAACTATTGTGATTGGCTTTTCAATTGCTTTTATTGATGTTTAGGTAATGAAAAAAAAAATGTGATAAAAACATAATCTCTAATTTATTATTAAGCTTTAAATTTTTTTTTTTTTTATAGATATTGATTTTATGAATTATGATAGCAATTTTTATTTTATTTTATTATTTTAGTAGTTAATATTAAAGTTTCAATATATATTCTATGTAAATATTTATTAATAAAATTGTTGGTACTTGTGAGAGTAAATCATTGATATTTATAAAATGTTTTGATTCATTAAATTTATTTTTCCTTTCATTTCCTGAATGTGTCATTCCATTTTTAAAACATAAATTTTTGTAATGTATTTAATTTTTTTTCCAATTTTCCTTCTGCCCTGATGATGGCTACAATGATAAGGCCGAGACATTGGCAAAAAAAAATGAAAATATGTTTTGTAATATCAGACATTGCCTAATGTTTTATGACTGATGCCTCTGAACATCCTAATCTAAATAAAGTAGAGTGTCAATTATCTGAACTGAAGTTGTCAGGGGTGGTTCAGATAATCAAAATTTGCTTAAAAAATCTCTCTCTCTCTCTCTCTCTCTCTCTCTCTCTCTCTCTCTCTCTCTCTCTCTCTATATATATATATATATATATATATATATATATATATATATATATATATATATATATATATATATATATACGCACGCACACATTTTTAATTACCGTTAGTGTTGATACATCAACCCCAAACTCAATAGCTAATGTCTAACCGATTCTCCTTCTTTCAGCAGCCTAATAATTTCCATTTTGTCTTTTAATGAAAAAACCACTCTATTTCTTTATATGGGCATTCTATAATTTTAAAACAAAAATTGATCACAAATGCAATGTATAAATCACAAAGAAAAATTTAAAACTGTAGGTGAGCTATCTATTACCAACCAAATGAGTACGAACGGATTCAGAGAAATAAGTGTAATGATCTAATTAGGTATACAATTCTCAGTAAACAAATATGTAGGTATTGAAGTCTAAGTTTGCAGTTTCTGAGAGATAATTATTTCTTATTCCCCTTATAGACATTCATGAAAAAAATCATTTTGTTTCTCATTTCATTTAATTTATAAATAAAAATAATTTTAATGATATAAATAAGTAGTTAGATGATCAATTTAATTAAAATTACATTACACAATAAAAAAAATGTTCCGTTAAATGAACATTCAGATGATCGATGCTCCACTGTAACTGGATTATTATTGTTCTTGGTCATTGGAAATTTAAATCTCATTACAAGTTTTCATATTTCTAATTCACTTATTTATATAACACCCTGATTTTGTTACCTATATAAAAAGTTATTGCTATTTTAGTGTATTACACTCAATTCATAACAGCAAAAAGTTATTGATTAAGGACTTTACGTAATAATGGAATTAATTGCTGGCAAAAAGCTCAGATTTTCTTATATGTTGAAAAGAAGGTTATTTTTTAGAATTTTAGCTGACGAATTCAAAAAAGTGGTTTTATTTTGGAGCAAACGTGTCTTCACCAAACTCATTTAGCTTGATAATTATTATTAATATTATATTGTGATATATTTTATTTTCAGATGCTTTTGAGTTAAACATTGTTCTCTAAACTCATTTCTTTTCTTAATCACCATTTATGTGGTCCACAATTTTAACATAAATAACACTTGTTAAAAATGTTTATGAACATTCTATAGCTTTCAATAATTTCAATATTTTATTATTTAAATTAAGTTTAGGTAATCGCTTTTCCAGGCATTCAAAGTCCAAAGCTTCGATCATATCTCTTTCACCACAGCCTGTTGTTTTTCCAGCACTGAATTTCTCACCTAAATGAAACAACTTTATGAAATCTATTTTGCAGTAAATAAAATCATAGACTTTATGATGATATAGTTATGAAATGTACTAAAATACCATAAAATCTTTCAGAAAAAGAACATAAACCAAGCCATGTTTTAAAACATAGTTTGTCTTCTTCTTGAAGATCAACTATTTCGTTAAAGGTTGTCGTTTCTTCTTCATCAAATTCATGTCCCATTACTTCCCCTAAAGCTTTAGTTACTACCTAGAAAATATTTTAGTGTTATAACTTAATAATTTAATTATGTAAAAATTATTTTTAAACTTTGAATACCTTTCCAGTTATAATATTTTCATTTTCTTCTTTATATTTTTCAAAAACATGTCGGTAAAGAAGCAAGTTTGATTTTGAAAAATAAACATACTCTTTCAAGTACTGAAGTGGTTTCATTTCTATATGATTAAACAAATAATAAAGACAATGAAATAAACTGAATTTAAGGTTTAATATGGGAAATGAATTAGATGATAATTTACCACGAAGGATTCTTTTGTCTATTGGTAAATCAAATCTTGAATCTGAACGTTTATAGGTCCTTGGGTAACTTAGCCATTTCTCAGGTTCGCAAGGTGGTACTTTTAATTCATCATCCAATTTAACTTCATCATGCGGTAAAACTTCACAAGCACCTAAAGCTTCTTGAAGAACCCTTTTCCACTAAAATCGATATTCGATTCCTCAATATCTACTTTACATAATTCCACTACAATGAAGATTTAATTGCATATCATAATAATCATTATATTTATAGACAGATTGTACAATAGGAAATAGTATAAGTAATACTAAAATAATCGGTTCTATAAGAATTATCAATTTTATTGATAGAAATATGTTAAGTTTTGGGGGAGGAAAAGGTTAATAGCGTATATGACATTTAATGGTTGGAGCACTTGTTTCTCTATTATTTTTTTATGTTATTTCTCGTATTTAAATTAAATGAAGGACTTAAATAAAAAATATTTGTTCCTAAAACTAAGCAGTTTCTTTTTCAAAAAATTAAATCAAATTTTTTCACTCTAGTACTGTCTCAATTAACTAAGGTGAGGATGTATTACAGTAGAGCATCAATTATCCGAACTAATGTTGTCAGGGGTGGTTTGGATAATCAATAATTTGGTCATCCAAACACTCATTTAAAAAAAAATTATTATTGATTTTGCATCTTCCAAAAGTTCACTTTTGGCTTTTTTCAAAGTTTTACGACTAAAACTTCCCGTCTCACTGTAAAGATTATGGAGTAGCTGTTGATTAATTTAGAATTATTTTTGATTCCCGTAATTGTTGATTTACCAACCTTGAAATCGATAGCTAATGTCTGACCCAATTCATTTTTTTTTAACCATGTAATGATTTCCATTTTGTCTTTAAATAAAAAGATCTCTCGTTTCCTTTTTGTTAGCATGAATGATGACATGTAATTTTTAAAACAAAAAGTGATGACAAAGGTGATGTATTCCTCACAAAGAACGATTTAAGACTTAAGGTGAGATGTATTACCAACCAAATGATCAGGAAGATTTTGAGAGAAACAAATAAAATACTATAATCAAGTACACAGTTCTCATTGAACAAAATTGTAGGTATGTATAGATATTCATTTTTTTACAGTTTCTGTGAAATAAATTGAGCTTCCCTTATAGACATTCATGGTAAAAATAATTTTGTTTTTCAATTAATTTAATCTTTAAATAAAAAATATTTTAACCTTACAAATACGTAATTAGATGATCAATTTACTTAAAATTACATTAAAAAAAAAGGTTTCCTTAATTGAACGTTCGGATAATTGACGCTCCACTGTACAATTAATTGAACAAAAGTTTTTGGAACTTTCTTTAGTTTTATGGTAAATTAAAGGGAAAACCCAAAAATGTTTTGTTAAAAAAAATAATGTTAAATGGCATTCTTTTGATTTCACCAATTTCTGAGGATCTATATGAAAAGAACTCAGTGGTTTGGGTGAACTCCACAATTTTATGCTGTAAGCCCAAGTAGGCTTAAAAATAAAATATAAAAATTGTTCTATAAAAAAAATTAAAATTAGAAGTTTTAGTTACTTTTTAAAAATTACAAAATGTTACTCGACCTATTGAACTTTTCAAATATAATAAATCTATCAGCTAGTTTAAATTTATGATCTTAAAAATGTAAATAACAATTGTTGTTGTTTGATATTTAAGGATATGTAATTGTTATGTGTGTAATTGGGATCAACATTTTTTATATGTTAGCATTGTTAGATTTATTAAAATTAAGCTTTCTAAATAATTTTTTAAGGACTTTTGCAAATTGACTGTTAGATTAGTGAGTCAACACTTTAAAGAAAATGTTCATATAATAATAATGAACAGTAAAACAAAATTACATAGTGAATACATACTATCCTTCTGAATTCAGCTTCTATATCAGTAAGAGAAAGACTCCTCCTCAGGTGCCTTAATGTCTTGTTATCAAAAAGGTCCGACTCCATCAGAGGTGGTGTTGGGTGAGACGAAGCACATTTTTTTATGGATCTTCCTTGCTCAATATCAAAGTCATCACTTTCATAGTCAGTTCCATCTGTTCTACATGTGGATACCTGTAAGTTATTTACGATTAAAAGTCTTGAATAATTTCAATTAACAATCTTAAGCTATTAGCCAATTTATAAACCAAATATCACATTTCCTGTTCAAACCAAGCATTTATCATTTTCTAACGTAAGAAGGGTGGAGAGGTGATATTTTTTGAAACTGTCATCATTTAGATTTATAAACAAAGATGATTATTTTAAATAACTTATGCAGGATATTAATTATTATAATAAAAAATAAAAAAACATAATTTACTGGCATCCATATAAATTTTAATAAATTATTCTAAAATAATAATTTAAAAAAATATTATTTGCTAAAAACTAGAATAAAATACAATTAAATAAATAATTTCCTGTTTCATTTGAACATTTTTTTGGAACCATACCATTGTGTCCTTTGGTTCAATGAGATCTATTACTTCCTTTTCTCCTTTATCAATTTCTAACATTGTCTTTTTCTTTTTCTTCCTTATTTTCCCTCTTCTCTTTACTACCTCAGATTTCCCTTCTTCTTCTTCTTCAGCTTCACTCTATAAATATTTTATTCATTAATAAAAATAAAACATATCTAGATATTTTTAAAATTTCTACTTTAAAATACCCTTGATTCAGTATGGACTTCGTCCGGAATGCCAGGGGATAGTGAGGTAGGTTCAACTTTGACATTTTGTCCACATAAAGAGCTAGGACTTGGGGAAAAAGTTGACTGCAACCCTCCAGATGTCCTTCCCTGTACAATAATTAGTATAAATTTTATTTGTAACTACTTAAACAACCTAGCTATTTAGTAGTTCACTTACAGTTTCTTGAGAGGTTGTCCTCCTTAAATTCAGAATCAATTGTGGTCTTGGTGGAGGTATGATTTCACTTTCTGGTGTTGTAATTGCTGTTTCTGAATCGACACTTTGTGTACCATACTTGCATATTATATCTTCAATTATCTGGCCCATGATTTCTGCCTCCCTTTCATCATCAATCTAATGGCATTAAGGCAAAAAAATTTAAATTTAAAATTTAATCATTTTTCTCTTGTTAAAAATAGAAATTTATTTACTTATATTTACCCTTTTCCTTTTAGTTTGTTCTATTGCCATCTTCAGTTGAACATTTTTTGTAGGATGGTTGCAAAATATCGAGCAGCCATTACGAAATGGATTTATCAAAGAGGATAATGGTTTGATTGCCATTGGAGCGGGTTTAATGCAATCTTGAAATGTAAGCCTCTGAATGGGCTATAAAGAAAATAAAACTAAAAGTTACAAGAATACATTTTAAAAAATCTTCATTTGAAATATTTTATAAAATGAACTTTACCTCTTTCCCCCCTTTCTTAGATGAAAGTTTTTTTGGAGGTGAAATTCTGAAATTTGAATGAACCATTTCAATGTATGTATCTTCTGATTCGCAATTTAAGATTGATGATTAAATAATCAAAGTCAGTTTTTACATATAGATACTGTTGTCCATAATGGGACTGCCACCATTGATCAAACAATCTCCTGTTGCAACTGAGACATTGTAATTCTTAAATAAGTTTAATCTAAATCAGTTTGATTTAACAATTTTTTAAATTAAATAGAAAAAAATCATTTATTATTACAAAATTTATATTATAATTAAATTATAGATTGGAAAACGTAATAAATCTTCAAAGAGACGATTTAGTTATTTATGGTACATTATTATCAATTGAAAAAATGTACAAAAATATTTTTTTTTAAGAGTCGTAATTATAAATTATATCTCAATAAATTTCTTAGCCTGAAAAAGATTTTTATAAATTTATTTTTTTTAAAATAAATTTATATAAAGAATTATATATCAGAAATTCTCGTTGAGAATGATTTTGGCGCTTGAAATTGAAAGAATTGAAAGAGCAGTCAGCGCCATGTACAGTTTTATGGAACAGACCATATAATGGATGTAAATTAGAATCGTGTGAGAATTTTTGTTTAAAATTAAAAGGTTTAAAAAATGTAATAACTACTTTTAACGATTAACCTATGAAGTTAAATTTAAATTGAATATACACCAGCGGTCAAGTTTGTATTTCCTTAGTTTAAAATCAGTTGACACGAATTTTTATTAAGATCGTGAATTATAGATTTTTTCCATTTAAACGAAAGTATCTTCAATTACAGTTTAAATAGATATACAGATATACGTAAATATTAATTGTGCTATCACGGCTATCTTTTATAGTGCGATTATTATTGCTATAAAAATAATAAATTTTCTACATTTTATTTTAATATTTAGACAAGTGATATCTTCAGGCGGTTACTTTTGCAATCAAATTAGATCAATTTGTTTGAAATATTTATTATGAACTCATGTAATTTATTATTTTTTTAAAATATATTAGTGAAGTCTCGCTACTACAACTACTAAAATGTTCACATTATAGTAGATTTTATTTCTTATGGTTACGATTTTCTTTGTCAATTGGTTAAGAGTTTTGCTAATTATAATTGGTATAGTTTTAAGAGACGATTGGTTTTGAAATGCCACAGTCCATTTTCAAAATTCAACAAGGGAGCCATGAATTCCAGTGTGAATTTATATACCGGAAAATTCATTTAATCCCAAGGTACTATTTTGGTCAATATGGTTTTAATATGTGGTGTAGTGTTAAGAAAAAAAATAATGTTTTGTAAAAAAAAAAAGTCGATCTAAACCAGTTTTGAAAATAATCGCTTCATATTGAAGCATCAAATGCTGGGTGATTTATATTTTGGAAATAAATGTTATGCAACTTATCTATTGATTATTAACAAAATATTTATTTTTTATAATTACTTAAATGTGAGGCCAATGTTTTTAATTTTAAAAAGATTTGGAGAAGGCCATTAAATAATTAATAAAATATTTATATAATGAATCGTTAAGTTCTCAGTGTGATAATGGAGTTTGAACTTTTTTTGTCTATGATATGTTGATTCTGTTATTTCTTAAATAAATAAGTTATAATATTTCCAGTAAAATGTTTAAAATGACACTTTTACAATGATTCTCATTGTTTAAATAAATTTCTCAATTGTGGATAGTAGGGAAATTTGTATGTTGTTTGTTGGTAAGGTCGCTCCCATCCCTCCTAAACGGGAAGGTTTAATAATAACCTTACCTCCATTCAAAGTGAGAACTGTCACTTTTGCCTTATAGAATTTGTATATATCAATTAAATATTAATATTAGGATGCCTGACGATAAATGGGTTCTGAAAAACCTAAAAATAGTACCTTGAGGCTTCTAACATTTTCGTTTCTCAGAAAAAATCATATAAATGAAGTAAATAAATTTTAATATATTTTTTTTATTTTATTCTGTGGAGAAATATTAAGTTTCTGCTTTACTCTTTCAGTTCTCAGTCACTAGTCTTGCAAGTAAGTTTAGTGCACGCTCATTTGGAAGCTCCAGAACATTTAGGTCGACAAGCAGTACTTCCAGACCGTGGTCCAGGGTTTCACGAAGAATGTCAGTAATCAATTGAACTATTTTAATATCAAGTATTTAGTTTGATATTTTATGCATGCTGTAATTTAAATTTTTATTAGATGGAAGGACTCAACTCTAGAAAATTCTTACCAGTGCGTTAAAACAGCTTGGCCTGTACCTATTATCGAAGCTTTATTTCTGCCTGAATTCAAGATAGATTTAAATAAGAAACATGATTTTGAGGTATTTATTTCACCATTTTATGCAATTGGCCGTATTCAAGCTTTATTTAATGGTTTTGATAATTTGTTTTAAGGTGATTAGTGTAATATCAAGAGGTGCCTTTGGAAAGGTGTATCGTGTAATGAATAATGAGTCTCAAGATTATTTTGCAATGAAAGTCCTAAGCAAATCGAAGGTAAATATATTAATTATTTTTGGAATGTTTAGGGATACCTTTGAATGAGATCTTAGTCACTCTCCCACGTTACCCAAGGTCTCTTAATTACATTTGAAGATAGGATCGAAAAACTGATTTTTGTGTCATTATAATCTATTCTTGTTTTTAAAATGTAATTGTTTAACTGAATTTTGGAACCAAGTTTTATTATTATAAACTGTTACATGAAACAAGAATATGGTGTAAAACTTTATTTATTTATAATTATTTCATATATAAATATTTACTCATTTTGTATCTGTATAATTAATTAATAAGTAATTTACAGTCAAAAGAATAAAATGTACATATTAATGTATTTGAATATTTTTTATTATCTATAAAAACAAAATCTCTAATTTTAAAAGATTACTAGAATTGCTTATAATATTTATAACATATAAGTTTTATACAAATCTCAAATTGTTTAATTGAAAATTGTAACTAAATATTAAATTGACTTATGTCATTATTGTGATAAAACTTATGATTATGGAACTTATTATTATATTATTTATTAATAATATTTAGTAAATCAATATTGAATGAAATTGATTGTGAACTTTGCTATTATACAATTTATTCGAATATTAAATAATTATTGTAAATGTTTTAGGTACTAAGAGACAATTATATTTCCCAAGTTAAAGATGAAGTCAAAATTCAATCAATGTGTGGACACCATCCATTTATTATTAGCAGTCCACAATATTGGCAGAATAGAAGGAAGCTGTTTATAGGTATATGAATAACTCCAAAATCTTTGTCAATAGGATAGTTTTTTTAAATGTAATTGTGAGGCATTGGCAGAGAGGTCTCTGATAAACATTTTTAAATATCAAGTTAGGGATAAGTACCGCTGGGTGCTAACCTCTCACATGCCTGAGATGCTAATTATATTGTTATTGATTCTGCTGATTGTCATGGGTTTGAGTGACTGTTGTGAATTAAAAATAAAATATAGGAAAAAAATATGATTGTGTTAGCTTTATTTTTGTATGTAATAAATTCGTTTTCTTTATTTTGTTTTAGTCAGTGAATATGTGGAAGGAGGTGACTTATTTGATCTCAGTGAAAAATATGGTGCCCTTCCTGAAGAATTAGTTAAGATATATGTTGCGGAATTGGGTTCTGCATTAGGTAAAGATATTACAAGATTGTATCTGATTAAAGCAATTTTACATTACATATTTATAAGGTAATTAAAAAAAAAAATGTGAAAAGCAGTAGTCTGTTGTCGTACAGTTGGTGCTATAATAGTTGGGAAATGAAACCATTCACCTTATACGGAGGTCTCTGTGCTAAAATGGGGCAGAAAACTTAAAATCATCAGAAGAACTATATACCATACAGTCATAACAGATTTTTCTTATAAAAAAGCAATAAAAAAAAGGAAGAAAAAAAAAATATAGCCTAGCAATATTATACTTTTTTTTTTTTTTATTAATATATGTATTGATGAAAGGAATTGTTTTGGATAGGTAATAAAATTATAATAAATTTTCCGAAATAAATAATTAGAATTAGAATGAGTTTTTACTTTAAATTTGATTTAGTGTCTTTCTTGTGGATGATCTCTTAATAAAAATCATCAAAGATGAAAGAGAAATTAATGTTGAGGAAAGTTTAGAAAGCAGGAATAAAATGAAGATGTTGCAAAATTTAAATCAACAATGTACTAAATTTCTTCATTTCATAGAAAAATTTTTATTTTAAAAATAATCTGAGGTTGGGACCTGGGCTAGGCTTATTTTATTTCTGAACAAGCCAATGTGGCTTTTTGTTATTTTATTCATAATATTGACATCAATTGAGAGTTTCTTCTTCAGGTTGGATTTTCTAATGAAAAATGTAGGTTTGATCGTTTTCTTAGTGTTTGTTTATTTTCTTGTATAATCGTTGTGTCTATGACTTTTTAGGTAAGGCAACTAATAAGAATCTATAATAAGATCTGATCACAATATTGTCCTTTTAATTGATGAAGAAAACTAATGTATATAAATTATCTGTTTATGCTAAATTTTTGGCTGTATACTATTTTTTTCTTGTTCATTTGCTTATGTAATTGTAATTTTTATGACAATTTAGAAAGACCAAAATAGCTTAAGTCTGTGGTGAAACTTCTTAGCAACATTTATTATCTTTGATTGTCATATTTCATTTTTCTCTTCAATTGTGCAATCTGAAAAATAAATCTCATTTTGTAAAAACAATATACTCTGTACAAGAACATGAATAAATTAAATTATTGTGTAACTAAGTTACAGGAACATAAGATCAAGAGTTTAGTTGTAATTTATTTATCTAATATTTGTTTTTTATCAGAACAATAATTAAAAATTAAAAGTTAAACACTAGGAGACCATGTAAAGTGTAATATAATATAGTTAGTTCAATGTTTTCTGCTCATGTCTGTTTGAAATGTCTGGGTAAAAAATGTTTATGTTATGAGAGAAAATATCATTATAAAATATGAATATAGGGCTTTTTAATTGTTCTCTTAAAGAACCAAAATAAAAAAAATATAAATATGACATTTAAAAAAAAAGTAAATAGTTTTATTATAAATTGCTATAATTTACTCTGATCCAGAAATAATATTGATACATTTTTTAATATTTCAGATTTTCTTCACAACGCTGGCGTTATATATAGAGATCTCAAGGCTGAAAATATTTTACTTGATTCAGATGGACATGTTATGTTGATAGATTTTGGTCTTTCAAAATGGCTGAAATATGGGAATAGAACGAGTACGCTATGTGGAACATTGCAGTATATGGGTATGTTTTCAGAATTATTTCTAGTTAGTATTATAATGGAATAGTTAAACATTTAAATTTTGACTGAATTTTAATTTTTAAAAACAGGTTGAAAAGAATGAATAGTCGTTTTTTGGCATGCTATTTGTATCTTTATTGTATACATATCTGTACCTCAGAGGTACAGAACACTATGTCTTTTTTTTACCAAACATACATTATTAAGTATTCTTATTCACCTTTTTTCTCTTTATACAGAGGTATAGAATTCTATGTCCTAGACAAATTAATTGTAAGTTAAGTTACATAAAAATGTTTTTTTTTAATTTATTTTTTGGGGGGAGGACATAGCGTCCTTATCTACTCCAATTAGGGCAGGAAGGATGGGTTACCAACCTATTCTAGCCTGGATAGGAAAGTCAAGATTTATTTCATACACATAAATGTAATAAACAATTCAGGAAATGAAATCTCGTTTTTTAAATTGCTCTCCTGTAAAGTTACGGAAATGTGACAGTCTTTTGTACCTCCGAGGTACAGATATATAAAATTTATTTGTATTATTATTTTTATTGAGCAGAAATCTATTGTTAAGGATTTTGAAAGTGATTTTTAAGTATTTAACAAAAAAAAAATTATTGATGAAAGATCTTTGTGAAACAGTCAGTGGCAAATCCTGCTAAACAGAACAAGAGGATTTGTCAGGATATTGGGACTCGTCGCTCAAAAACAGGATTCTATTCAAATGATGTACCTGGTCACCTTAATTATGGTAGTTAGACTATTAGCTCAATATAAAGCAGTGCTATATTGACACATAGCCTTCACATCTTGTAATTAATCAAATATTATACATCTACTAATAAAAAATGAAATGAAAATAAATTTTATTCTTGGGCCATTGCCCTTTAAGAATAATTGAAATGAGTAATATAATGGCGGCCTAGCTGCCCTATATAAAATTAAGGATATAATACTAAGAAAGAAAATAATAACAAAATTAAATTGTAGTATAAGATTAATATTACATACATATAAATATTACATGAAAATGAAAATGAATCTTGTAGTAAAAATTTTAAAATAAAGTAAGTAAGCAGAAAAGGAAGAAAGAAAGAAGAAAAAAATTAAATGAAAAATACAATAAATAGGGCTAAAAATGTATCTTATCTTAAGATAATAATGAGATATGAGATAGTGATAAAAGTTACTATAAAATAAATACAAAAATAAAATTAAAATTATATGTTGAATATTCATTTCATTGTGATAAATATTTTCTTCTTCTGTATAACTGTTGGATTGAATACCTAATAAGTAAAGGAAGAGTCGGAATTTAAAGCTACTGAGAGTAGAAGACTGGCAAATGTAGTTAGGAGGGAGTTACAAAAATTCAATGCAATAAAAGAGTTTGAATTATGCTGTGCTGTAGGAAGAACAAGTCAGAAAGAAAAGGTCTTGCGGAAACTCACTGATGACTTTAATTTTAATGCTTTGACAGTGTAGGAAGGTGACTGAGAAGAAGGGGTTTGGAAAGGAACCAAGGAAGTATCGTCGTCGAAAGGAGGGGAATAACCATTTTAATTTGGCTTACTGGTGAGAAATATGGTCATGACGGGGCATCCCTTGAACAAATCTCAGGCAGCAGTACATAAACTTCTTCAACAAAATTATGGATCTTATTCTTTATGACACCATAGCTACCTCCTATTGTGCTGTCTGATATATTGGACATCTCTACTTAAAGGTATCGCGTTCACCAATTTCATCCTAATTTTTGGGCATTTAGGGAATGATTAATTAATCAAGATCGGAAAATATATCTTATTTATTAGAGATATAATTTTGTCTATAAATGGATTGGATGATATTTAATTTAAAAGTTTGAACCTATGGACTATATAGCAACGAATCTACAGTTTTCAGTGCACGATATATATTTTACAGCATTTTCCTTACTATTTATATATGGTGTATTTATCTAATTGCAAGTGTTAAGGACAAAGCTGGGCTTTCTGTACTACCTCCTTGTCATAGGAGGCTACCGCCTGATCTCCTACAACATTTGTCATTAGTTAAGACTTCTTTTCACCTCCTGGTCCAGCATCATTCTCGCCTTCATTTTTCTTTCAAAAGAGCTCTTACTATTTCTCGGTATCGCACCATAAACCTTTCTCATAAGAAAAACACAATTTATAATTTCATTAAAATGTATATTTTTTTTAGCATTGTTCTTTACAAATTCATTTCAATTTTGATTTGTGTTATATTTTAATTTAAAAGATTATTTTCGAATTGTATGTTGTTTATTTTATATTTACAGCTCCAGAAATATTTTCACTCAACGGCTATGGCCATGCTGTGGATTGGTGGGCACTCGGAACTTTGACGGTATATCTTCTTACAACAAAGGTAGGATTTTTCATGTACTGTAGTGTAAGTTTGTCAGTTCATTAATTTCAGTTGTTATTAATGAAATGCATTAGTAGTTAATTAAACATTAAAAAAAAAAAATAATAAATTATCCATGAAGGATGAAAACAAATTTTCAAGTTAGTTACTTTTCTCCTTTCATTTAATTTGTAATTAATGTTTGAAATCAGTCATCTTCAATTATAAAAAATACTTTGCATTTTTCTTAATGAATTAAATTTTGTTTTATTGGCCAATTTTTATTGGTCATATTATTTTTAAAATACTGCATTATGTAGTAAGGCTTAAAGTAATTTTACTCCTGTGTGTCTTTTGGTATTGTCTATTTTCTTACCTCTTACAAGATAAATTTACCTTATAATAAATATCCTTGTTTGTTAATTATTATTAAATAATTGTTTATTTAATGATGATGACTATAAACTGAAATTCACATCTTCATTAACAGCACATCTGATTTTATTATTATTTTTAATCTTCCGTGTTAACCTTTTGTAAGAGCTTTTTATTTAAATAATCACTTATGTTATTGATAATAAGCTTTTTATTTAATTTGTGTGATGGATACTTTATTTTAAAAAAATTGACAATAGAAAGCTTTATTGTATAGAAAGAATTAATAACTAATAAAATTTCAAAAGACCTGACAATAATAATAAATCTGTCTTTTAGTTTCTGAATTGCTTTAAAAATTTAATTTATTGTTTTCCTATGATTTTCATAAATGATTTTTTGTTTTAAAGGCCTTTCTCTTTTTATAAGCATTTTCATTATCAATGGCTATCTGTGTCCAAAAGTTTGTAGAACTAACTATAACTAATTATAATAGAACTAAATAGAAACTAATTAGTTCTATTAACTAAGTATAATACAATTAAATAGAAATAGAAGTCTTATTTATTTATCAATAAAAATCTTGTACTGTAGAAAACTTGCAAAAAGGAAAAAAAGAGATGCTATAAGAAATCCAAATAAACTGCATTTCGAGTTTTGTCCCCTGATATTATGAATTTTAGGGTTCCCAGCACTGAAAAGACCTACATATTACTGACCTGATAGAAAAAGTCAGCCAGAAGATCCAGCACAATTTCTTTTAAATCTGGCCTTGCGATTTGTTAATTCTAATAACAAAAGATACTTTAATTTCAAATTTTAATTGTTTGAAATGAAATCTTAGATCAGTAGGTATCATTGGGATTCTAGGAATAAATAGTCCAGTTAACAAAAGGAATATATTGCGTTTTCTGTAATCCAAGGTTTTTCTTGGGAAACTTGTTCAGGGTAGTTAGAAAGTAAACATACTGAAAGTCCTGGTGTTTTCGAGCCTGGGAACATGAAGGAGGGAGCGAAAGGTCACTTTTTTTGGTTTTGCGTTCATATCTCGAAAACGGTGCGTCATATGCAAAACATGCTTGTTTACTAAATTAATTTTAATTAAATTCTCTACAACTTTGATTATATACAAATGTTTCATATTCTGTACCGTTTTCGATGTATACCCTTGGAAAATGGGAACATTTTCGAAAAAAAATATTTCACCTCACGTTTTCTGTTAAACTTCCCTCTATATCTTCTAAAATGATCATCCTACAACAAAAGTCTTCAGAAATAATATTGTAGAAAATAAAAGTTCCTTTAAAATACACATATATATGCCAATTTATCTCCAACCTGTCAAAAGTTACATTAAGTTTATCTTTACTTGGTAAAACGTACTTAACGTCCTTAACATTTGCCAAGCATATATCTCGGAAACGATACAGAATATGAAAAATGTGTATATAATAAAAGTTGTAGACAATTTAATTAGCTTTAATTTAGTAAGTAATAATATCTCGCATACGACGCACCGTTTTCGAGATATGAGCGCAAAACCAAAGAAATGGTCCTTATGCGCTCCGAGCCCCACGCCTTCCTGTTCCCAGGCCAGAAAACTCCAGGACTTTTAGTATGTTTACTTTCTAACTACCCCGAACATGTTTTCGAAGAAAAACTTTGGATTACAGACAATGGACTCTATAATCCTTTATTGACTGAACCCACTGAACATGTAAAAATCGTCATATTTTGTCAAAACATACACATTTAGAGTGCTGTCACGGGCATTTCATGTATGTAGTCTTTTAGTAAATTTAATCAACCGTCAGATGAAAAGAATGAATTTTAGATCGGACAAACAGTTTCGGAATTATAAGCCAGAAACGTGCCGAAAAACGTGTTTGCTGATCACAGTAACTTAGCCAACCTTCGGTCGCTTGTGTTGGTCGTATGCAAAATATGACTATTTATTAAATTAAAGGTAATTAAATTGTCTACAACTTTTATTATTAAAGGAAGCTTCATGTTCTACAATATTATTTCTGAAGACATTTGCTGTAGAGTGAACATTTAGAAGATATGGAGGGAAGTTTAACAGAAAACGCGAGGTGAATTTTTTTTTCTCGAAAATGTTCAGATTTTTTAAGGATATATCTCGGAAACTGTACAGAATATGAAAAATGTGTATATAATAAAAGCTGTAGAGAATTTAATTAGCTTTAGTTTAGTAAGTAGTCATATTTCGCATACGACGCACCATTTTCGAGATATGAGCGCAAAACCAAAAAAATGGACCTTACGCGCTCCGAGCCCCACCCCTTCCTGTTCCCAGACCCGAAAACTCCAGGACTTTTAGTATGTTTACTTTCTATTGGGTTGTTTCACATGAAATGTCCGTTTTCAAGGTAAAGGGATTTTAGTAAAAATACAATATGAAAACAATATAATTTTATTCTAAGTATTTACCTTCTTTTTCTACACATTTTTCCCAACGTGACAACAACTTTTTTTATCCCGGATTTGAAAAACTCTGAGCTTTGAAGTGAAACAAAATCTGAAAACGCACTTTTGATTTCAGCATCATTTGCCAAAATTTTTCCTCTGCAGAAGTTGTCTAAATTCCTGAAAAGGTGATAATCTGTTGGAGACAAGTCGGGAGAATATGGTGGGTGCGGAAGAACTTCGTACCCCAGCTCTTTCAATTTATGCATGGTAAGTTTTGAAACGTGGGGTCTAGCGTTGTCGTGTAGGAGTATAGGGCCCTTCCGATTTACCAATCCAGGTTGTTTTTTCAATAATTTTTCGTGCATTTGGCCAATTTCATTGCAGTAGGTTGTAGAGGTAATGGTCGCACCTCTCTAATTACAGTTGGAGGTCTTCCTCGGGGCTGGTTTTCCAAGTTGGTATCCCCAGTCGAAAACTTAGCAAACCAACGGCGAATGGTTCGTTCATTTACACTCCCTTCCCCAAACGCCTTACAGATGTTTCTAGCAGCCTCAGCTGCCGAAAGACCTAGTTTAAACTCATAAAAAAATATTACACGAAAATCGCGTGTTTCCATGTTCATATTTGAAGGTATACTAAACAGTGTGTAATTGATTGGGAAGCTAATGTTTATAAAAGAAAAGTAGAGGATTAGTAACTGCTTGATTATGATATGTGAACTTTGGAAGTAAACAACAGAGACTCGCAAAATCCTCTATGTATTTCAAATATTATAAAATCGGACATTTCATGTGAAACAACCCAATATCTACCCTGAACATGTTTCCGAAGAAAAACTTTGGATTACAGACAATGGACTCTATAATCCTTCATTGACTGGACGATAAATGCGATTTATCCAGTTGTTCCCCAGAGAATTAAAGTCTCAATGATTTTCCATTTTAGCTGTAATTTTTAACCTGGTACCATTGCATATATTAGGTGGTTGAAGTTCAGTTAAAAGAATAATTGGTAACCCAATATTTAATTTTAATATATATATATTAGTTGACAAATAATATTTACTATCTTATAAGCGATTTATCGGTCCATTTTTAAACTCCACATGTCGCACCACATATTTATCTATTTTTAATAACAATTTAATTAAAAATAAGTAAATTTTATTTTCAATTTCAAGGTCTAGATAACCTCTCTTCAAAAATGGTGCTCGCAACCTATCGGTCGATTTTCAAATTTCACTGCGCACCATATATTTATAGCTTTTTAAATAAAATTTAAATGGCAAATTTTGAAATTTTATTATTGCTAAACCTTCCTGGAACTATAAAGATTAAAATTTGGTACAGATTGGTTCAATAATTTTCGTGGTTAGTGATCACAAACGAAAAAAGGCTTGTTCCTTTATATAATAGTATATATTAAAGTCATTTTTAATATATTTCTTTAATTTTTCCAACGTGTTTAATAAAATAAGATTATCTCTATCAATTATCATTTAAGAAACTTATATTTATTCTAAATAATAATATTATTTATTAATAGTGTTATAATTTTATTTTGTGCTTGATATTTTGTGGTACATAAATGATTGTTATGCAACATTCCTGAATATTTTTTTAAATTTCATTATAACTGGTTCTGAACCTTTTTCATTAAGTGATAGCTTTATAATGCTTTATCAGTTCAATCTGAAAACCGCTCGTGTGGGAAATATTCAATTCAACTAATGAAGGATAACACTTTCATTAGCACACCTTTCTTTTTATTGTTGATTGGGGACATCTATTATTTGAAGTTCATCGATAATAAAATTAAGCGCAAGATTTTCTTTTCAATAAAATTATAGTTACAGTAGCAGAGTTGAGCAATTGTATTTATAACTACTGAGTACTGGATTACAACTAATGTGGTGCATACAAAAAAATGACCGTTTCTTAAACAAATATTTGTATTATTATTTCTTTGATATAAAATACAATTAATACTCAATGTACAGTCCATTGTTATCTACCGTCATTACCCATCTGCTAGCCAATTGCTCGATGCCACGCTGATACCATTCCTTGGGATGGCTGTCAAAGAATTCTTGGACAGCATTTTCAACTTCCGCAAAATTATCAAATTTTTTCCCTTGAAGAAAATGGGCCATGAATCGAAACAAGTAGTAATCCGAAGGTGCGAGGTCTGGACTATATGGTGGATTAGGCAGGAGTTCAAACCCATGAAGTTCTGTAAACTTTTCTTTGGTTCGACGGGAAGTGTGTGGACATGCAGGTCTTTTTCACCTTCCCCATGGTGAGAAGATGGCGACTAACAGTATCTTTCGCCACACCACACTCCCTGGCAAGTTCGTGAGTACCTGTGGACGGATTTGACTCAACAGCTTCCTTCAGAACCTCATCAATATCCGTCATCAAATCATCCCTTCCCGCACTTATTCCTATCCTTCACCATATTTACAACCTTTCCCTGCAATACTCGATATTTCCTTCCTCTTGGAAAGCAGCAGTGACTTCCGTCCGATTTCCCTCCTCTCCAACCTATCCAAACTACTGGAACGGATCGTTAAGTCCCAACTTTCAGATTTCCTATAAGAACGCTCCCTCCTTAGTCCATATCAATTCGGTTTCAGTCCCGGATACTCCACCCAATCCGCCCTCCTGAAAATATCTCAAGATTTACACTCCGCAATTGATCTCCAAGAGATTACCATCCTTATCCTTTTGGATTTTTCAAAAGTTTTCGATAATGTTGACCACATCATCCTTCCATCCAAACTCCGAAACCTTTTCTTGTCCAAATCTGCCTTACTTTGGTTTAAATCCTTCCTTTCCGACCGATCACAGTATGTAGTCATTCCAAATAAACCCGTTCAAGACCCTACCTCTCTCCTGTGGTGTTCCTCAGGGATCTTCACTTTCACCCACACTCTTTTCTGTTTACATTAATGACCTTCCCCTTTCCATCCATCACTGCCGGCATCACCTTTACGTAGATGATCTCTAAATCTATTTATCCTTTCTCAATTCTGACCTACTGCAAGCTTCTAGAAAAATCCAGGAAGACTTGGATCGAATCTATAACTGGGCAGTGATGAACAAGTTGAATTTAAATACTGAAAAAACCAAAGCTCTTGTAATAGGTTCGAGTTACCTCCTGAAAACCATGCCTCCTATTCCCACCATTTTCCTGAGCAGTGATCCTATCAAATTCCACCCCTCAGTCAAAAATCTCGGAGTCATTTTCGATCAAACCCTATCCTGGAAAAACCCTGTATCCGAAATTTCCCGTCGCACCATCCCAATCCTAAAACGTCTCAATTACGTTCGCCATCTTCTTCCTTTCGAAACCAACAACAAATTACTAGTTACTTCCCTTATCTTCCCCCACTTCGACTATTTCTGTGCTGTGTATGGGGGCGTTTCTGGTGATCTCGAGGCCAGACTCAAAAAACTGTTTAACTGCTGCATTCGTTGTATTTTCGGGATCCCCAGGAACGCCCATGTTTCACAATTTTACGCGGAGTTAAAGTGGCTCTTTCCTTCCTACCGTCGCCAGTATTTTCTGGCATTCTTTCTCTACCAAACAGTGAAATCCCAACGCCCACTTTACATTCCTCAACTCCTTCAGCTCAAATCCTCTGTTCTTACCCGCCAAACCCGTTCCCGCCCATCAGATTTGAACACTCCTGCTCATTGCTCCGCTGCCTTTAACAGATCATTCCTAATCCGATCCTCGTCCCTATAGAACTCCATCCCTTACACCATTCGCCACTCAAACACCCTTTCTACTTCCAAATATCACTTATTTAACCACCTACTGTCCATCCAGATCCATGAAAACTGTCATTAGCCACTTAATAGTTATATAAAATATAAAAGTTTATGTACACAAAATTTTATTGTTTCTACACAGTTGATTCACAAAATGAATCAAAATATTTCTGTTTCTTTTTGTCAATATTTCTAAGTTTAATCTTTATTTATTATCATTATTAATTACTATTTTAATATATTTAATAATATTTCATGACCATCTTGAGGCTCTGAAGGCCCCTTGATTGTACATTATTTTTTATTCTTAAGGGACTTAAGGTCCCAGAATAAATAAAGAACTTTTTTATTTATTTATTTATTTAATGGCTGCCCGGAAACTTTCTTCCTTTCCAACGTCGTATCTCCACTTCTAAATCTTTCAAACCAACGCCGCATAGTGCGCTCTTCAAGGACACCTTCCCTTCATATTTAATAATTTCACGAGTTGCTTGAGCGGCTGTGAAATTTTTTTTCCAGTAATGTATTTACTGTAATTACGAGAATTTAGTAGGACACTGTCATGTTTCTTCTTTGAAATTAATAACTGAACTGAGCTTTTTTTGGAGAAGTCCAGTCTTGTTAATAAACAAGCTTAGAGAATGCTCTGAAGGGATTATTAAGTATTGGTAAATAATAAATAGCATTAAGATATTTACAGACTTTTGAACTGTGGAATTTGATAAAACTTTAATGTTGTAGTTGAAACTCCTTACTATATTTGTTACTATAAGTTAAAAATGTGCAATTATTTTTCTTTAACTAATAGCTTACATTTACCTACCATAAAAAACTAGTTTAAAAAAAGTAGTTAGACATTTTTATCTTCTTATTAGAAATGTAGTTGGTAGTTGCTTGCTACAACTACACTAAAGTAGGTAATTGTAGTCAGCTGTCAGTAGTTATGATTACATTTTGCCCAACTCTGTTCATTAGTGGTCTATATACTTTAATAACTATATACTTTTAATATCAGTTTAAATTATTATGCAAGGTTTTTTTATGGGTTATAATATTGGAATCTAAAAATATATATTTAACATTTAAGTTTAACTTTATATACACTCCTGGTGATTCGGTAATTCCTACTCTTTGTTGAAATGGGTAAATTTAAAAGTTTAATATCTAAGAAAAGCTAATAAATTCATTGCTTAGATTAGTGATGTGTCGTACCAAAATTTTTCGATTCTCGGTACCGGTACAACGGTTTGAAATAAAACAAATTGCTATTAAAAATAATCCGTATAAGGTCTATTGAAGCAAACCAAATTCATTTTTAAAAGTAATTATTCTTGAAATGTATTAGTAAATATCAAATAATTAGATTATTAGCCAACTATACGGCTGTCAAAAAGGCCGCTTTGTCGGCCGACTAGATCATTGCTTCCGTTATAATTCGGATGACATCGGCAATGTTCGTGGCGCTTCGTTTATACCTTTATAGCCGTCAGTATATGCTCCTAGAGGTTTTTTCTTTTCGTAATTACAATATTGGCCGGTATTTAACGGAGGGTTTTTTAAATAAAGCAAAATTCAGTAATATACTTTACTTAGCTTTGATATTTATTTAATTGTGAAATTTGGAAATCAATCATATACGTGTGAAGAAGACCTGCAAGGCAGGTCGAAATGTCGGCACTCCGTATATAAAGTTTTTTTTTTTAATTAAAAAAACAAACAAACATAGAATCGTGAAATTTGAAATGTTGGAAAAATTGAAAAATTACAATTAGTCCAGTCAATAAACACATTGTAGAGTGCATGGAATATGCGATAATTTTTGACTTCATAGCTTCGTTAGGAATAGTTGGAAGGTAAACATACTAAAAGTCCCCACCACTGGGGGGTGAGCTAACGGTGGGGGGGAGGGGAGAAGTTCCATTTTTTTGGTTTTTCGGTAATATCTCGAAAACTGTTGGCTCTAAAAAAAAATATGTGTTAAATAAACTTAAAAGCTAATTAAATTTACTATAAAATTTATTATATATACATTTGTCGTAATTCTAACCGTTTACGAGATATACGTTATTGAAAATAGGTGATTTTCGGGAAAAAAACAAATATCACCTCACTTTTTGTCAAACTTTTGCTTCTATTACGTTGCACAATCGTTTCTCAGAAAAAACGTCAAAATGAAAATTGTAGGGCATTAAATGTACTTTAGTTCAATACATACGTTTTTGGTATTTGCTTCAAATGTTTAATAAAAAGTGGGGTAAAAGTTTTTTTATTTCTAAAATTGTCGATTTTTAATAACGTATACCTCGAAAACCATTGGAATTTTTCCGAATACGTATATAATTTATTTTATAGAAAATTTAATGAGCTTTAATTTAGATCTGCTACATATTTTTCTAGAGTCCACCGTTTTCGAGATATAATCGAAAAACAAAATTGGGACCTTCTCCCCTCCCCCCACCTTTAGCTCACCTCCATGGGGCGGGGACTTTTAATATGTTTACCTTCTAACTACTCCTAACAAAGCTACGAAGTCAAAAATTATCGCATATTTCATGCACTCTACAACCCTCATTTCGGCACTCTTTATCTTGGGTCGCACTTCTCTGAAAAAACAAGTTTATTGATACTCATTCCGAAACTAATTTTTCGATCCAAAATTTCTTTTTTTTTTATCAGAATGCTCCTTAAATTTACTATAAAAACCTATATATGAAATTTTGATTATGTCACGTTATACACTCAAACCAGCCCACTGAATTTGTGACTATCGTCATACTTTGCTAAAACATACATATTTAGCGTTCAGGTTTGGGTGTATTACGTGTTATAATCAAAATTTCAAATATAAGGCCTGATAGTAAATTTTGCCAGATTTTAGTTGAAAAAAAAATAAATTTCAGATCTGACAAATAGTTTCGGCGTCATGGTAAAAACTATGCCAAAACAACTTGGACTTAAAATAGTAAGCGGTTTTTAACGTGCTGGTATGAGTATTTGATGGGACTTGATCAAAATTTCATATATAGGTTCTTATAGTAAATTTAAGGAGCATTCTGATAAAAAAAAGAAATTTTGGATCGAAAAATTAGTTTCGGAATGAGTATCAATAAACTTGTTTTTTCAGAGAAGTGTGACCCCAGATAAAGAGTGCCGAAATGAGGGATGTAGAGTGCATGGAATATGCGATAATTTTTGACTTCGTAGCTTTGTTAGGGGTAGTTAGAAAGTAAACATATTAAAAGTCCCCGCCCCATGGAGGTGAGCTAAAGGTGGGGGGAGGGGAGAAGGTCCCAATTTTGTTTTTCGATTATATCTCGGAAACAGTGGACTCTAGAAAAATATGTAGCAGATCAAAATTAAAGCTCATTAAATTTCCTATAAAATAAATTATATACGTATTCGTAAAAATTCCAATGGTTTTCGAGGTATACGTTATTAAAAATCGACAATTTTAGAAATAAAAAAACTTTTTACCCCACTTTTTATTAAACATTTGAAGCAAATACTAAAAACGTATGTATGGAACTAAAGTACATTTAATGCTCTACAATTTTCATTCTGACGTTTTTTCTGAGAAACGATTGTGCAACGTAATAGAAGCAAAAGTTTGACAAAAAGTGAGGTGACATTTGTTTTTTTTCCCGAAAATCACCTATTTTCAATAACGTATATCTCGTAAACGGTTAGAATTACGACAAATGTATATATATTAAATTTTATAGTAAATTTAATTAGCTTTTAAGTTTATTTAACACATATTTTTTTAGAGCCAACAGTTTTCGAGATATTACCGAAAATCCAAAAAAATGGAACTTCTCCCCTTCCCCCCACCGTTATCTCACCCCCCAGCGGTGGGGACTTTTAGTATGTTTACCTTCTAACTATTCCTATCGAAGCTATGAAGTCAAAAATTATCGCATATTCCATGCACTCTATACCCCTCACTTCAGCACTCATTGACTGGACTAAATTTGCATTATTGATAAAAATTCTCAAGAGGAAAAATATGTGAGATAGATCATATTCTATGGTAATTGATATTTTCAATTTTATTGTCTGAAATCTTTTAAAATATAATCTGGTTCTTATTTATAGGTTTCGCGATTTGATCACATTTTTTTTTCTCCAACTGTTTATTGATTTTTACAACTTCATACATGATATACATCAAGTAAATTTGAGGGAAAATATTACAATGACATGTCAATAACATTTAAAGAACTACTCACTAGTAGCACTTCAATAAAAGTTCTACATTAGAAGCTCTCTTGGCCATCTTATTTTCAGACGCCTCGGAGGATTATCGGGAATAGAGTGTGTAGCAAGTTGGGAGGATAATGGATTAGAGTTTACTATTAAATGATAGGTATCTGCTTTGTATCAAATCTTCCAGTATAGAACATTAAGTTTGTTTGTGACACAATGAGGAGCATTGAGGATTTTAACATTCTGTTTATTTCATTTTGCCTAAAAGATTGTATATCTCCTTCCTATATGGACATTATTTCCTCACGAATCATATTTTTGCTGTTCGATACTTTCGTTTTAAGTGATGAGATAAAGTATCCAGAAGTAATTGCCTTAAGTGGTATGAGTCGGTAAGTTGTTGACCTCTAGCTCACGATATACAGCATTATACCCTAGCCTTGATATGCGAATAAAGTACTCTAACTTCAAATCAACTTGTCGATTAAATTAGTTTTATCCTGCCATATTATATGTTTAGAGGAAAAACTAAATGAAAACAGAGAATCAAGTAATATGTATCGATATGATTCGAACAAGATGGTAGTCATGAGTAAGAAATTCAAAGAATTAATAATAAAAAAAAAAACTTTCTTTTTAAGAGAAAATATGCCGTCGGAAGTGGGTGTTAAAGGGCTTTTTAAGGGTAGGAAGCATTGAGAAAAGTGAATGAAACTTTTAGTTGACTGAAGAGCAGCCAGTAGAAGTAACTTTCTGGTCATGAATATCCTCTTCCAGACCGGACTTAATATCTTCTATATTAAAACCTATTAATCATATAGTTGGAGTTGGTTACAAAGTTTATTGCTTTGTTATCTTTTATCTGATCGTGTTTTCTTTGGTGCGATTCTTTTTGTTTTTACATTTTAATTATTGATAAACAAAATATTGTTCTAAATGATACAAATATAATATTATTCACAAATTAGTGTGTTGTTAACTCGTTTGCTTAATGAATACAAATATAATATTATTCACAAATTAGTGTGTTGTTAACTCGTTTGCTTAATGAATTCTTAAACAGTTTAATCGTTGCTGTTAAATTACGATAATTTTACGAGAAGTGACAAAGACTATCTGAATTTTCGATAGAAACTTCATTTGAGGCGTGGAGATGCAAAAGGGGATAAATCCACTTATCATTTTTAATTTTTTTATTTAGCGTCCTCAATCAGGTGGTAAATCTTCCACCCTTCAAAGTTTGGTTTGAGTGTATGTGTATGTGTATGTGTGTTTCGAAGTCATCATGGGTTCAAACTTTGAAGGGTGGGTTCAAACTTTGAAGGGTGGACGATTTACCACCTTATTGAGGACGCTAACTAAAAAAAATTAAAAATAATAAAAATTGGATTTACCCCCTTTTGCATCTCCACGTAAATTTCGTAAATTAGTTGTGTTATGTAAATACGGGATAAATTGTCAACAATGTTTCAGAGCAGATGTTTAATTTAGGTTCCGAGAATCAGAATTAGACGAGGGAGTAACGGCGCATGAGCATACAAAATTTTCGGACGCGGTTTCTCTTATGAAAGCCTGTAGTTTCCTTATTAAAAAGTTAAGGGAAAATATGTTTTGATATATAATATTTTTCGCTAGAACCTACCTTTTAGGAGCTATATTGGTTTGGTCATTTTTTTCACGCTTATGTTTTATGCAGTTTATTGTACAAGGGTGAGTAGAATAGATATGACGATGGCACCATTAAATTCTGTGACCAAAAATACACTGAAAACGACATCAAACTCGATCATTTACCTTCATATAAATTTTTTTTTTAATTTTCAATGCTTTCAAATTTGTTTTTCATTTTTCATATACCCCCGGTTTTCAGTAATTTTGATCACAATGAACGACTTTCAGGAGAGAAAATTCTGCATGCTCATGCGCCATTACTCCCTGCTCTAATCCTATCCTCGCTTGTCCTCTGTACTATTTCATTTCGGGGAAAAGACAGACATTTATTGTTTTTTTATTAGTCATGGCTACCAGGCGTAGATGCTTTGTCTTGGCAGCTGTCTTGGACCCCCGTGCGCACGCATATGGTATTAACTTATTTCCTTGACACACGATTTATCATGTGTAGGGCTGTGAATTATATGCAATAAAAACAGAAAAAAAAAAAAAACACGAACTTCATTACGTAATGAAGTTCGTGTTTTGTATACCTGTTTTTCGGTTATTATTCATATTTTATTGTTTTGTCTCCTCAGGTAAAAAAAAAATCAATAGTCAAATGCTGATATTCGGATATGTAGATAGATATGCAATTATAGATCAAAATATATAAACACATGTATTTATGGCAAAATATGAAAAATAAAAATAACTCAAATTGATTTCAAATGCGTCAAAACATATACATTCTGACGATATTAGATGTTTTTAGTTGGCTAGTGGAAATATGCTAATGCATATGTTTCACAGCCCTAGTCATAAGTTAACTAACTTCAAATTTAGATTTTCTGAAATCTTGAAATAACGTTTCTCTTTCCCCAACACTTGGCTTGCTATTTCCATTGTATCATACACGTTATATATTAACAACTTATGTCATGTATGACGCCGCAAGAGACGGACACTACACAGCTAAGCGATTTTTCCTTGTGAGTTATTTATTTCGAGTTTCGTTATAAATAAATAAATTGTATATACAAATAAGATACACATACACTGACAGGCAAAAAAATCCAACCAATTGATTTTTTTCATTTTATTGATTAAAAGTTTCATTCTTGTTTAGAGCTTTACATCTCCTTGTACTTTTCATCAAGGAATAGGAAAAGTAATTGGATAAGTAAAAATGTTAATAAAATAATAGCAAGCAATATGTATGTACTTTTTTTGATGGCCATTTTCAGCTTAGTTTAGTTCCTTCAATAAGATTGAATGTGCGGGTTAAAATAATTGAAAACTGTCTGGAGATAAATATGATTGCAAATATTGTAGGATAGGTGAGACAGACACCAGATATTTTCAAGGTCATTCCACCCTAAGGGATCTCGGGAAAGCCCAGACATGTGGTGGGGTATATTCCATTCCTAAGGTGCTCTGCCCATTTCTCTGGAATGTCCCCTCTTGAACCCGGTGTTTTTCTCCTTCCGAACTCGTTTCTTTTTTTCATCGCAATGGTTTCTTGAGAAATACAGACTTGCAGTATTGAAGTATATTTCTTTAAACTTCATCTACCTTATTCACATAACACCTACCTAAGATGGAACTTAGGAGAACTTATTACCTTCTTGAAAGGCGTTGAATCATTTTGTAGATGGAGTAGTGATTCCGCTGGAGTAGTGATTGAGTCTTCGTATCAATGCCTTCTTTGGTAAACGGAAAACCTGAGGAAACGATTGTTTACTTATGCCTTTAAAATTCTACAGGTATGTATTTATATAAGGAGATGGCTCTGGTGGTTGAGCAATGTTTTATCCAAGCAATGATTGTTATTAATTGGGTAGATTTCTTTCTCTCGTACTAAATTGGTAATTGTTAGAGATGGGCCTCCGACTAGTCGCCCATTTTATTCATTTATTATAACATGTAGATTTTTATATTTAAAAAAAAAAAATGACTATTATTGTTTTTTTTGTGCTATATTTATTTTGTTATTGAATATTGTCAAATTTAAAATTATGATTGATTAGTATGCTTTGTATTTAGCAACCCATTTAAAAATGGGTAGTACCGCATAATAAAGTGTTTCTCTCTCTATGCTTAAAAATAGGTTGATTGAAATAAAAACATGATCTTTATTATTTATAATTTTTATTTTAGATTCGTCTTTACAGTTCGTTAATTATTGTAGGATTATTATTAGGAACTATATTTTAGTAATCAATTATCGTAGAAAGATCATGATTAAAAAATAAATTGATTCAATACCTTGTACAATAGTGAATAAAGAACTTACGTAACTTACTATTTTTTTTGAATCACAGTTTTTTGCCATAATTAAAACTATTGATTCTTAATTAAAGTGTAATATAAAGGTTGGACCACGAAACGGAATCTGCTATTTTAGCAATTTACCTACGTGTTTATTCACAATTAAATGTTTATGTATATGTATGTAAATGTTATATGTATATGTATAAAGTCCATATAAACTTTTAAAAATTTTCAGCATGATTGAATACTCCCAATTTCACAATTAAATATATTAGCTAAATAAAGAAAATTGCTGAATTTTGCTTTATTATAAAAATATAAGAAATAAAAAGAAAAAAAATATTATGCTTTTATTTTATTTTAACTAAATATTCATGTATTTTAATTTTGTTTATTTTAATTTATGTAGTTTTATTGTACAACGAAGTACTTTAAGTTTTTTATTTTATTTTTTTGCTGTAAATAACTTCAAATAGGTTTAAAAAAAAAAATGTACCAACAGTGCAACAATGTACTATACACTAACCGCGAGAAATACTAAACCGATCTGTACCATATTGTAATAGCAGTAATAAAATTGACTGATTATTCGTAAATTTGTTATTAAAAAAGATATAATAATTGGATAACAGTGAATTTTGAACATTTACCGATAGGTGGTGAACGATATTCATAATGAGAGGCTACAAAAGTGTTATATATAGAGCTTGACATCGATTATAAAATTTACTCATTTTCAATAAAATTGTCATTAAAGAAGCTATAAATATTTGGTGTGACATGAAGTGATCCTAATAAAGTTTAAAAATCTACCTTAATTTGGCTAACGGCATTCTAAAACTATTGAACTAACCCATCTGTACCAAAATTTAACTTCATAGTTCTAGAAAGGTTTAGCAATAATAAAATTTACTATAAAATTAATTTTAATATACAGTGTTGATTTGCAGAAACAAGATTTTCAAGAGAGGCTATAAAGGTACGTTGGTTATGTAGTGCTTGAAATTAATAACTACATTAACTATATTCAATTAAATTATTAAAAAAATATATTATAGGGGAAGGTGCTGTACCTAAAGCACAGTTGTACCGGTGGACTTTTTTAATAAAGAGAGATTGGGAGGAGGGAAATTGAAATTGTTAGATTGGTAGTGCTGCAAGCATCTTCCTGCAGTTGCACGTGTGTTTTCAAGATTGTCAGATCTACTGTTTCATAGAAAATATTATTTTAAAGTTTTTTCTTCCAAATCCTGACCAATCCAGCCAGTGATCTTAAATTTTTTAAGACCTACACTTACAATTAGAAATTTTCTAGGCAGTCATATTTCATTGGGTTGTCCGATAAATATATTATAACTTCATATGTTTTCATATCAGTTATCACTTACGGGTATTGTGAAACAGAGCTTTCCGCACAACATGGCGTTCAGTTGTACCTGTGGACACCATTGCCAGCTGAACCTGTGGACAGATGGTTAAAGTGTCCACAGATTTTTCTCTTTGTTTATTGATTCAATATTTCAATTATAAATATTGTGGAAAAGTTTGTAGGCATTTGGATACCTACTATTCGCATAACCTGTTTTTTTAAGAGGTGAAAACTCGCCACTCACTATTTATAACAAACTATTCAACTCATGAAGGTGGTGATTTCACAAATGTGATCTTGGCTGATCAATCAAGATTGTAATTTTTTGGATGAATTAATAAATGATTATGAACAATGTAAATAAATTGAAGATGAAGAAATATATATTGGTAGCTAAGTTTTGTGTTGTAAAGCATTTTATAGCGTTGATAAAAGAAAATGTAGAATCGTTCACGTTCAATATTTGCTACTTGAAGAAAATTTCATCAAATTATAGAACCCCAAAATTTATTCTTCCGGACATCGCTACTGATTATGAAATTAAAATAAGAGATATCAAAAGAAAAATACCACCGCCATCCTTTATAACTGTCACTGGGGATCATGTAAACAATTACATTTTCCTACACCTTTTCATGGATACGATCTCTAATGATTCGATTTTTTCCATAAAAAAGTCTTGTGACACTCGTTAATAATAATTATAGGTATAGAAAAGATTTATTTTTGTTAAAAGGTTAAAAAATAAGTTAAGTTTCTATTTACTTTCAAACGCTAAATTTATTGTTGTCACCTTTCCAGCCGCCCTTCTAGTTCAATAATATTAAGTCGACTTTTCTTGTTTAAATATTCTATTTTGTTTAGTACATTTTATAAAAAAATTATTGCTGATGTATTTCTCTAAATATCATTTCAATTAGAAGAAAGGTACCTATGGACACTAACCAGTAAGCTACAAAACATTATTTTCTGTAAAAATAAAATTACTTTTCAAAATAAAGACACCAGGGTTCGATAGCTCTTAAAGCTCCGTTAGCCCTAAATGTCTTATCTATTGGTACAATTAAAAGCACCGGAAATTAGAAAAATGTATAAGTGAAAATTGTCCACAGGTACAGCACCTTCCCCTATGTGGTTATATAACAATGTCATACACTTTTATGGTTAGAAATTAAAACCCAACCAGATGAAATCTATAAAATTATTTCTCTCAAATCACAATGTCGATGCTTTGCTTTTGTATGTTGTGTGTAAAAATATGATTAATAGATCTTCAGTTGCAAGTACTAATAATGTAATTCATTATCATTGAGGAAATATATCTCAATTGCAGGCTACAAGATTTTTATCGTCAAAAAAATAAAACCGCAATCAGTTAAAATTTATCTATGTTCTTTATTCATGAGAGCTAGCGAAACCGCGACTGGGGATGCTAGTGTGTGTATATAATAGCCATTTAACTGTATTTGCAAAATATTATTAAAAAATTTCAATCTAATATCCCTAATTACTAAGATCATCATTAAATCTATCACTTCTTCCTCAATCTTACTTTTTTTTATTGAGGTCATTTAAATTCAATTCGTGAAGTCAAAGTCTGACTTTGTTTCGTAAATTAATAATTATATTTTTTCATAAACTTTGTGTATTATGTATACCTCAATTTTTGCGGAATGGCTCAATCTTGAATAGCACGGGCTTCTTTTAGGTATAATCTTGTTATTTCCGTCCACTTGTCGATACTTGCCGATGCGAGAGCTGCCAAAGACAGACGATGTGAAACATTGAGAGAGGTCCTTTGAAAGAACCCTTCAAACCAGCTTGTTCTGTCAGCCTTATAAAGAAACTGGAGTCCTGAAGAACAGTCCTAACTGTGACATCTATACTGGAACGGCCTCAACTCTTTTCGTATTGAATTTATTTTCTCTGAAGTACGGTAGCAATCCATTCCACGTATCCTCTTTTGTTCTTAATCAGGATACGTAGGTAATAAGTGTATTTGCTTAAAGTTAGGATGGAGAGATTCGTGTCGGCCAAGACGTTTAGTTCGGTACGTACTGTTTTTAAGATTAAAATTAAATTGGGTACGTACAAATGTATGAGTTTTTAATAAAATCGGTGTGGTTGACTGTAGGATATATTTTATGAAGAAGATGTAGTCAGGAGTAATAAAATACACGCAAAAGTTTAAAAAGCTTTATCAAGTGCCTACGTTTCGTCCCGCCTTGAAGGTCCTCATCATGGCTAAAAATAACAAAATTTTTATGGGTGATTTCAATATTTCGGGACAATTCCAATAAAAAAAAATGTTCACTACATAAAACATGTGAATTGATTTCTTTTTTCACAAATTGTTTCTCTAAGGTGTGTGAAGTAAGTCTGTGTAATAATAACTATTAAAGTCTAGGGAGTGAAAAACCATGACTAGGAAGTTAGCTTATTATCTAGGGAGTGGGGAAAATATCATAGTTATTACATTTAAGAAACGAAAAGCGAAATTAACGAGGTATGTATATTATCAACTTGGGGTATATACATGAATTACATTTTCAGCCTTTTAGGTACGTACTGTCACATCTAATTTAAAAACTTCAAACTAAACTTTAAAAATACGAAAATAATATAAAATTGCACTCAATAACGACAGTTCTATTACCTATTAAACAATTAAACCTAAATAGATTGTAAATGATAAATAAGCTACGTAATAAAGACTATCACAATAGGTATTAAACAAAATACGAGTATATTAAAAACATTGTTTTGATAAAAATAATGTTCCTTGAACTTTCATTGTAACTAAGTAGACGGGTTTAACGTTTAAAAATTAAAAAAAAATGTAGGCTATACATTTAAAAATAAAAAAATTAACGAGCAGCAATAATTGAATTCGTTGGTTCCTTTTGGGCTGATGTTGATGGTCCGGCTGTGCTGAATGCCTAGAAATTTCCCACAGTTCATGGTATGAGAGATGATATAAATGGATATAAATTGAAAATGACGCAAAGAATAAATACTTATACTTACCTATGAAAATCTCTATGGACGTACGCCTCACAAATTTACGGAATAGCCAACAAAAAAAAAAACACACGTTCAAAAAATACATACTTTACAGTCAAAACTTTGAGGCTCATTACACAATCACCCTGTTATGTCAATAACATAACGTTACACACAGATTTACGCATACCCATGGTACAAGATCACATCTAGACTTCATACAAAAGTTGTTTACAGTTAATCTTTAAACTCATCAAAATACTTTCTTTTATTCTGATCATTCTAGCGAAGACATTGGAACAATGTTGTGGAATGATTAAACATAGTTCTCTATAGTTCACCGTTTCTGAGATATAATCAGACCGTATGCTCATTCCTCAGTGGCATGGACTTATGGTATATTTACCAACTAACTACTCCAAACGAAACCCTGAAGTAATTGTACTGTCATTGGTCCTTGACACGTTTGACAATTTTCAAGTCAATCAGATTGGTGAACATTGTTGAAAACTACGCTGAAAGATTCCATTACATACAGGTTAAGTCAATAAAACGATTTTCAATCCTTTCCCAACCTCACCCGCCCAAACCCGACGCTATTTAGAGGAAGACTTAACTAAATTTAAAGCTAAGGGTGGTGAACAATGTCCAGAAGTCAAACCTTTTTATTTTTGGAGTTCAAGTTTCGAAGCTAATTTCCTTGTACTATTTGTGATTTGTTTGCAATTTCAGTAACACAATTTATCTAAAATCAACCAACAATTTTTGGTTTTATTGACATATCTCGGAGAAGCAATCGGAATCAATAAAAATCCTATCTTGCACAAAATTTAATGATTTACAACTATTAGTATATAATATTTTTTTATTGGAATAGCCATTTTTGTGTTATAGACTATTTTTGATAATCGATTGGGGCAAAACGCCTAAATCAAATTCAGCTTAAGAGATGTCTTTAGATGGACAATTTAATAAAGTTTAATTTTGCAAATAACACATTTTTCAATTTTAAGCATTTTTGTGTATCTTTTTTGCAAAAATCTAAAAAAAGGGCAAAAACGTTTGGTTTTTTGCTCCCCAAAATGTTTCCCCTTATCAAATGTAATCACAGTATTGATATTTTATTCTCAGGACCCACCTGGAACATACTAAATCATAAAACCTACTTATTCACCTTTTGCAAAGGAGGCCCCCTTTTTGGGGCTATTTCGACTGAATTAAGTAAGAACGTTAAAACAAAGTTGTGCAATCATTGTATCTTCATTGGTCCTTGACACGTGTGCAAATTTTCAAGTTAATCAGATTGCTGGAAATTGGTGAAAATTACGATGCAGGATTCCGTTACATACAGGTGAAGTTAATAAAAGCGTATTAAAAAAAAATATTGTGGCGTAATAACATCATGATAATTAATAATTATTTATTATTAGTGATAATAATTCATTATTAGTTATCAATAATAATAAAGTTTTAGTAAATTATAAATAAACACCATAATAATTACAACTTTTGATTGAGAGAGAGAAGTATATAGCATCTCCTAAACATAATTGCATAATATTCTATTAACAATTTGTGTTAGTGTTAGTAATGAAGATAATATCTTCCTCACTTTTGTTGACTTCCTCTTGGTCCCAGCCTTAGCCTTAGCACCTTTAGGCAATTAGATTTATGATTGCATTTGAATCGTGATTTCGCCGGAGGCCATTTCCGAGGATGCTAGCACGTCTTGCAATGAGAGAAAAATAACATTTTTGTCAATTGTTCTATGTTATAAACTTTTAAATTACTATTAATGATTTTTAAACTATGTAACCGAAGTTTTAAACTTTATAGTCCAGTCAATAAACGTATTGTAGAGTGCATGGAATATGCGATAATTATTGACTTCACAGCTTCGTTAGGAGTTGTTAGAAGGTAAACATACTAAACGAAGGTCCCATTTTTGGGTTTTTCGATTATATCTCTAAAACGGTGCACTCTAGGAAAATTTAGTTCCGTTAGGGTTTATCATTAAATTATTATTGTAGTAAACTTTATAATTATAAACCTCCCTGGAACCATGAAGATGTAGTTAAAATTTGGTACAGTTGGGTTTCACTATTGCAAACTGTAGCAGATTGGTCGATTTTTAAACTGCACTGGAATCCACATGTCGCTATATATTTATACTTTTTTTTAATAACAATTGAATTGAAAATAAATAAATTTTTTCTTAAATTTCTTGGTCTATATAACACTGTACCTTTGTAACCTCACTCGAATGGTCCTCTGCTCGAATCGGTCGATTATCAAACTTCACTGCGCACCACATCTTTATAACTTTTTAATGGAAATATAATTAAAAAGCTTTAAATTATATTATTGCTAAACCTTCCTTGAACTATGAAGATTTGGTTAAAATTTGGTACAGATTGGTTCAGTAGTTTCCGCGGGTAGTGATCACAAACGAAAAATGGCTTGTCCTTTTATATAATAGTATAGATAAAAACATTTGTACAATCTTCCTAATCGAAAGCATTGATTGAAACAATTTTTTGGCCTTTGGAGGCAGAGTGTGTTAAGATTCGCATCCAGGCTGTATGGTTTGACTCTTATTTCGTGGTGGACCGACGGATTTTAAGATGGTAACTGCTTTTATTGAATGATTATTGCTATCTGCCTCACTCAAAGGAAATATGTAACAGGGATGGTAAAGGGTCTATTAATCAAATACAAATAAGTAATCAAACTTTACCAAATATAATATAAAATTAAATAAATATAATAAAAGAAAATAGAAAGATTATATATATATATATATATATATATATATATATATATATATATATATATATATATATATATAGATGAAATCAGCATTATGCTACTGACAAGCTATAAATGGGGGTCAAACCCATATTTAAAGAAATCCCAGCGCTGCATTCTTTTCTGCGCCATTTATAATATAATCCATTGAAGGCTAATTCGGAGCGCTATACATTCTTTATGAAGGAAATAACTAATATAATCGATTATTATAATATATATATATATATATATATATATATATATATATATATATATATATATATATATATATATATATATTGGTAAAAACACTATGACATAATCTTTATGTTTTTTGAACCCTTATGTCTTTTCATCGATTTAATATTTTGTCCAGTACTCAACGAGAGGATTTATGTTAATATTAAAAAAAAATTTCTAAAATTAAATTAAACAAAACTTAGACCAGCTAGTAAATTCTATATATGATAGAATATGAAAGGAATTGCCTATACTAGACCAAAGATAGCAATTATGATAGTGTGATAGTGAAAATCGCACTGTTCAAAGTTTTATAATTACCATTCATGAATTCATGAATTTTTGAATTATTCCAATTTAAATAAGTTGGTTTCGTCAGGTTGGTCTCGATAGATGGTCCTGAAGGTTCGAGTCCGACAACATGAAGTTGTCCAATAAGGATTTCTCCTTAGTCTCTATTGAAATTAAATAATTTTTTGTTAATCATGAAGTTCGACCACTTTATAGTTTAGTTGGCACATTCTCCATTAGTTTTCAGTGTTGTACAATACTAGTTTGGAACTCAAATTTGGAAATTATTAACAGAAGCCGATTTCATTACGGTACCTCATAGGGAAGTTCGGAGATCCGCCGGGAGTTTCCCTCAATCAGATCCCCTTTAATTAAATCAAACTGTTTCGAACTTTCGGTTCCCAGTTTGTCTTGTGATGGTTTGTTTTCGTTTCGCACTGTACTATTGAATTTGAATTGGCCTCACTTTGCCTGGTGTTAACTGCTTCCGTCAGTGCTGTGGAAAGTTAGCGGGTCCACTCGTTGAGCTTCTCTCTGTTTTTATAATATTTTGCCTGTAACAGTTGAAACGAGCTCAGTATTTTTTTTTTTATTATAGTAACTATGGGTTTCAATTCTCCATCTGCCTCTCCAAGTGTAGGGGCTCTATAGAGAAATAAAATTCAAAAGGGAAGGCCTACGATATTTAAAAACTACAATTTGTAATGATACTTGTGGAATACATTAAATTTTTTTTTTTCACTTTTATTTTTTAATCCACAACTGTAAAAAAAAGAAAATTTAAAATCAGCAGATGTGCTGAAATCATAATATAAATAAAATTGGCATGTTAGCGATGAGGAGAGATAGTGCCCAGTGGCACCCGTTCCTTGTCTTTGGTTTACTTCTACGAGTATATAAGTAGGTCTCTCCATCAGTCTGTAGTGGGTCCGTATTTGTTCAATGACTGTTGGTATTTGTAAGTCAGTGTGTATAGTTTTATTGTTAATGTACCTAGGTGCTTGTGTTATTAGTCTTAATGTCTTGGATTGGAAAGTTTGTAATCTTTTTATGTGTGTCTGAATCATATATTTGTGATGCGTAGGTCTATAAAGGGAATTTCAATTTAAACTTACTAATATTCGATAATTACTTATGTAGTGGTGTGTCCCCTAACCTACCTGAGGTGAATGACATGGAATCAAAAAGTGAAGACTAAAGTAAACATTTTATAATGAACGTATCGATTCTTGAGAAAAGGATCGATGATCCAAAGTTGATTCCTTGGTACCAATCAATGCAGCTAACCATACAAAAAGTTTTATTATATCAAATTATGCACTTACTAAGCGTATATGCGTTTCTCCGTTAGTGAAAAAAAATTTATAAAGCGTATTTTTCATCTTTAGTAACAAACTAATTCTTTATGTACTAAATTAACACTACTTATTAGAGACTTTTAAACAACTTTTCTTTAAAGAAAACAGGCATTACTATTGCAAGAATAAGATTGGCCAGACAATAAGAATTTTATTGTATTTTTATTCATTCTAAAAGGATTGTTTTTATCCCAGAATTATTTTTTCATCCATTACATGATTATACTATTTTTTTTTATATTTCGATTTATTGAAATTTCATACACATCAGTAGCACTTCAATAAAAATGCTATACAAGATGATCTCTAGGCCATCTTCTTTTCAGACGCCTCGGAGGATTATATGGAATGGAGTGGATAGGAAGTTGAGAAACTAATGTATTTGAGTGGCTATGGAGCTTACTATGAAAGGATAGGTATCTGGTTTGGGCTTACTCAGCAACATATGGTATATTAAGGTCTTTATGGATAAGTTTATTGGTGACAAAGTAAGGGGCATTTAGGATTTTCGAAGGGTTTTATGATTGTAAGGATTGGATACGAGATGAATTGAATGGTTTAGTAGAGCTCAATTCCGCAAGTTCAAATAACATAAAAAATCAGCTATTGATGCTAGGATAATATTTCTTATTACATTGTAAACGTTGAACTTTACTCTTTTCAATAATATAGTTGATTTCCCTGATATCCTAATAATTATTATCAGTGCGATAGAAAATTGATATTAAGTACTATTTATGCACTTGCCCCACTCTAACGGGGTAAGTGATAAATAAGGAACTCCCAGAAATCATTTCACTCCTTGAAATTAAAAAATTAAAGAAAAAGTGACTGAATTATTGAGTTTTGCATTACCAAACATATAATTATAATCATATAAACATATAATTATAGTCATATCATTATATATATATATATATATATATATATATATATATATATATATATATATATATATATATATACACATGATTAATTTACAATAAATTAAGAAAATAATTCGATAACGACAGTAAGCATTTAGATATATCACAACATTTATTAAGTGGGTATATAATTAATTGACAAGGCATAAATAGAGAAACTGCGTAATTCAACAAAGGCTGTAACCTGAAAATTGTAAATTAAAAATTGCTTCTCGAGAACCGATCTTAGGAAGTGGGAGAATACGTACAATATCGTTTTTCTCAATAGAACTGATCTCATCTTGTGCTGAGATGCCCTTCACCGGGAGGGACAAGTGCAGGATATGATGCACTTCCCCAGGTTTTATAACGCACTTACCCCTTTTCGAAAAATGCTTGGGGTAAGTGCATCATAGGTCTTGACTCCCTCATAAAACTACATAACAAAATAACTTACCTTGGTAGAATATCAGCAATGAATTTCAAAGGGGATACAATTTTATAATTCTAACTCCTTCGACTTTACACAATACCTAGATCAACAGGTTGAACTATGAAATTTCCTAGTGAGTTTATCTTTTACAGTAGAGCACTCTAGTATGTTAGGTTTGGAGGGTATGAAGTTCTCTCTGCATACAACTGATCACAGTTGATGTAACAAAATGGCAATAGAAATTATGGCCGATTAATGCACTTGCCCCACTTCACCTCAAGTATTTTGTAATGAATGGGGAGCTTTGTCGTTTGTCTAGTAAATGTTGAAGTAGTCTGTAACGACGAGCAGTTTTTGTCGCTTTAGTCTCGATTACACTATTAAATCCTAATACAATTTTAAAACAACATTCAGAGAAATAATATTGCACCCCCCCATCTACAGTGATAATAACAGAATGGTTTTGCAATCCCACAGTAAATGAGACCCAGAACCTTCTACTTAAATAAGAATTTGTAATACGAATTAATGTTTCGTACATAGTCTGATTGTTATAATAGTCCAGTCAAATAAGGCTGCAAAAGGCTGTTTTAAAGAAAAAACTACCGAACTTTTATTCTCGACTGATCTTTGGGGTGCTGAATCCGAATATGAAGTTTGCTACCACTGTAGCCGTCTCGGCTTCATACCGAAAACAGCAAAATACCGGTTATTTACCTATAACACGATAACGAAGTGTTTGTCTAAGAAAGTCTTTATATATTAATTTTAGCTGGTACCAGGACCTACGAAATGAAAAAAGCACCATTTTTCGCGAAACATTTGCGGTCAGTTCCACTACTCCTTGAAAACACGCTATAACTCCTGAACTATTTGTCCGATCTTATGTTACTTTCTTTCATCTTAAAGCACGTTAAATTTACTAATAGACCATTAATTATATATAATAAACCATTAATTAATTATAATATGAAATTATAATTAAGTCTCTAAACATACACATAGTTCAATCTTAATTCCCCGTATTGTTGTCAAATCCAAGTTTGTTTTGTACATTTTCCACTATAACTCCTAAAATATATGTCAGATTCAAAATTTCTTTTTTTCATCTCAAAGCTGGTTAAATCTACTACTAGAACCCATGTATGAAATTTTGATAACAATCCGTAAAATGACCATGCCAGAATACTAAAAAACCGTTAACTATTGATATTAAATAAATAGTAAATATTTCTCTGATCCTAAATTTCTTTTTTCCATCTCAAAATTAGATTTCGCAAAATTACGGGTTTTTTAAACGTTCTGGCTTATGTATTTAAAGGGACCTGAGTAAAACTTTATATATGTACTCTAATAGTACATGTAATCAGCATTTAGATAAAAAAAAAAGAAATAAGTAGATATGAACAATTTTTATTAAAATAAATTACAATATTTCTTCCAATAAACTAAAAAGTTAGTAAAGTTACTTTTTAAAATTTTCATTTTTTACAATTTTAACTTTTAACTTTTTAATTTATATTTAATAAGACATATTGCCACCTCTGGCTTGAATGACTGCTTCCACTAGTCTTGGCATACTTGTAAATAACGAAACGAATGAGGGGTCACCTACTAAAGCCAAGATCGCGGGTTCGCAGCCCGGCAGATGACCTTAGGATTTTTTAAAGGGAGTAAAAAATCCTTAGCTATGCCGTCCTTCGGAAGGGACGTAAAATGGGGGTCCCGAGCCTGTGCGATGTCAGGTACTCGCTAAAGATCCCTATCCTAATTATACCTGGATAGGCTAAATTTAGGACTCCCACCGTAGCATCGTCCGATTAGCCATAGCAGCATAAAGTGACGTTAAACGAAATAAACAAACAAACGAAACGAATGATAAACATGGACTGAAGGAAATTTGAAAAAAAAAAATCTAAAACTCCATCGTTTGTTATTAACAGGGAAAAAAATTGATGTGTCTAATCCTTAATGTCTCACGTTTAGTAAATAATATTGATATGAATTTAAACCAAGTATCGATTAAGGTAAAAACCAGGAAAATCTCGAGAATTATGGCTGTTGCAATACTTTAGACGGGAGTTTAGATCCTAAGCAGTAGGTCTTAGCAACAAATGTTATATAACAAAAAATATTCTCCATTGAATTTCTGATGAGGATACTATTGGCAAATTTTTGATTTGTGCAACACCGAGCTAGAGTGAACATTTTTGAGAGTGAACAAAAGTTACACCAAATAAGTATAGACCCCAAGTCAAAAACATATCCTTGTCAAAATAAAAACTAGGCCATTGAAGACATAATAAACGCAACAATTTTATAAAATCTAATGCAGTACTTGGTTTTGATTTTTTAATGAATTCTGAATAATCTTCTATTGGAAGTGAAATTAGTAGGAAGAGTTAGTTCCTCCTTATAGTCGCGAGAGTTCGCCCTATGTCTGATATTCTTACTTGGAACAATATTATATTGATTATGTCTATTACGCAGTTACAATAAATTATCTTCAACCATTAATTAATTTGCGTTCTAAAAATAATAATTGTAAGATGGTATAATTTGAAATTTTTAATCCTGAAGATATTTTAATTAGAGAGGATAAACATTAAGTTACTATTTTTGAAGTGGCAGGTAATGATTATAAAAACGATATTTCCTAACTAAACCGGACTAACAAAAGACAGTTCGCTGCTCTAGTTTATTGAATAAATATATGGCTGAGTCATTATGATTTTTATAAATATAATTGTACAGTACGCTACCTTGGCTTTCATCTTGACAAAAGACTGACTTGGAACCCTCACACTAGACTAAAAAGACAAGAACTAAACAGGAGATTCAGCCAACTTTACAGACTACTAGGCAGGAATTCTCATCTCTCAGTTGATAACAAACTCCTGGGGGGAACAGCAAGACAATCGAATATCAAACGTATTCAATTCTTCCAATACAAAGTCATCCGAACAATAGTCAAAGCACCTTATTATGTTACCAATAAAACCCTACATAATGACCTAAAAATACCCTTTGTCCTTGATCTCATTCCTTCAAAATTCTCGAAATTTCATCAAAACCTATCCAATCATCCCAATCCTCTAGCTGAATCCCTATCCAGTCATAACCATCCTTATAACCCTCCAAGAAGGTTAAAACGGCAATGGCCCTGAGACCTTTTGTAATGTATAAAGTTATGTTGGAGTTCTGGTAATGACCAGCTTCTCTACTTAAGTCCTGCGTATCTGTGGCCATAGCGCTCCCACTCAGCCTCCACTGGATATTACCAGTGATGCAGCTGAGAGAGCAGCGCTGGGACCTCTACGAGTCTGGCCTTGACTCCCAATAAGTGGGGAATAGGTTCGATTGGGGGTTCCCCGGGCTGACTGTGTTTGTATTATATATAAAGTATGATGAATAATAATTTGTGTATTTTATTTTTAATTTAATTTTGTTTTATTTTTGATTATTGTAAATAATTATTAGTTTTATTTTTATGAGGATATTTATTTATTTTATTTTTTTATTATTAGTTGTGTGTTTGTTCATTTGTAAATATGGTATGAATGAATACATTTATCTCTGTACCTATTGCCCTTTACTGTGGCACATTGTACACTTATTTCAATAAAATAGATATTAATAATAAATATAATTGTAATAGAATGTCATTAAAAAAAAAAAAAAAAAAAAAAAAAAAAAAAATCACCGTGTTTCTTTTTTAAAAATTCATTTGGTTATTACCCATCGGTTTCGCTGCAGGTTTTTGTCATGTAAATATTTAAATATTTAATAGATATGTATTGTTGTAAACTTCATTAAATTAATGAAAAAAAAATATTAAAAATGAATTTATTTTAACATTTCATAAATATTCAAAGTATACACCATTTTGTACTATAGTTGGCTACCATCTCTAGGATAGTTGTAATATTCCTTTCGGTTTTGAGCGGATGCATTCTTCGACTCTATTTGAAACTTTGGCCCGACAATTAAAGGTTGAGAAGATTGCAGTCGGATGTTGCCAAGTTGGGACTAAGAGTAAGCTCTATCCCATCAAGTTATAATTTTGAACACCGAATCACCGTTGATCATAATATTACATGATAATAATAAAGTATGGAGAGAATTGTCTAATATATATTTTATTGTAAAAACATATTTTATATTTTTCTCATATTCCACTAATCCCTGTTGAATAGATCCACTACCTGTACTAACGTCTAACTTGGAATCCACATACAAGACTAAAACGACAAGAAACTGCCCGTCGTTACAGATTACTTCAACATTTACTAGACAAACGTTCAAAGCTCCTAATTAATTACAAAAGACTCATTTACATGACAGTGATTAGACCTATTTGGACGTACGGAGTTGAGCTTTGGGGCTCTACTAAACCATCCAATTCATCTCGTATCCAATCCTTACAATCCTAGATCCTTCGAAAAATCCTCAATGCTCCTTACTATGTGACCAATAAACTTATCCGTAGATTATAAGATCTTAATGTTCCATATGTTTCTGATTTAGCCCAAACCAGATACCTATCCTTCCATAGTAAGCTCCATAACCACTCCAATCGTCTCCCAACTTGCTTCCTCCTCCATCCCTGATAATCCTCCGAGACGTCTGAAAAGAAGATGGTCTAGAGACCTTTTAGTGTAGATTTTATTGAAGTGCTACTAGTGAGTAGTTCTTCACAAGTTATTTACATGCCATTGTATTCACTGTCAACACATTTACTTGTTGTATATTATTTTGTACAGTTGTATATATCAATAAATGAAAAAAATTATATATATATTTTTCTCTATTCTTTTTTTGGCCTTTCCGATTGACAAAGCAGACTGGTTGCAGCCTTACAAGAGATGATCCGACAAGTCGGCTGGTGAAAAGACCGATCATTGCTTCCATTGGGATTCGGGCGACATCGGCAATGTTCGGCTTTGTTTATAGCTTTATAGCCGTTTGAATGTCTATAATTTTTTTTCGTGATCTTATATATTTTCTTGTGGTACTTACAACGGCTGTGTGTGACAGGTTATATTTTAGGAAAATAAAGCAAAGCTTAGCAATTTACTTACTTAGCTTAAACAATCGATTGTGAAATGTGGTATTCAATCATGGCGAAAACGATATCGCATGTATGGTCTTATTTATGTATGTTCATACATTTATTTAACACAAAAACAGCTTACATTCACAATGACGTGAATGTAAATTTCACAAACACGTACGTAAATTTCGTCGAAGTTTTCTTTTTCGTGTTCTTAGCTTTATTCCTACAAAGAATTAATATTTTTTAACTATAACACAAAAATTATGATTTAAAAAACATAGTAGTTTACGTAAGTTCTGTATACCATATATTGGAATTTATCGAATTCATTTTTGTTAATATCACAATCTTTATTAAGATGAATTCGATAATATTTTTTAATTATTATTTTTTTTAAGATAGTATTTATTGAAATTTACAACTGTACATACAATATAAAAATATAATACATCAAGTAAATATAATGATAATGATAAAAATGACACGTCACTTGTTTTTAAAGCAACAACCCATTGGTAGCACTTATGAAGGTTCTATATAATGAAGTACCATACTAAAAACTCCATCAAGACAAAAGTCAAAAGACTAAAACGACAAGAAACTGCCGATCGTTTTCGACTACTTCATCATTTACTCGACAAACGTTCAAACCTTCCAATTATCACTAAAGACTCATTTACATATCATACGGGCCAATTATAATTAGACCAATGTGGATATACAGAGTTTGGCTTTGTTGCTCGCAAAATCCTTAGACAAATCCTAAATAAATAACGAACTGTAAAGATAAATCTAAAGTAAAATTATAATCAATGAAGGCAGTGTTTTCATTTCAATCAACCTATTTTCTAGGCGTAGGAATATAGCAGAATAAAAATGGCCGACTTTTCGGCGCTTTTTGCCGACTACAGGAGCAGCCTATTAGTTGGCATTACCGACTAATCGGCCCATATTTGTATATTTTTGGTTGAAATGAACGATTCCTTTAATAGGTTGACAGCTATTTCATTTTTTGAAAAAAATAATTAATACATTTCTATTCACCGTCCTGTATTTTTAGTGGTTAGTTCAAAGGGACCCACTCTCGAGCATTGTTATTTTGTTATTTTTCGAAGCATTACAGTTCTGCAGACCTTCCTCCCCGATTTTCATATTTTTTATAAAAAATGCTGCTTCCTCTCCAGGCTGTTTTCACCGGTTTCAAATTACTGACAGCCCCTCTAGAATGATTTATCTCTTTCTCGAATCTGCTCCAAACAAATTGTTTCGGTAGTGAAAAACACGTTTCTGCTAATGGCGTAATATCACCTATACTAAAATGTTGACTTATTTTACCAAATGTCATAGCTATGGGTTGAATTGAACATTTGTTGGATTTGAAAAACAAATAAAGTTGATCGGTAGATTACAATTTCCATGAAATCGGAACAGTCACTTTTTATGACATCCCATTATCAATGCAGTTTTTAAAACAGTTACAGTAAAATTCCTCATATTGATAATATCTTAACGTTATCCATTCTATGGATGACAAGTGTGCCCTTGGGAGATAATGACTAACTTTTCTTATCGTTATTAGAAAACGCTAGCTTAAGTGATAAGTACTGCATTATTCATTCGCGAGCTTACTGATCCTTGAGTCGACTTTTCTCGGAGCTCTATGGGTTCAGATGGTAGAGTAGTATATTTCTACATTCCTTGAATCGACTTCGGATTCTACGGGCTAACAAAAAAGTTTTAAAAAACCTTTATAGCTGTTCTTTATAGATTTTATATGAGCCGTATCCTTTCCGAGGTTTTTGTAACACCCATAGTTTTTAAGAAATCTGCATTCTGTTATATACCTAGTATAAAACCCCTCACTAAATCCCCTTCTTGTTAAAAAAAAAAACTTGGAGATTGCTGCTCTCTCTTCCTATACACATACATTTTGGTTCCAACTGCCAACAAGTTCTTTTCTTTTAATCTCAATCCAAGCAATTTAGCTTTTTCTTTTGTTAGCCCCAGATTCCTTACCAAATCCTTAAGCTTAAAGCTGGGAAAGTAGCAATCATCAGAATGATTTGTTGGTTCACTCCATATCATGGGAACAGCTAGTCTAAAGGATTTTTTTTTTCCTTTTTCACCATTTTCTATGATCTTCTACACATACATAGAACACCCTATACAGCGCCCACGATTCATCCTGATCAAGTTTAGTTCCTATGTACGACAGATAAACCTTTTTGACAAAGTCTGTATGTTCATTTGGTCTTTTTTTATTGTTTGAAATGTCAACTAATCTTTCAACTAATAAAAACAATAATAAAGAAAAATAAAATCTTTCTTACTGTAAATATTGCCTTCATTATTTTTCTATATGAAGTACTCTTGTCTTAAGCTTATAGTTCCCGTGATATTTGAGAGAAATGCTACAATTGGACATTCAAACCGCTCTCCTTATTAACACTAACTAGTATTTGAATTTATGATGCGATACAATAATAGTGTAGGTGCGCCTTCAGTAGGCGAGAGGTTTTACTACTCATTTCGTACTAAATCTTCATTAGGAAAAAAAAAATTAGCTAATTTTTAAATTTTTTATAGTGTTGCATTTTTAGAACGCTGTTTTGGTCAACTTTCTTAAAATGGTAGTATCGTAACGGCTCACCGCCTCGCCTTCTCAAGCTGCGTCTTCTCTATAATATAACCGTTTACAATGCAAAATTTAATTTTAAAATCAACCAAATAATATAAAGATATGTTGTATTTGAATATTGAAAGACCGTAAAAATTAATGTATTATTGTTCAGTACTCATTTTGGACAAATATCTCTGATTTTATTTCGAATGAACGATCTACCCTTGCATTGTACAATGAATTTCGACTAACATAGAAGTCATTATTTTCGCCGTGAGGTATAAGATCGTTTGTCTCGTTCGAATCTATTGCAGTATTTCTTCATTACCATTCCCATTCTCTTCGCTACTTGTTTAGCATCGATAAGGGATACATGAGCACTTCTATTAACTTTCATGTGAATTAAATATTCAAAGGTCAACTCACAACAGTTTCTAACTCTGAGTTGGAAGGATCGTACTTATTAACGCTTGATTGTTGAATAAGGGAATGCAGACAAACGACAGTTCTGTGTATGTTCAAACCAATGAGAGGTAGGACTTCAAATTATAGAGACTGGAGGAGTCATGATTTCAAATTATAAAGCATTGGCAAGCTTCAACTTCCAATTATTGAGGATACGAATGAAGATTGATCTTTTTCTATTTATTATTTGTTTTTATTGCCGCTTGACGTGCTAATATAACATTAACAGAGAAGAAAGGACGGGATATTCTACAGGTTACTGGTCTATTCTTGGCAGAGCGAAATAATTTCAACATGTGGGACTCGAACCCACTACATTCTGAGCCGGGTGCGCATAGACCCTTGCTTTGACTCTCTCGGGCATCTTGTTTAATTTGTTTATAATTTTTGAAGTATTTTTCTAGGGACCAAGAACTGAAGTTTTACATTTTCCTTAGTATTTTTTTAATTTATTGATAAAATAAAAATTAATATGAGTGATTTTATCTTTAGGAATTAAGTCATAAGCTTGTCGTTTTACGTTGTTTTTTAAAAATCATTATTGTTTCATTTTATGCTGTGTAACACTAGGATGTTCAATTAAAATAAATGCCCCGTCAAAAATATTCACTTGGTTTATATTCATATTAATATTATTTATTAAACGTGTGACATTAAGGATTAGAAAAGTCAATGTTTTTCTCTGTTAATAACAAACGATGGAATTTTAGATTATTTTTTTCGAATTTCCCCCATGTTTATCATTCGTTTCGTTATTCAAAAGTATGCCAAGACTAGTGAAAGCAGTCATTCAAGCCATAGGGGGCAATATGTCTTAATAAATAAAAATTAAAATTTTTAAAAACGAAAATTTTAAAAAGTAATTTTTCTAACTTTTTTGTTTATTGGAAAAAATATTGTAATTTATTTTAATAAACATTGTTTGTGCATAGTTTAGGAATGTTTATTATAGACCTCAGAACCTAAAACAGAAGTTTTTGTAAAATTCAAATATTTCAAAGTGTTGTGATACTTCTATTTCCTACTATGATGAAATTTCATTTTTGTTGTACACAAGCCGGTGTTATCAATTTATGATTGATTCTTTGCCTTTATTTAATATTTCACTAAATCTATATCCTACCTAAAATATACCGAGGTAATTTGAATGATTTTAAGGAATGTGTTGAAACTATTGTGATTTCAAAACTGTTATTTATTTTAGTGTTTGCTGATTTGGCTGCCACAATGGATTTTATTTGTTTAAAGATATTGAATAATAATGGTTTATTGTAGTTTAAAGGTTGGGTTTTATTTTTGTTGCTAAGGGCTGGCGAGGTGCGTTGCGCTGTGTAGAGCGGAGGGAGGTGCCCCTTACCAAGGCCAACAACATTCCCGCTGTATATTTCCTCTCTACTTTTCTTTTTATTTCTTTATTTTTACCATTTTTCTCTTTTATTGCATCTACGGAGACTTCCGGTGCATGTTTCTCAACTCCCTGGTTCGCACATCCAGTTTAGTCCATTGATTTCCCGTATTTTCCGCCTTAGTACTACAGAGCGGTTTTTTTTCCTTTTGTACTTAGTTTGATAATGCTTTATTTTTTCATTTTCTTTAACATGCTGCAATTAGCTCATATATAGTCTTATGAGTTTATATAAACAATTATCTTGTATATATGGTAGGAATGTTAACTATTTTTTAATACGCTTCTACTAACTTCACTCGTATGTAACGGAATCATTCATCGTAATTTTCACCAATTTCCAGCAATCTGATGGAATTAAAAATTTACACACGTTTCAAGGACCAACGACAATACCATAATTGCACAACTTTGTTCTTATGTTCTCACTTACTCTAGCTACATTACCTCCAAAATGGGAGTCTGCCTTGCAAACGGTGAACTAGTAGGTCTCACGTTTTAATATGGTCCAGATGGGTCCTGAGAATAAAATATCAAAAATGAAACTAAATTTGATAAGGGGAAAATTTTTGGTGGCAAAAAAAAAAAAAAAAAAAAAAAAAAAAAAAAAAAAAAAAACGTTTTGAACGTTTTTCAGATTTTGGAAAAAAACATATACAAAAAAGCTTCAAATAGAAAAATGTGTTATTTATAAAATTAAATTTTATTAAATTGTGTGTCTAAAGAAATCAAACCAAAAATGTTATATAAGAATAATTTTAGATGATTACATTTTGTGCAAGATAGGATTTTTAAAGTAATCATTTGTCCATCCCTACTCTGAGATATGTCAAAAAAACAAACATTGTTGGTTAATTTTGGATAAACTGTGTTAAAAATGTAAGCAAATCATGAATAGTACAGGGAAATTAGCTTCGAACCTTGAATTCAAAAAATTAAAAGGTCTGACTGCTGCAAATTGTTGTTTTTTTAAACTATAATTTTTTTGTTATTGTAATTCATTATTTAACAAAGTATTGCTGTTTTATTTAACAAAGTTCTGAACAAATAAATGTGTACAGTTGATTTTTAATTTTTTCCCATTTTTAAATATTTTTTTAAAACCTATTTATTGAAATTTACAACTGTTTAAAAATAAAATACAAATACATCTAGTAAATAAGATGATAATGCTCGTAATAACATGTAAATTGCTTGTAAAGTAACTACCCATTGGTAGCACTTATAAATGTTTTAACGTTTATTAGAAGGTCCTTCTTTTCAGACGCCTCGGAGGTTTGTCTGGAATAGAATGAGAAGCGAGTTGAGTTGAATGGTTATAGAGATTACAATGAAAGGATAGGTATCTGGTTTATGCCAAGTCAGAAACGTAAGGTACATTAAGATAAGTTTGTTTGTGACCAATAAGGAGCATTGAGGATTTCTCTAATGATACGAGATGAATTGGATGGTTTAGTGGTTGTTTCCCATTCAATTTAAAATATAAATTTTTTTATTATAATTTTTGAACAACGTATTATGAAATGAAATATTAACATGCTTTGTTTGATGTAAATAAACACAAATGGGGCAAGATATTCTACAGAGAATCAACCAAAATGCAAACCATGAAATTTAACGTATTTATCAATTTAATCCTCCCAGGATCTATATATATTTTTAAAGTTATTTCTTATTTTTCGGGGTGTTTACATCTTAAATATGCATTCTATTGATTTAATTTACGCGCGTAAGAAAGGATGTCGAGCGTATGGCTTCAGCTACAGAGAAGTTGGGCGAAAATATTCTATCTAAAAAGCAGCAAAAATGTTCAAAACCGATTACAATTGGTTCATGCCAAAGAATAGATCAAAGAACGAGTTAGGTTGTCTTCCTGAAACAAGGATTAAGAAGGAGATTCATCGTATAGCTAAGTATTGTTAGATCGAAACTTCAATTGAAATTAGGGACAATTTTAATTTAATTGTCAGTGCTAAAACGATACAATGAAAACTTTCTGAATTGAATATCAATTCAAGTATGCAACGTCATTATCGTGTCGCAAAGGCTCAGGAATGGCTTGCCATGTTCACATCTGGATTAAAGCCGTTTTCACAGATGAAAAAATATCTTCAATTGATGGGTTTAATAATAAATAATGTAAAATTGAAGAAGGGGGGGGGTAGATCAGTAACAGAATTTGAAGAATACGTCAAAGTCGAGGAGAAGGTGTCATTGTTTGGGTAGCTATAACAGCTTCATGACGTTTTGTGATTGAAAGGTTTATCACAATATTTCCAGACATAGATTTTTCTTTTCTTAAAGATAATGCTTCCTGTCATAAATCGTAGGTAATAAAGGACAGATTCCATGAGATTGAAATCAGGCTGTTAAAAGATTTTCTCGTTCCCCATACCTGATCCCTTCAAGAACTTTTAGAAATGTCTATCGGATCAAGTTTATTCTTAAGGAGCCTATGATTCGACGCAGACCTGTGGGATGGCGCCCAAAAGGCATCGGGAGTCCTATCTCAGAAAAAGCCAGATCTTTTGAAAAATTTGTTTTTTTCTATGAATAAAATATTGTTAATAGAAAGGTGATACAATTGACTATTAAATGTGATTAGTAAAATTATTTAACCGTCGTCATTAATTAGAAAAATATTTTTATTTGTTTATACAATATTACAGATTAATGTTAGTTTTATTGATGAATTCAATTTTTCCCCGATTATTACTCTATATAAATTCAAATGTAGGATACTAATCACAGGAGAACGATAAGCGCTATAGATGAGAAATGGTGTACACTTTTATTTGTCCCGAAATGTATTTAATAACTATTATTTTTTTAACTCCAGAATTCATTGTAGTTAGGCTAGGCGATATCTCATCCAACTGTGTCGAGTGATGGCTGGAATTCCTGTTGCAATATTTTGTGTCGGTTTATTGCTGTCGTGTAATTTGTTTTGGAAATGTGATCGTGACTGTCGGTATACGTGAGTCTGAATGTAGTATTTCGTTCGACACGTAGGAAATCGAGTTTTTTTGTCTGCTGTTTGGATTATAATTTTATTTTTCGATTGTGTGCTTTGTTTTTTTTTTTGGGATCCATAATTTTTGGTTGTATAATTAATTTCATATGGGTTTTAGCACACTGAACAAAATGTTATGTTTACTCCTATATGTTATTTGTTATATTTAGGCTAGTGGTTAAAGAGTATATTAGATTGTGTTTTTGCCTTTTTGTCTCTAAAATCCTATAAAACCAAGTTTATACATTGGTTTAAGTTCAATTTAGCATCATCTATTTATTCTTATTGTTTTCTTTCTTTCTCTTCTTTCTTATTTTATTATTGTTTAGCTTTTAATTTATCTAAAACTTCAGTTAATCTAGCTACTTTATTCCTATCCAATGATAGGTTATGCTTTTTGCATCTGAATATTATATGCCTTGGGTCTTCCAGGAAGATATTTCTTTGTACAGCCATGATTTGTCCTAAGCCTCGTTATACTCACAATATGATTTCTTTCAATATTGATACCTATGGTTCGAAACCATGGGGTTAGGCTCAATTTGGGCTGAATTTGATAATAATATCTGCCCTTTGATTGTGACTCCCAGTCATACCTCTCCTGCCATTCTTTTATCGCCTGATTCTTTATAGCTCTGAGTAGGTCTGGAGTTGGAACTTTAGCGTTATCCTTTTCTACCTGTTTGTAAAGTAAGTTAATATACCTTGAAGTAATGGTTTATTAAAGTGAATTTTACATTTTTTTATGGCAAATTATTGTAGTTTCAGGCTATTGTCTGCATCTATCGATAATCGCATTCCTGTATATTTTTACAAATAAGGCTTAATTTTAGTTATACTTATATAGTATTCTGACACATTTGGATGATAAAACAACTATTTATCCTATTTTTTTATTTTATTAGATTTTGTCGTAGTGCTGGTTGTAAGTGTTGTATGTACTGGGTTGTCCCACAAGGGAACTTCTAAAATAAATAAAATCTTAGGTTTCCATTTTAACGTTTGAAATCTGGATATTAAAATCTAGGGGCACTTGAGGTGACGCACTTACAAAGAAGTGGGTTATCCCAGCAACAATGGCAGAAGAAAGATCCCAGATTCGAACCTGGCTGGGGTAGTGTGGAATTAATTCCTCGCACTCTCCCAGCCAGGAAACCCCATGTAACCAAAACTGCAAGGAAAGGAAGAAAAAAAAAATCTGCTAGACTACTTGCGGAAAAAACAAACACTGTAAATAGAGATGTAGTAGGTTTCACGCATATAATGTAAATATATTTGTAGAAATCAACAGATAACGCTTTAATCCTCCCTGAACATTTATTAAAAATTATAGTATTATAATAATTTATTATAAAAAAAAATTATAGTTTAAAAAAAAACTAGAGAAACACGCTTTTATGGCAAACCTAACTAAGAAGTTAAGTGTGGTGAACAATTTGCAACAGTCAGACCTTTTAATTTTTTGAGTTCAAGGTTCGAAGCTAATTTCTCTGTACTATTCGTGATTTTTTTTCTCGTTTTTTTGACATTTCTCAGAGTAGGAATGGGCAAATTTTTACATTTAAAATCCTATCTTGCACGAAATTTAATGATCTACAACTTTTAGTATATAACATTATTTTATTGAACTAGCCATTTCTGCGTTACAGACTCTTAAACATCACCAGAACTAACTTTTTAAAGTGGGCAAAATTCTTCGATGTTTGAGAATCGATTGTGGCTTCATTCTATTCAAAATTTCGAAATTCAGCTCAAGGGATGTCTTTAGACGCACAATTTAATAACCATTAATTTTGTAAATAAAACATTTTTCGATTGAAATCATTTTTCTATATGTTTTTTCCATAATATAAAAAGGTATGGATTTTTGCCCCCCAAACATTTTAATCTCATCAAATTTAGTTTCATTTTTGATATTTTATTCTCCGGACCCATTTAAACCATATAAACACGTATAACCTGCATATACTCTGTTATGTTTAGTCTCGAAAATGTTGAGATATCTCTAGTTTTGGTATTTAATTTGGTGTGTATCATAAAAATTTAATATTATTTCTGATTGCTCTTAATCAAACACCCCACCTCCTTGCACAGCTGTTGGTCATGTCATACAAACATAAAACCTCCTTACCTTTTAATTGAACCCAAGACCTACCATAGGTTGTAGGTTCTTAATCAATCTTTTCTATTAAACATTTTTATTAAATAAAAATATTATTATAAATTGTATTCCTGTGGTTACAACGTTTTGTATAGACCTGACCTCACCTTCTAACAAAACCGGGTGTCATGTCCTCACTTCTCATTGTCTTACGGCCTTCATAGAATATTGAAAGTTGTAACTTTTTTTTTAATAAATCGTTAATTTTTTTCCTGAAAACTATTGTTTTATCATTGTAAGAAGTAACTCCTTTAGTTTATTTATATTTTATTTGCAGATTTATATGATATCAGAAACTGTTCAAACTGTTTTAAATATTTAGAATATTTTTCGCCTTATCATTTTGTTTTTATATACATTACAAATAATCGCGTAGTTTTATTTTGAAATGGATATGTCTTTTGGCTGGTGGTCCATAGTTTCTTTTTCACACTCAGAAATATAACATTTTGGCACACTCTAGGTCTGTTGGTGCCACTTGGATCGTAAATTTTCCGACATTTTCCTGATAAGAAATTTAATGAAGACTATTTTGTTTTATAGCTAGGACCTACCTTTTGGGAGTAATATTGGTTTGAATGATAAAAGTCCACGTTTCAAAACCCATATTTTCTCTCATCCACGTTTATTTCGAATAATCATTAATTTCTAATGTATTTTTGATTATTAATATGAGTAATTTGATCCTTTTAATTCTAGAATGTAAATTGGGAGAAGCAGTAGATTAAATTAATGATCTATTGTTTTTCCCAGTCAGGTAGAAATTTATTGTGTTTTTTTTTCTGTTGTTTCTGAATATTATTTTTCATTTAAGTCCATGAACTATTTCAAAACACTGTCCACTGTTTGAGTAGGATCATGCTTTACGCATTGTCCGCGTACAGAAAGAAAAAATGTCTTTGGATTTTTTGAAGTATGTTAACCTAAGGGTAATTTAGATGACTGATGTTCTGTTGATCTTGTTTTTTTGTTTTTTTAAATCAATGATGAACCATAATAATATGGTGTTTGCGTTTTATGATCTTCTTTAAGAATGGTCAATATCTCTATATTGTTATAAATGTCAACACAATGATTTATTTATGTACATATTTTAAAATTATTTTAAATTTTAAGAAAATATAATTTAGTTAGTAATCGAAGTTTATACTAAAAACTTATGTTGTACAGGAGAGAATATTAAATACTTTTTGTGACACTGTATTCGTATTCCGTCCGTTACATATTATCTCTGATATTTCAACTTGAAGTTTCTAAACCATTTTTCTAATTAATTCTAAATCCTTAATGCATTATCTTGAATATATTTGCAATTTTGTTATTTAAATTGCAATTGTATTTAAAATATATTGATATTTATTATTGACATGTGTTTGTTTTGTTTGTTTGGGCTTACCGTCCTTATGTACTCCAAAACTTGGACAAGAAGGACATAAAAATGATTGCTAGTTATACTTATTTACCAGGGATTCGAATGGTACGGAAAATTTTGATTTTGTCTAGGTTATTAGACAATCTGTTCTGACTCAATTCAGAACACTCACTTTGAAAGTTTAAGTTTCAAAAGGCCTAATTTTAAAATTTTGTATTTGTCTTGCCAGAATGAAACTATGAATAATAAATCTAAAGAATTATATTAAATCTTGTTCAATGTAGGTAATAGTACATAGGAAATAAATATTATACTAGAAAATATTGCAACCATTACCCCACCACTGTTTGTATTATACGTATCAACATAATAGTGTTCAAATCATTGAAAGTGCACTCTTGTAAATTTCCTTCATGGCATCAGACGATGAACCCATGGATGGAAATGGATCAGTCCAGGTCTCGATTCTCAATTCAAAGTTAATTTTCAAACGTTTTAACCTGTTATTTTAAGTAAGAATGAATATTTTTTAACTATAGAAAAATTGAGTTTAATTATAATATTAACCAAGCCATAAAAAATTACATTTTAGCGTGACTTCAATGTTTTGAATGGAATGCTTTGCCGGAAATATTTTACTTTATGAGTATTGAAGGCATGTGGTATTAGTGGATTGATTAGTTCAGGATTTAACCCATTTCCCACATATATTGTTAATTTGTTTAAAAACGCAGCTTATTATTATGTAATTGATTTTGAAAGTTTTTTTATAATCTTTACTAACACACTGGGGTTTTTAAGAAGCTTGTGAATATTATATTTTTATTCAAAGAATATAATTAAATAATTTTTAAGCTTATCCTTAAAATACAGGCTATAATTTACTTACCTATTTCATACTTCCTCCTCATTCACTTCCGAATTCGACGATCAAGACTGCCGTAAACTAGACATACTTGCGAATCCTACTAATTCCTCCTAATTTCCATGTTTTTATTTCTGGTTTATGATTCGTATTCGAATCATTTATTTTTTTTGTTGAATTTTTTAGTATTTTAATCATATAGTTTTTTGTTTAAATATATTTATGTTTTTGGATATATTTATATTTTTTATGTGTGTAATTCTTTTCCTTTGTTAATAAATCCTTGTATGATCCACTAAATTTTTACAATATTTATCATCAACTAAAAAATTATCGCATATCACATTGTTTAATGCAGATAAAACCGTAATATAATATTTAAAAGTTCAGTTTTCTCAATCAGTTTTCTCCAGGCATAAATATTTGGATTTAAAATTGTAATGTATTTTATAAACTAATGTTCACTAATGGAAAAAAAAATAAAAATAAGAAACACTTTTTAATTTTGTGTACAAAAATCAGAACGTTTTATTTCTAATAATATTAATTATAATAAGTAAGGAATTAAATACAATTGAGATACACAGTGTTGACCACTAAGTGTTTGAGGTGTGTTGGGAAATGAGCGGATGAGATGTTAACACACTAACACACTAAGACACTATGTCAGTCTGGGTTCCCGACCTCGCTAGGAGACGTCCCAACAGTTGGGACCTCTCATAGGGCAGGAAGGGAACAGAAACTCCCTCATTTTTAAATTAATTTAAAATTTATCACTTTCTTCTAACTCAGACCTTGGGTTTCTTTTCGTCTTTCTTGATCAGTTCGTCTTTCTTCAGATCCGTTGGCTTCTTCTCATCCTTGACACCCTTTGCTGCTTCGCGCCTCGACCTTTTTTCGGTCTCTGCTGGCTTCTCTTGTACTTTTGCTGGTTCCTCAGCTTTGGGCTGTTCCTTCTGTTCGCTGGCTACTTTTGCCTCTTCCTTCTTTGGGGCTTCTTCCTTCTTCTCTTCTGCTGGCTTGGCTGTTTGTTGTTCAACTGCCAGAGTAGGGATGACTGGAGCAGCAGGTTCTTTGACATTTTCTGCCTTCACGGCTTCATCTTTGGCTGGCTCTACAAGTTTTGCTACTTGTTCGGCTTGGGTTTGGTCTTTCTTGACTTCAGCTGAAGCGTCTTTGACGGGTGCGGGTACTTCGGCGGATTCTACCTTGGCTGGTTCGTCTTTCTTCACTTCGGTGGCAGCTGGTTCAACAGCGGGTTTGGCTTCTTCCTTCACGGCTGCTGGGGCTTCAGCTTTCTGTTCGGAAACGTTAGTTGACTGAGGAGCTACAGTTTCTTTTTCGTCCTTCTTCACTTCCTCCTTAACTACTTTAGCTGGGGCTTCTTGGGCAACTTCTGCTGCTTTTACTTCTTCTGCTTTGGCTGGCTTGGCATCGGTTTGTGCTACTTGAGCTACTTCGGCGGCTTGAGCGATGGCAGGAGTCTCAGCTACTGGTGCCTGTTGTTGGGCTGGCTGTGCTTCCTTAACCGCCTCAGTCTGTTGTGGTTTAGCTTCCTCTTTGGCTGGTTTTGCTTCTTCCTGTTTGGCGGGCTGAGGTGCCTCCTTCTGAGCCTCTGCCTTCACTTCCTCCGCTGGTTTCTTTTCAGGGGCTGCTGCTACTTCTGCGGGTTTGGCTTCTGCAGGCTTGGCTTCTTCTTTGTTTGCGACATTAGTGGCATCGGCGTTTACTACTGGAGCGCTGGGTTTTTGCTCAGCAACCTCCAATGGCTTTGCATATGCCACAACTAGGCAGCATGCCAACAACAGAACTGCTTTCATCTGAAAATAATTAAAATATTCATTAGAGTATGTTATCAGTTGAGTAAGAACGTGTTATATTAAATAAAATTCTATACAAAACATGATTATGATTAACTAATGACTATTGATGAATAATTTTTACATCATTAGGATTATTATATTAATTCAGATACTTTAGATTATAAGGCTTGTAAAAACATAATCTTGGAACTACAGGAAATGTAGTTTTCAGAAAGTTGACGGTACTACTTTCTATTAGACCTAAGCATTGATTAAAATAGGAAAGTACGATAGGAAGCGTCGGGCTTAAAAGGGAAAAGCTGGTTGTAAGTTGGGAGATGAACTTTAAAAAGTGAGAGTTTTAGCGACTATGGTCAGTTGATTGAATATTTATAATTTTGGCACATTGATGGCCTTAGTTTTACTTAGTTTCTTTAGTTTCGTTTCCTGTTTCAAGTAGTATTAGTAAACAAAGTTTTGCTCGTACAATTTGTGAATGATCCAAATAGAATACTTAAATTTCGTTCGTTTTAAAGTATATGTATAATGTATTTCCTCCATTCAGGACGTACTTCTTAAATGTTTTGAAACTTTCCCTTTATTTTGTCCATAAGGCCTGATAGGATCGGAACTTCTCGCTACATAAATTGGATGCAACAGGATGACGTGTTTTAATGGCGCGGGCCTTACGTGTTATAGTGGTTTCGCCAAACTGGTTTTTAGAAAACCGGCCTGCGTTTAAAGGAATTAAGAAGAAAGTGAACTACCGGTTTTGGATCGGCGAAATCGGAGGCGGGAGTTCCGCAGACCCGGCGTCGCCGGCTGAATTGATGATTCCTGCCTCAGATTTATCGATTCTCTTTAATGTTTCCTTAATGATCGATTCAGTCCTCCGGCATTTCTCATCTCTTTTCACTCATTTATTATATTCAAGTTTTCTTTTCTGATCGTTTAGCATTATTATTTTTTCTGTTTTAATTAGACTCTGCTTTTGATTGATTTTTTTTTCTTTATTATTGAATGATTTTTAATTAGAATGTACGCATGATTGTAAGGTATGCCTAAGTTATCAACGCTTGATGTTGAAGCTTGTATGATCTATCTTTAATTACGCCATCAGACTATTCTGATTATACTTATTGATTATACTAGGAGGGCAGTTGTAATTATTAATTTCGGCTTAACTGCTCTTAAGTTGAATCAAGCAGGCAATTAAGTTGGTCTTGACTTCATTAGCGTATTCGGCGTGGCCGTCCAATTAGATACCGCCATGGTAAATATTGATAGACCATCAACTGCTACTACAGAGATCTTCAACGTGCCGTACTAATCACCATCTCAAGATGAAATAATTGCGACAGTAGCGTTTGAACGTAGTTTAGTTCTTAATTAATTATTGTATTTATTTAGGTAGCCCTGGCTGGAGTCTTTGATTATTTGTTATGCGGCAGGGTATACCTTCCTCGCCTGCCGGAATCAAAACAAACTCGTCGCAATTCGATACAATTTTTTTTTTTAGATTTAAAAGTTATGAAAATTTTATTTGGTAATATTTTCATGCGTTGACCACTATAGGCGTTTGAGGTGTATTGTACCGCTGATAAAGCATTCAAATATCACTGAACTGATCATAACTTATAATAACTTAAAATATTGGATTTCGAAATATTCGGAATTACTCTTATTCTTGACTACTAAGTTCGAATATCGAGAACGAAAAAGCGAGGGAGGATTGGGTTTGGATTAATGTATCTTTTAAAAGTTTTTTTTTAATGTCTCGGGAACCATAAAGTTTAGCAAAACGTACTTTATACCAGAGCCGGGCAGAATTTAATCACGATCTAATATTTGACAACTAATTTCCTAGAATCAATCATCTAATTTAGTCATGATTAAATTAAACTCTCCTTAAAAATTATTTAAAAGCCTATAAAAACGTTTTTTTAAATGCAAAGCCGTTGGAAATAATTTTTAGTGCGGTTAAGCCGAATAATATGAAATTAAATTTTATGCTATTTTCATATTTTACCATTTGTTATTAAAAAGGTATTCATTCTGTGTTATAATAAATTCCTTTTTTAACACTGCGTCTAAGGGAGTCATGGTTTCGAATCTGACAATTTTAATTTTTACATAAATCTTTCTATTAAATTATATATGCAGAATAAATCTTGAACTCTTTATAATAATCGTAATTTCACATCGTGTTAAATGGAATTTTATTATTATTATTATTATGAATTTTAATAATTATTAATTTGTTATACTTAAAAAATATCTGATTAAAAAATCTAAAATAACAGTTTTATCATTAAAATACTTTATTCTTTTAAATAATGTGTAATTTTGTGTTGCAATATAAATGGTTCGGGACGTAATAGAGCGATTCATAGGAAGAATGGAGTATTGGAAAAACGAGATTTCTCGCTCCATTTATTATAAAGGATTTATTAAATCCCTTCAGAAATGAGTTATAGTGCCAATATTTACTATTTCGTTATTACTTTATTTAAAAGAAGCATTTTGTATGTTATTTACTGAATCTTATTAACTTCTAAGTAGTCCGTTTTTTATTTATTTATTTTTTTTACTAAAAATTTGAGAAGAGGTCTAGTCCCTTAATTGTCGGCTAGTTTTGATAGTTGCTCCAACGTTTCGTGGTAATACGGTAATAGTCACTTATTATTCAATCAGACCATTTCATGTAAACGAAGTCGTTTATACACTTTCCTGACCTCGACTGAACATTTCCTAGGTCTGGAGTGGGATTGAGCCCGTGTATTGTTAGTTGACATTACTTCTAGTCAGTGGGTTCCAAGGTTAGTTACAAAACTGTTTGTAACGAGGAGAGTGTATTTTTAGAACGAATAGCGTCATTCTGGCTGGAAAAATCTTAACGAATATTAATATGTATGAACTGCGTCGCAGAGCTGATCCTCGGAATATTATTTGTTTAATTATTTATACAAAATTAAAAATTATCGCGACATTGGCATTTAATAAGAATATTAATTACGTTTAAACTCGTGATAACCTCGCGTTGTTGCGCCTTGGCTTCGCTACCGCCTTCGATATTTCGTAACGTATTCAAGTCCCCGTTGCGTAAGGGGAGGCCTAGCCTTATGTAAAATGCTAATCGATAGCGTATAATGGGCTCGCTAATACAGCTCTCTAACTTTTACAGAATGTCCGACAATTTGTTGTTTCTTCGCATTTATTTACTGGCTTCAGTCTGACCATTAAAAAAAAAAATAAATAAATAAAAAAAAAAATCAAACAATATGCCTGAGAAACGAGTTCCTTTCCTAACAGGTAAAAAATTAAAATTCACGAAGTAGCGATTCCAAAGACTTAAGTCGGTTTTTTAGTTTAATTTGATATTTACTGTTATTTTCTTTCTTTAAGGTCTTTCCCGAATTGTTATGCTTAAAATAATTTTATGTCCGCTTTTAGGAATATATACGAATTTTATTTTTGATTTAAAAATAAATAAAATTAAAAAGGTCAGGTTGCAATCTAATTCGCAAATTATTTTTCTGATCTGCTCCTATTCAGTTGGATGTTATATTCTTCAACTGGATTGGTTGTGTTATAACGATAATTAAATGCTCTACACCGGATATGTAGCAAGACAATATTTCAGACGAATAATTTTTTTAAATTATTGCAATTCATAGTCTTCAAAGGTTCGGGTTTCTGTTGCGAGGATACGGGGCTTCTGCATCTGTGTATTAAAAAAAAAATGAGTAGACTTCTGACTCATTCCCGTGAATATCGAAAGGTCAAGAATCACTCTTTTATTACTGTATTTTTTTCTTTATTTATCCAATCAGGATGTTCTGCGAATGAAAGACGTAATAGGATTCATGGCGATATAAAAAATATAATACCAGACGTAACTGAAGTAATTTAATATCTCTTTGACTTTATAGTATGATTTATTTTTTTTTATCATCAGGTAATAGGTTTTAAGATGACCTTAGTTATACTGCCTAATTTCTGTTTGCGTATGGATTCATTCGATACGATTTATTTATATATATCATTTCCATTCTAAAATTTCGGTTTATTTTACCTCTTTTCGTCTCCCTCAATAAACCTCGTCAACCCCTCCACAAATTGGGGATGAAACCACCATCCACCATCGGGTCCTGATTAGATTTCAGCCAGCCCCGAATACCCTTAACATTTCCTGCTGAAACCTCTCCACAGCCTTGAATGGTGTATTTATCTAATGAACTGCCATTCTTCAAGGGCGGAAGTCATCCCTGAGTGGTTTCAATTTTCTGTCCCCCTTTCCGGTTTTTAGGTTTGGAAACTCTTCTTGAAGAGTTCGTTATGAAGTAGCGGATCTAAGGCTTAGTAAATTAGCTGTCAATTTACACTGCTAACAAAGTGTAAATTGGCAGCTAATTAACATCGGTTTGTATAAAAGAAAGTTGGCCGTAAGTTTGACGGTGGACTTCAGTGTTAATATAACCATAATTATAATCAACTCCAGGAATATTTGAACTTCATAAATTAGTGTTATTAATCACATTCATTTTTTAATATAATAATAATTTTCATCAAAACATTGTCAATTTTCTGAAAGTAAATACCTCTTAAATATATTATAAAAGTGTCTTTAATTTTATGGAGAATTATTGCCATCATATTTCCGATTGAGCAATTTATGCGTTTGTCGAATTCAATAATAAACAGAATCATGTTACTGTCAATGAAATTGATTTACTGCTGATTTGTTTTTGTTTTTTATAGCTCTGGAGATCTTTCATCCAGCTCCTTTTCTGCTGATTGTGTTGTCTGGAATTCGTATTGTGGTCATGTCGTTTATGTGTTGCGACGTCCTTGTAACTATTTCGTGAAATAGTTTTTGAGAATCCGTATTTGTTCATTAACAGTTGGTATGGGGTCAGTACGCGGAGATGCTAAGGTTTCCGAGTGGTTTCGTGATAGTCTTGAATGTTTTTCCCTAATAAATTTGGAGTCGAAGTAGTTGGTATAAGTGTTCATATTGTGTCAAAAATCCCAGCTTTGAATGTTTTGAGAAAAGTTAGATAAGTAATTTTTGATAGTCAATGTTTGATTTTTTTTTTTCTAAATAACAAAATTTGTTGTCTTTTGTGGTCAGTATTAGTTACTTGGACCTTTTTTTGGCCGTAGTGATATGTAGAAATGGATTTAATTGTAGGTATATATATTTTTTTAAAATCTGTTTATTGAAAGTCATCATGATCATGAAAGACATGTAGTAGATGTTAAGGTAATGCTCATAATGACTTGTAAAATGCCTATAAAGCAACTATACATAATATAGAACTTCAATATAAAGTTCTATCTTAGAAGGTCGCGAGACCATCTTCTTTTCAGACGCATCGAAGGGTGATCTTGAATAGAAAGGTAAAGCATGTTGAGATACTAGTGAATTTAACGACGTCCAGTTTCTTGTTTTAGTCTCGAGTCTATTTGTTTTATTCGAATTTAAGATTCCAGCCCCTAATTAATCAGTTAATGAGGCTAAATAGTTATGGATTGTAAACTTCACTATTTTTTTTCCCTCCAGTTTTCGACGTTGATTTGTCGTTCAGCAGTCAAAAATGTAACGTTTTGACACGCTCTAGAGCTGTTGGTGTTGCTCAGATCGAAAATTTGTCAATAGTTTTCTGAATAGAAATTTAATGAAGAATATTTTTTGTTGTATAACATTTGTCGCTGGGACCTACCGTTTAGTATCTATATCGGTTTGAATGAAAAAAAGACAGGTTTGAAACTGTTATTCTCTCCCAACTTTATTTATTTCGAATAATCGTTTATTTAATTTAATTTAAATATTAATTTAAGTAATTTGATCTTTTCAATTCTAAAATGTAAATTTGGAAAATCAGTAGATTATAGAGAGACTTATCCATGATATATTGTTTTTCCGAATCTGGGGGAGATAGAGTTTGTTTTTTTTCCTCTGTCGTGCGGAAAATTTTTTATTAGCCTAAGACTGAGTTGCTCTTAGTGAAAGAAATAGTTATAACAAGAAGCGAAGGGCAGGTAAGCATTAATTTGGTTAATGGTACCCCCGGGAAGGGGGGGGGGCGTGGTGTGTTGACCCAGATGGGGGGAGGGGGTCACGCCCGTATCTCATCCGTTCGATAATCCAGCCAGCCTCCATTCCCCGGCCCATTAGGAGCCGTCGGTCAGTCTGCAGATAGCTTTTGTTTACTTTTTTTTTTATCATCGATATGCTTAATTTACTATACAGCTGTGTCTCTATAATTTAAATAATACCTTGGTATGGACTGATACCATACTTATGGTACTGTATCATGAAATACTGCTTTTGTCCTCTTCTGATACCGTATAATTACCAACATTATTCATCGATATTTCACGTATTTTTTTCTTAAATATAAACTATCTTTCCATCCCCAAAATATATTCAAATTAATCCAAATCACCAACAATAATTTTTTTTTCCACTTTTGAATACCCTGATTATTGGTTCACTTTTCATAAATTAAATTGCCTATAATTTCACTCAAAAAGGCTTTAAAAATTATTTTTTAGCTAAATACATTTCTGTTGTATATTTCCACTTCATATGCGTCATTACATCATATTCTGAAACAGCTTTTCTCGACTGTTAAACGAGTAATTTGTTTAAAAATCAATTATATTTTATATTCTATTTTTCTTTAGTCGGCATTTTATTCATTCCTTGCTCTATTGAAGTGTTCCCTTCTCTTCTGCAATCCTATTAATGTTAATATATTCATTGTTTGGTATTCATTAAAATATACTATTAAAAAAAAAATCGTAAATAAATTTTAAATGCTTACTGTACAAATTATTCTTATTTTTTTCTGTAATATTATACCAAACAAAATATTTTATCTTGATATAAAAATTCTATTTTTTTTTTTCATTTTTAATGCTTACTTAATAATTAGACTACTTAATATTAGTGTTATATTAATTATAAATTATTCTTTCAAGTACTCTTAAGACTGGGTAAAAAAGCTTTTTTGATCCTCTTCGGTGATGGTAAAAATCAAAGCATTTAGGTATTCCTGGTTTGCCTAACCGGTTGCCGTAGGGACTGACGCCACTGTGCGTCAGGGTGCTTTTTTTCGTTATTTTTTTTTTTAAATAAAAATTATATTATTGACTATTTTGTTTGTATTTGAGAATAAAGATAAAAAAAAAAATATTTATAATTGAAATGAAAATACTTAAAAATATAAATAAATAAAGTAACTTTTTCATCCTAAATTCACTTAATTCTTATAATTATTTTTGCTTTATTCATTTTAAAATTATATATTTATTTGTGTTATCTTATTATTTCATATACATCTGTATGAAAACGGACACAATCAACTTATAAACTTAGGTAAAAAATACATTTCAAAATTAATATAAAGTTTAAAACGATCACATATATATTTTAAAAATATAAACACTGTAAAATTAATTTTTTTAAATTTTCAAAATAATTTAATAGATATACCTAATATAATATACTGCGTTTTCTGTCTTGTTTTTAGAATTATATGTTATTTTAAAAATTATTGGTGTAAAATTTGTTATTATTTAAAAAATTAAAACAGTATTGCAAAATATACGTAGCATTACAGGATGTTTAGAAGTTGCGTCTTTGAAGATAGAATGGACTAGAACATATCAGAATCACTTGGAAACACAATATAGTGTACTATGAATTTTTAATATTTTAGTATTTATTTAAACAAAACTTTTTTCAACTCTTTTATTATTTAAAATTAAAGATAGTAAAAGATGTTTTTTTTTCAAAAAATTCTATTTTTAAAATAATTTATAAATTTCTATTTATAAATCTAATTTTAAAAAAATAAATAGATGTTCAAATATAAGTAGTTATAATTTGGAAAATAGTATTCTTATATTGAAGTTTATAAATGAATACAGTTATTTCAAAAGGTTTTTCTTTAAGGACATAAATTTGAATTTTTTATTTATTAATTTTCAGAAGAAAAATGCTTGCTTGTTTCGTTTTAAAAATTAATGGTAAAATATCCCTTTTGAAATAACTATATTTATTTGAGTTGAAACTACTTGGTTTTGAAATTTTTAATAAATTTTTTTTTTATATTGAACTTTAATTGACTACTTATTTCCTATCGGACGTTGCTCTTACCTTGGAAGTTGATGAAGTTGAAGTACGTATTTACGCTAGTGGTGAAGAGTTGTCGACTGGTAGGTACCGTGAACTGTGGACGTCACACTTGACACTGAGCACAGACCAGGCCCCGCTGCGTTTTATAGCGCGCACCCCCCACCCCCGGCCCCTGCAAACAAGGTCGCCCCTCCCCTCCATCCCCTAGGCCGGGGGTGCCCCGTTGTAGTCCTTTGGGAATCTTCTTTCCCGGAGTCGTATGCACTCTTTGATTATAGTCTGTATCATTTGATTTAAAAACTATCGTGAAAAAAAAAAATAAATAAAAAAATCCAAATTCGGTAATTTTAAACGAACAGCTTCTTGTTAAAAGTGATTTGTTCTCCTTTAGGCCAAAATTTTATTTCGTTGAATTTATATTTTTTACATAACGATTTTACGTACGTTTGAAATATATATCGATTATTAAACGTCAGTTCATGAAAAAAACAACAATATGGATTTTCAAATTACCTCTCCAAAAATGTATATGATAACCTAAAAAATATAATACAATTTAATTTCACTTTTATGTAATCAGTGCCCATCTGAATTCGTTAAAGTTTTCCCTCTAGTAATAATTTTTGAAGCATTTTTGCTCTGAAGTTTTGCAATTTTTTTTTTTCAAAAATTTGGATCTATGGGTTCTCCATAATCGCTTGAATAAAAAAATAATTTGATTAATTGAAAATTAAAAAATAGAAAAAAAAATCTATTTCTCTTTGAAGTTTTTTTTTTTCTTGAATTTTTACATTTTTTAAGTTGTTGAATGTGTTAAGGGTTTCCCTAATAGCCCAAAAAATCTTTTTTTTTTTGTATTATTTTTTGTTAATAATTTGGATTTGTGTGCTCCTTGAGAGCTTTAAAAAAAAAAAAAAAAAAAAAAAAAAAAAATTTAGATGTAATTTCACTGTTGCAATTATGAAAGGTATTCTTTTTACATAATGATTTTGTATACGGATTAAAACCATTTTAAATATTTTTCTTTATTTTCTAGAAAAAAAAACTGAAACCTTTCTAAATTACCTATCCTAAAAACAGTATCATTATGAAAAAAAAAAAAAATAATAAATATAATATATATATATATATATATATATATATATATATATATATATATATATATATATATATATATAAAATTCAATTTCTCTTTAATATGTTTGTTCGAATACTTACAGTTTTTAAGTTGTAGCATTAAAAAAAAAAAAAATTCTAATATTAGTTTTTGAATCCAAAAAAAATCTTTTCTTTTATATTATATTTTGTTTTTCTTTTTAATTTTTAAAACGGATTTTCCAATTTAATTCAATGCGAGACTATTTTATGATGAAGAAAAATAAATTTATTTTGCATAGGTTTTTTACAATTACAGAATCTTTTAAAGCTTTACAGAAGATGGAATACCATCATACCAAGGTATATTAAAAATGAATTAAAAAATGTTTATTCATCAAAACAATTAGGAAACCTAGATCAAGTCTTGGTTAGTTTTTTATTGCTAGTTCTCTGCACAAGTTTTATTTTTTGAATAACGTATTAAGATGTTAACCATATTAAAAAAAAAAGAAAAAATGGAACAAGAAGTCGCTTAATGAAGAACAGGTTTATGCTAAAAGTGATTTCTGCACCTTTGGGCCAAAATTTTGTTTTATATATTTATATATATATATCCAATTTCACTCTAATATCTCTTCTTGAAATTCTAATGTTTTTAAGTGTCTGGCTAAATTCGTTACATTTTTCCCTATAAATACTTCTTGAAACCTAGATGCTCTGAATTTTTTCTTCTTCTTTATATATATATTTTTTATTAATTCGGATTTATGTACTCCTCTATGAAAAATTGAAAAAAAAAATAATAATAAAAATAGATTTTAAAGGGTGAATCGATTCGGAATAGTAAAACAACTGTTACGTGAATAATGTCTTCTAGCCTTTAAATATACAGTTAATAAAATATAAATTTGAATATTAATCATAATATATCATTTAATGTAAGTATATACAGATTTATCTTGGTATTAACTATAAAATTTAAAATACTTTCTTTGGAACTGTCTACTAGTGAATTGGGCACTTTTGGACTTAGCGCTACATCGATATTCCTATTCAAAACCTTTTTTGGCTTAAATAAATAATTTTAATTTATTTTCAGTAACTGTTTGTATAATACATTATATAAAAATATACTTAAATGTAATCTAATTAAGTACCATATATGGTATAATTCTTTTATCTTATATGTTTACATTTTAGTTACATTGTAATGCATCAATGTTTTATTTTCATTGAAGATATGTTGATAGACAGATAGAAACTAAAAATACACTGATTTTTCGGCCACACAGTAACCACCGTATTTTAAATTTTGATTAAAATTCCTATATTTTATTTTATGTGATTTATTTAATTTTTTTAAAAATTATATACACTCAATGCTCACAATGTTTTTTTTTATCATGCTAATCAACAATGAGAACATTTTTCGTTTTATACATTACAATTTTAAATAGGAATAAGTAAGATACATGATACATATAATTAATTTAATATAACATATAACATATAACATGTATTGCTTTCCATTCACCATAAATAAATAGCCAACCGTAAATTAGCAATTGTGGTATCGTGTTTTCCTTCAATCGTACATCCCGCGTACGATTGTTACATGCAGTGATTTCCATTCATGATGTGAGTTCTTAATCAACCCATCAGCATATTCGTTTTAGAATTCTACGTTTGAATATATCAATTGGTTATTAATTATTATTTTAATTAAATTAATTGATTTTATTTTATTTTTGACGTGACGTCCGAATAATTGGTTTCTATATTTTTATTCAATTCTGTTCCTTCTTTTTAAAATTATATTTCTTCGTAAATCTCTTATAATTTGTTATGGTTGTGTAAACTGACAAACTCAATAAAGTTTGAGACTAATATCGCGCTCGTAAATCATTGTGACAGCGATTCGGTGATTAAATTTATATCATATTCTGGTAAAAAAGGTTTATAGTGATATAAATTATACTTGGTATTAATATCTAGTGTTTTTTATATAGTCTTTCCTTTAAGACAATACAACAAAAAATCAATTTTGATTAATATTTTTCTTATTTGTTTTTTATTTATTTATATTTTATATGCATATTTCCAACTTCATACAATAAGTAAATTACTCATGAATTACCCATTAGTAGCACTTCAATAAATGTTGTTGATATCCCTAAGCCATCTTCTTTTCAGTTGCCTCAGGGATATCTGGAGTCGAGTGAGAAGTAAGTTGGAAGACAAGTGGATTCGAATGGGTGTGTAATATGTCATGGAAGGATAGGTATCCTATCCGGGCCAAATCTGCAGCATATTGGACATTTAAATCGTCAGGGATCATCCAGGATTTAACGAAGGATTTTTGGATTGTAAGGATTGGATACGAGAAAAATGGTTAAGTGAAGCCCAAAAGCTTAGCTCCTTATGACCTAATGGATCTAATTATGGTCATGTTGGAGAATTCCAATTAGTTCTTAAGTATTATTTTGTTTTAGTGACAAGCTTCGATTTACGTTGCGTCAATATCGATTTGATTAAATTTAGAAATGAAAAATTAATAATATTTTTTAAAAATTGGGTCATTTTTGACTGTGAGCGTTTATGAAGAAAGTAATCAGGAATGCAGTCAAGAGATTCAGAATAACACACCTAAGAATAACCTAGGCTTAAAAAAAAAGAAGTTTATTGGAGTGCCGCCGTTTCGGCCCTCCTCGCAGGTCTTCTTCAGGGCTGTGTCAAAGTGTCATTACAAAAGGTGACCACAATGGAAACTTAAATATGAACATGAAAATATGAAGGGGGAGAAGTTTTACAAGTAAATAAACGAATTGATCGCTCTACTCAAGTATGATATCTGTACTCGGTGCATTTGAGTCATGGGTTCTTATTAATTTTTTTTATATAATAATTTTTTTTTGGTTTCGTATACGGGTTGTTCGGAAGATCGTTGGCCAAAAAGGTTATCTCGGGTAGGGAGGTTTATTTTGAACCTATTTAAGGTCACTTACCTATTTACAAAGTCTTACGGCTTTTTTTTTTTTTTTTTTAATGAATTTTTATGAAAAAATAGCCACAACCAAACATTTATGCCTTATAACTTCGTTGTTTACTGATATATCAACGCCATTTTTTGTTTTGCCGCAATTACTAATACATTGTCCATGTAAAATATAAAAGATTTGATGCAAAAAAAAAAAAAAAAAAAAAAAAAAAAAAAAAAAAAATAAAAAAAAAAAAAAAAAAAAAAAAAAAAAAAAAAAAAAAAAAAAAAAAGGAGATCGTTAAATTTTGTTAAAGTAAAAAAAAAAAAAAAAAAAAAAAAAAATTGAAGTTAGGTCAAGTTTTAAAATTATTTGGATTTGGCTGTTGCGCTTACTTTAGTCATTTAGGTTTTGACTATTTTTTTTTTTCAAAACAATTCATAAAGAAAAGACTTTGTATATAGGTAAGTGACCTTAAATAGGTTCAAAATGAATCTCCCTACCCGAGATACCTCTTTGGCCAACGATCTTCCGAACACCCTGTTTAAAACAACGCTGAACAAAAAGTTATTTTAACAACTATGTACTTTCTCCGAGAGGTGCGTAAACTTTCCTGTAAACCTTCACAGCCCTTCAAGGATCTTCAGTCCCGTTCTCAACATTCACGGCTCAACCTTGTGTTTGAAGGTATCAAAAAGTAAGTTTCTAAGTAGCAGTTCATTAAACAACAGAACAGTTCAAAGGTAGGCGAAGGAAGTTTGGCATCAAATAAAATAAATAGCAAAAAAATGTTTATTACCATCACAGTTAAGCAAAGTCGATAAGAGTTAATCAGACCTGGTAGTTTTCTAAATTATCAAAGCGATAAAGTCAAAAAAGACTTACGAAAACAAGGTATGATTATTATTGGATTATTGACTATCAATGACTATTAATGACTCAATGATACCAATACCAATTAGCAATGATGATTAAACAATCATGCGCTAGATTAAAAGTTTTCTTAGAATTTTAGATATTAGTGCTCTTTGTGTAAATCCATGTACCCAAATAAGTTTAATATTTTAGTGTTATAGCGAAATTGGTACCAAAGGTTCGTGGGTTCGAATCCCAGCTGGGCAGGTTAAAATTTATTTCGTGGGGAACCCACCAGAGAATCTTACCTTCCCACCCTGGCTAGAATAGGTTAATAACCTGTAGGATAACCCGTCCTTCCTGCCCTAGTTGGAGTACATGAGGGCGTTAAGCCCCAAAAAACAAACAAACAATCCTGTTGAATAGATCTTACCTATGACTTCAACTGGACAAACAGCTGGAAATCCACATTCAAGACTGAAAGGATATGAAACTGCTCTTCATTTTCGACTTCTTAAACATTTACAACACTCTTAAGATGCTGATTAACTATGAATGACTCATTTATATGACAGTAATTAGACCTATATGGATATACGGAGTAGAGATCTGGGGCTCCACTTAACCATCCAACTCATTTCGTAACCAATACGTTCATTTCGTTCTTATAATCCGAGATTCTTCAAAGAATCCTTAATGCTTCTTACTTTGTTTCAAGTGGACTTATCCATAAAGTCCTTAATGTTCCATTTGTTGCTGACCAAGCCCACACCATACACCCAAACCTTTCATAGTTAACTCCATTACCATTCATATCCACTAGTCCCCCAACTTGCTTATCTATCTATTCCTGACAAACGTCCGAGGTGTTTAAAAACAAGTTGGTCTCAGGGCCTTCTAAGAACCTTTGATGAAGTGCTACAAGTGGGTATTCGTTTTACAAGCAATTGACATATTATTATGAACGTTATAATCAAGTTTACTGGTCGTATTTTTTTTTTTTTTTTTTTTTTTTTTTTTTTTTTTTTTTTTTTTTTTTTTTTTTTTTTTTTTTATACTGTTGTAAATTTCAGTAAATATATAAATTAAAATTTTTTTTTGAAAGGTTCGTGATAATGTTATAATGATATTTCTTGAAAACATTCAGCTCAATAAACTATATTTCATGATTTTTATTTGTTTTATAATATACTGCACCTGCCCAAGTGAGCCATTAGTTGTTTTTATTAATGCTATGATTTCAGTCCTATGTTTTATACATTCACGTTTTATTTATTTATTTTTTATTATTATGTTTATTTTTTTTATTACTTGAATACTGATGAAATAAAATCGATTCATTAGCCTATCTTCTTGATTAACATGTACTTTTCAATCGAATGGTCGTGATTTAGATAGTTGGTTTTCCCTGAAATTGAACCTGTAAAACTGATATCTTATCGATTTTTAACTATTACTTGTTTTTTACTACTCTCACATTAACAGTTAAGATAAAATATCGATAGTTCTTTATGGATGCAAAATCAGTAAGATCTGAAATTACTGTTGGGTGGAGATAGCAAGCCCATGTGATACTCAATTTTTGATTTTATGTACAAATAATAAAGTTAAGGTTTAAGTCTCCTCATGAAGCTACATTTTCATGAAATATGAAATCGGAATATGTAATAAAAAAAGAGTTAATACCAGTCTGATATAATATATGTTGGTAGTATAGCCACAAATAATATTAATTGTATTATGAAAACCCTAATTTCCTAATGAATTTTCAAAAAATCATATTTACGATATGATATGATTGATCATATTACGATTATGTACGATTTTTTGAAAAATCGTACATTATGCCATTATTTCTTACATACATTATTTCACATATATACAGTATTTCAATAGCTTTGATGAGATGGAGATAAAAATCTGAAACTTACACCAATTTTATTTCTTATGTAAATGTTTCAAAAGAATAAAAAAAAAAAAAAAAAAAATCATGAGAATTTCACTTAGAAAATAGTCATAACGCTTGAAAGCCATAAAACGATCAATTCTCATTACAAAAGACTTTTTTGCATGACTGATAAGATTATTTGGACATACAGAGTTGAGCTTTGGGGCTCTACTAAACCATCCAATTCATCTCATATTCAATCCTTAGGCCCATTCACACAGAACGGACGTGGCGCGGACTTTTGTCTCTTCCACGTTTGTCCTATTAAACAAAGGGAGGGCGACCGCCGATGTCCGGAATCGGACATAAAAAACCTCAACAGATTTTCCCGAAAAACCCGCCACCCCCCCCCAAAAAAAAAAAAAAAAAAAAAAAAAAAAATTGGTAATGTTTTACCCCTATTAAATTTTTGGTATATATGTATGTAACTCCAATATCAAATTTTATTAATGTTGTTTTTATGTCCGAAGAGACAAAAGTCCTCGCCACGTCCGTTCTGTGTGAATTGGGCCTTACAATCCAAAATCGTTCGACAAATCCTAAATGCTTCTTACTTTGTCACCAATAAACTTATCCATAAAGACCTTAATGTTCCATATGTTGCTGAGTTAGCCCAAACCAGATACCTATCTTTTCATCGTAAGCTCCATAACTCAAATCCATTAGTTTCTCAACTTGCTTCCCACTCCGAGGCGTCTGAAAAGAAGATGGCCTAAAGATCTTCTAGTGTAGAATTTTTATTGAAGTGCTACTAATGAGTAGTTCTTTTCAAGTTTTGACAGGTTATTGTAATCGTTATCAGCTCATTTACATAAGGTATATATTTGTACAGTTGTAAATTTAAATAAATTGATATATAGAAACAAAATAGAAATAATTATATAACAGAAAATCATTTTATATACATTAATTAATTTATAAAATACAAAAATACATGCTTACCGTGTTTTCCATTCATTATTTTATTCCATTATGTTTAAGAATGATACATAGCTAACAATTATGTAATTTTTAGAAATAATCGTACTTATCACTTTTTTAAATAAATAAATTATACAAATAGAATAAACGATGTAAAATTAAAAAAACGTCTTATTAAAAAAAATAAAAAAATACAAACTGAGCTAGATCGTTCAAAAAAGCCCCAAAACTTAAAAATGTTGGCAAAAACTTATTTTTCATTCAAATCATGCATGGACATGTCTATCTATAATCTACTGTTTTCCCAATTTACATTTTAGAATTAAAAGGTGGAAAACATAAAATATTCTCCATTAAATTTCTGACAAGAAAAAAAAATTGTCTTCCAGTTCAAGAGAACTGAACAAATTTTCGATTCGAGCAAGACCAACAGAGCTTCAGCGAGTCTAAAAACACAACATTGAACAAATTAGGCATACGTGACTTTTTTCATTCAAACCAATATAGCTCCTAAACTTTAGGTCCTAGCGACAAATGTTGTATAACAAAAACTATTCTCCATTAAATTTCTAATAAGGAAACTACTGACAAAGTCGATCCGAGGAACTCCGTCAGAGCTAGAGCTTGTCAATATGTTACATTTTTGAATGTGAACAAAACGTTACTGTAAAAAAGTGTAGACCCCCAACTAGACATATCCATGCTAAAATGAATAGAAACTGCGGTTAATCGAGCCCCGGATAATGAGGGACCTACGGTAATATACTTAATGTTTATAATTATCCTTATACATTCCATAGGCCCTGGTTGAGGTATATGGATACGTAAATATCTAAAAAAGAAACAGTTTTATTCGAAAAAATGAAGAAATCGATTGCTTGGAATTTTTTCCTTGTCATTGTATGATAGAATAGTGTTATGATGTATTCTATCCGGAAAACCTGGTTAGGTTTGGTGGAACAAGAAGGAATATGGTAGAACGAGCTGGGCGGTTAATGTTGGGCCTAATGCCCGATCAATGGAGTGATATATGATCCCGCTTCGAGAGGAGGGGGGGGGGCGGTAATTGTTGTTATCCCGGCATAAATTGCCTTTGTTTTAATAATTAATAGCGTGTCATGCCAAATTAACATTGAATCAATCCATTCCTCTAACGAGATTGGATTACGTAATGTTGGTTTAAGTTGTAATAGCATCATTAAAAAAAAAATTATTAATAGCTTTAGGTGTACATTCTTCCTTGTAGTATTTCACTGTATTACAATATCGGTATTTAATTTTCACTATGAAATAGTTTCAGGAAATCTCGACCAAAAAAAAATTATAATAAATACAAATACAAATACAGCAAGATTCCCATTGTTCACGGTTCTATTACCCGGGGTTTTGATTAAGCTAGGGTTAAATTAACCGGTGTTCCGAGGGGTCAATATTTCTAATTTATTAATTGAACATCATCTTTATAGTTCCAGGAAGGTTTAGCAGTAATATAATCCACTGATTTCAATTTCAGTTAATTTTTAACTACTGTCCTCACCACTTACGCCGATGACACATGTGTGTGTGTGTGTGTGTGTGTTATCAGTAAACAATGATCCCTTTATTGCCTCTCAAACACTCCAATCTCATATCCTAAACCTTCAAGAATGGTGTCAAAAATGGAGAATCAAAATAAATCCCATCAAATAACCTTTACCCTTCGTCGTAAAACTACGACATCCTGCCCTACAGTATCCTTTAATGATATTCCACTAATTCCTGTTGAACAGATCCGCTACCTAGGACTCCACTTGGACAAACGTCTAACTTGGAATCCACATACAAGACTAAAACGACAAGAAACTGCCCGTCGTTACAGACTACTTCAAATTTACTAGACAAACGTTCAAAGCTCCCAATTAATTACAAAAGACTCTTTTAACTTGACTGTGATTAGACCTATTTGGACGTACGGAGTTGAGCTTTGGGGCTCTACTAAACCATCCAATTCATCTCGTATCCAATTCTTACAATCCAAAATCCTTCGAAAAATCCTCAATGCTCCTTACTTTGTCACCAATAAACTTATCCATAAAGATCTTAATGTTCCATATGTTGCTGAGTTAGCCCAAACCTATCCATCCATAGTAAGCTCCATAACCACTCCAATGCACTAGTCTCCCAACTTGCTTTCTCCTCCATCCCTGATAATCCTCCGATTCGTCTGAAAAGAAGATGGCCTAGAGACCTTTTAGTGTAGATTTTATTGAAGTGCTACTAGTGAGTAGTCCTTCACAAGTTATTTACATGCCATTGTATTCACTATCAACACATTTACTTGTTGTATATTATTTTGTACAGTTGTAAATATCAATAAATGAAAAAAAAAAAAAAAAGTTAATTTTCTGATTAAAAAGGCGGTAATATACTGCAAATGAAATCTATCGAATATGAAAATATGCGGTTTTTGGATTCGATCTTTAGCGATTCCTAAAATTGATTTGGCATAATCATATACTTTGTATAATCGATTCTTGGCAGGGTTATTCCTTCCCTTTACAGAGTGAATTCAGATTTGAGAATTCTCTAAAACGTCTATCAGTCCTGAAGCAATTGATACAGCTATACAAAAAATTTGTTTTTTTAAACATTCGATACTTTGCAGATGCAGGGACGATATGTGGATAACAGTGAAGTTTGAAAATTTACCGATAGGTAGCGAGCGCCATTTTACATGAGAGGTTACAAAGGTACGGTGCTATATAGAGCTTGAAATTATTAATAAAATTTACTTATATTCAATTAAATTATTAAAAAAGTTTTAAATATGTAGTGTGACATTTGTACCCTAGTGACTTTTGAAAATCGACCGATACGTTGTTAGCACCATTCCGCAAGAAAGTTTAAAATGGTAAAACTGCTGAACACATCTGTAACGAATTTCAACTACCTCATGTTTATTGTTCTGGGAAGGTTTATTAATTATGAAATTTACAATAGTAACAATATAAATTTAAAATGTTGAGTGGCAACAACGGCGTTTGCCACACTGTCATATACTTTTATGGTAAGAAATTAAAATCCAACCAGATGAAGTCAATAAATTTTTTTTTGCTGAATAAAAATGATTACTAAATCAAAATGCCGATTCTTGGCTTTTTGATAATGTTTGTAAGATATGATCCATGGGCCTTTAGTTGTAAGCACTGATAACACTGTCCATTATCTGCAAGAGTTACTTTATAGTATCTGTCCACATTTATTACCAACTCACACATTAGTATTGAAAATTGGATGTCCGATTTTGCTATTGCGCAATTCTCAAATACTTAATCAGTGCAATTGTAACCAGGTCAAAAATTACTGCTATGCGTGAAAATATCATTGAAGTAATAATGTTCAATTGCTTACTTCAATTCAAGAATTTTATCGATAAGCAAATAAAACTTCAACTATCAGTTAAAAAAGCTCTTTACTTATGAGAGTGGGCGAAGCCGCGACGGGGGATGCTTGTGTGTAATATTAATTTAAAAATATGAACACGTAACATGATTCTAACGATTGCATAAAAAAAATTAAATAACATAATGATAGAAAAATACAGCAAGCTGGTATCGTATGACATGTTTCCGAAAACTGTGTACCAATCCAATTCATATTCTAATTACGTTAATATTTTCAGTTCTTTCTATGAAACTCCTACTGACGAGATTAATTTATATAAAAAAATAATCAATCGAGCTTTGTAGGCAAGGAACTTCCACTAAACTATTTTGAACAGGAGAATATCGATTATCCGGAGTTTTCGGTTACCTATGAACCCACAAAAAACGGAGTTCTATTGTATTTATATTCACACACTGCCTAATAATATTGTTACGGGCCACTGGGGGTATGACTAATCAAATCACAACTTAAATATTAAACACTAATTTATTTACAACTTAATAAATACAAATAGGTCCCTTAAGCTACTTAATCTAATAACAATTATACTTAGGTCTAATTACACTAATATGTATATTACACAATACTTATCTTTAATATCTTAATACTAGATGTCACAATTATACATAAGAATCTATTACACTGACACAGAGACTGTTACTACATTCACTGACACTGTTTATCACTGTCACTAACTCACAGACTGAACTGTCACTGACACTTGACTGGTTGATCGTTACTTGATCACTGACACATTGATACTCCCTCAGGATATCACAGACTCCTGAATGACACTTGCCCGACCGATCACTCACTGACCACTGTCACCTCAAGACTGACTCACTGGGCTAGGAGTCGGCCTATTTAAAGGTACGCCGAACATTCTAGATCGTTCTAGCCAGATCACAGGTCTAGGGCCTTCTGGGGCGCCGTGACCCTTCCAGGCCATTTGCCGCCCCTTTTCGGCTACCTGCTCGCCCATGCCCACGGCACCACCAAGTCTAGGCCACCCTGGCGGCCTTTCCAGCTACCTGCCCCCGGGCCGCCCAGAGTACCCCCAACCTCACCTGACCGTAACACTGCCCCCTTCTTAAAAGTGCTCTGCCCCAGAGCACGATTTGGAGCAATTAGATGCGATGATCTTTTTCCGAAGTAGTAGCCGTTTGCCCTCCAGGGGTTAAATGTGCAGACCAATATGACTATCCCAGAGTTGGCAAATGTCTCTTCAAGCATGTGTCTTACGGTCTTCCATTCCAGACCGTCATATCCACAGCCCAATTTGGGGATGGCGAGCTTAGTGACATGCTGTCTAAGAAGCTTGCTGCGCAGGTCGTTGAGGCTTTGCTGTAGTGCGCCGTACGTTGATTTCTGACGGGAGGCGCGCTTGGTAACCAAGTAAAACAGATGCTGGCCTCCGTTCGTTTGGTGAAGTGCCCTTCCAACACTCAGTCCTTGATGTTCTAATTCTTCAGTTCCAGCAAACTTTTTCCTGAAAACAGTTGCGATCCCTCGAGAGTTCCTCAGATCTTCGGTGACGCAATGGGCCAGAGCACAGTCCACTGGTAGCGAGAAGATGTCTCTGTAGATTGTTTGGGTCACTGCACGGGCATCCAGAACTTCAGGACGCGCAACTGAGTCGTTCTTTCTCACGGTAGAGAGATATCGCACTTGCTGTTCTTTTGCTCGGCCATGGTCGCCTTTTCTTCCACAGCGATAATCATTTCCTCTCCTTTTAAAATTGCCATCATCACTGCTCCTTCCAGAATGGTCACCATTTCCCCTTCTCCTGCCATATCTATCATCCTCTCCTATCCGCCTCTAAGCAGGAGCAGCCGGAAGATTTGATCCATTTTCTTTTTGATTCATGATGGCTTCTTCTTCACGTTTCCTCTGTTCTTCAAGTTTCCTGATTCTCTCCCGTCCCTGCCTTTCCTTTACGAAGGAAGAGCTCTCTACCTCTTAGCGTCACCACACCTCTCGACATATCAAGCTTAAGCCCGTATTTGACCATCAGGTCTGTACCCAGTATGACGTCTTCATCTACTTCGGCAACGAGAGCGCGGTGCTTCAGAAACTGGCCTCCGACGAGGAAGGTGGCAACTGTCTCCCCGCAGACCTGGGCTGGCTGTCCTGTGGCCGTCCGCAGTGCCCAAGTACTTGGTGAGATCTGTTCAGGGGGAACCGTCTTCGGGCTCAGTATTGTCATCGTTGCGCCGGTGTCCAGTAGAAGGCTTCGTAGTTGCCCGTTCACCATTCCATCCACATAGAATCTATTCGCCCTGCTTCCAATTAACGCTACTCGGATGGTCTTCTTGGAGCCTTCCACACCACGGGTTGGCACTTGCCTCTTCCCTCCAACCCTCCTTGATTTTCCTTTGGCTTCTTGTTTCATGGACTGGCACTTGTTTCTTCGGTGTCCCAGTTGGCCGCAGTTCCAGCAACGTATCTCCTTGCGGTTCCCGAGGGCCTCCAAAACCTTTCTCACTATCTCCTCGACGCTGGGGACCGCAGCAGGCTCTGCTTCTGCTGCGCAAACTCGTGCATGGACCCTTACTGACTGCTTGACAGCCTCAAACTCCATGGCCTGAGATAAAGCATCGCCTAAAGTCTTTGGCCGGGCGAGTTTCACAGCTTGCTGTGTCTCCGGGTCCCGAAGTCCGTCCAGAAATTTATCTACCGCCAGGCTCTCGTATACATCATCGGTGACCGATGGGTAGGCATTCCTCACAAGCCGGGCGATATCAGCTTCGAATTCCTGTAGCGTCTCAGTGTTCTTTTGGATCCGGTTTCTTAGTTGTGAGCGGTATAGCTGGTCCATGTGGCGGTGGCCGAACCGCATCTCCAATCTTCTCACCAGCTCTCCGTAGTTGGACCGCTCCGTCATTGGCATCCCCTGGAGTACTCCCAAGGCGTCTCCACGCAAGGCTAGGCACAACGTTGAAGCCTGGGTCTCTTGAGACCATCCATGGATCGAAGCCACTGTCTCGAAGAGAGTCATATAATCCTCCCACGGTGTCTTTCCGTCGAACACTGGAATGATGTTGTGTGTTGGTGGCGTCCCAGCATTGGCAAGCCGAATGGTGTTGTGAGAGCTGCTCTCGGAGGATCTGTCGCTGTCGTCCTTCGGTGGGTTGCTCATGCGTCCCTCCAGGGCTTCTACTCTTGACCTAAGTTCATTTTCAATCGAACAAACTTTTTCTCCTAATCTACACTCTACATCAGCTAACTTTTTGTCCACAGTCTCCATCAACTTATTTTCTACAGTACTTAGCTTACATTCTAGTGTACTTAAATTATCTTTAACATTACTTAACTCAGTACCTAATTCATTTCTAACATTACCTAACTCTTTTCCTAATTCATTTCTTACATTACCTAACTCATTACCTAATTCATTTCTTACATTAACTAACTCATTACCTAATTTGTTTTCAACATTGCTTAACTCTTTTTGTACATTACCTAATTCATTTTGTACATTACCTAATTCAGCTTTAAAAGTTGCAGTTAGTCTGCTCAAATCGGTCTCAAAATTAACGCTATCTGGGTTTTCCCCCGAATCTATAAAAAACTGGCGCAAACGCTGCTGCAACACAGTTTTTGATCCGGAGGTATCCAGATCGCGCTCTTCCAACTCTCGTCTCAAATCTGCAACTTTTAAATCATTTAATCTAACGCTTTGAGTAGCCATTTTCCAGTAGCCCAATAATTACAAAACAAATACAAGACAAACAATAGCAATTAAACTGTAACCCCACACCTGACACCAAATTGTTACGGGCCACTGGGGGTATGACTAATCAAATCACAACTTAAATATTAAACACTAATTTATTTACAACTTAATAAATACAAATAGGTCCCTTAAGCTACTTAATCTAATAACAATTATACTTAGGTCTAATTACACTAATATGTATATTACACAATACTTATCTTTAATATCTTAATACTAGATGTCACAATTATACATAAGAATCTATTACACTGACACAGAGACTGTTACTACATTCACTGACACTGTTTATCACTGTCACTAACTCACAGACTGAACTGTCACTGACACTTGACTGGTTGATCGTTACTTGATCACTGACACATTGATACTCCCTCAGGATATCACAGACTCCTGAATGACACTTGCCCGACCGATCACTCACTGAACACTGTCACCTCAAGACTGACTCACTGGGCTAGGAGTCGGCCTATTTAAAGGTACGCCGAACATTCTAGATCGTTCTAGCCAGATTACAGGTCTAGGGCCTTCTGGGGCGCCGTGACCCTTCCAGGCCATTTGCCGCCCCTTTTCGGCTACCTGCTCGCCCATGCCCACGGCACCACCAAGTCTAGGCCACCCTGGCGGCCTTTCCAGCTACCTGCCCCCGGGCCGCCCAGAGTACCCCCAACCTCACCTGACCGTAACAATATCACAATCTACTAATGCTTATGACTTATTAAAACCTTCCCTCATAGTTTTATTAATTTATAACAGGATGTCTCCTCCAAATGTTTTATAAGTTTTTGCGTTACAAGATATATTTATTGGAAAGTTTGTGTCTTTCCATAGAAAACATGTATAAAGAGTTTGTAACATGTATAAGCCTGAATATCGAGGCGCGGTAGGTTAGTCTCTTTTGACTGCCATGCTCCCAGGTCCGAGTTCAAGTCCGGCCGAAAGCAGTAAGTTTATATTTTGTTATTTCCGCAGTGGATCGACAGTCTCTATAGACTCAGTAATAAATTGGAGAAAAACCTGGCGTTTGAATGTGCTTTCGGCTAAATCTCCTCTTTTCTCAACCGTTGGCCAAGTTAACCCTTTCATGAGTCGTAATTTTAAAGGTAAAAATAAGTCTGTATGGTGTATGTTGGGGTTTTACCTCCATATATATAATACACCTGAAGTAAGAAGGACCATGTTTTCTGCTGTTTATAATCTATTTTAGTCAATCAATAAGATTTATTTTGTGGAGCTGTTAAACATGCCAACCCACTCAAACCACGTTTGAGTTGACCAGGTTTTTGATGTCACTTTGAACGGCATAATCTTTTTAGTATTAGCAAATATGTAATTATACTTCATAGACTCTGAAAGTGAGGAAGTTCAAACCGTTTGTATCTCAATTTAACAGTTTCAGTCTTTACGTTTTTTTTTATATGTTGGTTCTGTAACGTTCTACATATTGAACGTAACTCACATGTTTCAGTGTATGTTTCGGCTGTTTGTCGTTTTTAATGTAAACAGGAGGACAATTGTTTTGTAGTAGAGTTAATGTGATTATCAGTAAACTTGTGCTTTTTTTTTATCTATTAATATTCACGCCTCTCTTCAACTGACAGTGAGTAATGTGCAACTATCGGCCCCAAAACTCGGATTCATTACGCCTAACTGCGCCTACAGATCGTTGGAAATTTTCATTCGAGCACGTTTTTGGTCTAACGTGAGCAAACACGGCACCCAACGCGCGGACAAATTTCTCATGCCTAAATGTTGATTTAATATGTGACAAACACGTTCTTTTGACATGTTCATAACCTCTGCTATCTCTCTCAGATTAATTCGGCGGTCGTCTAGCACCATTTAGTGAACTTTGGCGATGTTTTCGTCGGTAGTTGCAAGTTTTGGGCGTCCCGAACGTTCATCGTTTCCCAAGCTCTCACGGTTACTATTATTATTTAATGTTAGCTCGGTTACTATTATTATTTAATGATAGCTCGGTACTCGAATTTGTCCATTTTCACAAAAACACTCACATTAACTTACTCAAACGACTGTTACATAAAAACTGCGCGTCCAAAAATGTCTGAAACTTTGGTGAGTATTTGGTGAAACTATCAACAGATGAACAACGAATTCACTAGACTTTTATTTACGAGTGCTGCCATCTTCACGTTGAGGTCGGAAACTATTCAAACCAACCTCGTATTAATTTTATTTTAGCTTATATTTTAACTATAGAGATTCATCATCCAATTCCATTTCAGCCATCAATGTGCTTTGCCAGCAATGTTTTTCGTTTCAATGTCTTTTATGTTATTGTTATAAATTTTAATGAAATTTTCCACGCGCTCTATTGTGATTACTGGGGGTATATATGTCCGTGAACTCATTACCACAGAGATCATTTTGTGGTTAAATGCGAATCCTGTTTGTTTTTGTTTCTTGAAGTTTTTGAGTCCCAAATACTTGGTTATTGACAAAGTCATAACTAGGAGCCTTCCTTTTAGTTATTTTTTAGAAATAATATTAGCTAATTGCTTGTTAATCATCAATGAGTAACATGATTGAAGTGAATAGTGGGTTCCATTGACAGCCACCTTTGGACGGCCTAATGAGAACTAGCCTACCTCACACCTGACCACGAATGCAGTTGTGGTTGAGCTTCCACATTACGGTGCGGTTGTGGTCGTGCCTCTACATTGGTGGACGGCATCGATTGAGCTCCTACCTGGAGTACGGTTGCTCTTGCCTGGTGATTATAGTTCAGGGAAATTAGCGAACCTTGAAGCCAAAAAATAAAAAGGCCTGACTGCTGAAAATTGTTCACCACCCTTAGTTTTAAATGTAAAAAATCTTCCTCGAATTAGCCTCGGGTTTAGGTGTTAGAGAGGGGGGATGGGCGAGGAAGCCTTCCCTACTAAGATACACCGCTCCCCTTTTATATAAATATATTCGTATATAATCTATCTATCTTTCAATCTGTCAATGTGAAAATTTGGATAGCAGACAAGTTCTAATCTGCAGCAATTCTTACTCCGCCCTCAGGCAATCCAAAAATTTCATTCAACCGACAATCCTATCTCAAAGAAAATTATGAAATCAGCTCTAAACATGAATAAAAATATTAAATTTCTTTGGGTCCCAAGTCACACTAATATTGAAGGAAATGAATTGGAAGACATAAGCACAAAGGAAGCATTAACTATGTTCCCTTTTCCCACTACCTAAGTCACTCTCTACGACTTTAATACATCTATATTTAACCTTTGCAGAGAGGCATGGTTCAACTTCTGGGCAAAAGTACCTCAAACAAATAAAATGAAAATAATATATGAAAACTCTCTTCCAGCATCACTTCTCCTAAAAAACAGGAAAGAACAGACACAGCAAGTTGACCGGCATCGACTTGAAGGCAATGCCTGCTGACAATGATTGCACCCGACTTTTACCTTCCAGGACTTTGTTGCTTCTCCGAGGATACTGCGAGGCTTTAAAACCCGAAAACTGGAAAAAAAAACTGTTTATCCACCTCAAAGAAAACAATTTTTATCAACTAATATAATGTAGAATTCTAATAACTAATGTAATGTAGGGGTGCCTCTAGTCTGAGTTGTTGTTCATGGCCCCTAATATTGTAATCAAATAAATAAACAATATACTATATTAAAGTAATATACTACTAATTAATACATTATCAGAAAATATAACCTAACATTAGGATAAAATATAAATAAATGAATAAGAAATAACCAGGCTCTCTAACGAAACTTAACACACTTAAGCATCCCTACTGTCAGGAACCATATTCAGCAAAATTACAAACGATATTATGATAACTGAAAAGGACATGTAAACAGACGCAAAAAATATAGTGATAACAGAAACCCTTGATGTGGCACGGCAACGGATTTCAGAAAGGAGAGGGATGATTGATTTAAAATAAACAGGCCTGAAATGTGTACCATTGATTGCTACCTGCTTAATTCCAGCCCATGCCATGTGGTTATTTTCTATATTTCATGCCATTCCCTAGTTTTATTCTTATTATAGGTATCCACAAAGATAAAAAAAACAATCTCCTTCAGTTCAGTTGCTACAATGTATTTTGGGATTAAAGATTTTATGCAACAACGATCCTCAGCATTCCGATTTTATCCAGTTTGAGTCTTGCTTGTTTGAATTTGATAGGTTCGTTGTCTGTTGATGCATTTTGCATAGACATGCATATTGCACTTATACGTGAGATGAATATGGAACTAGAATATAACATGAGAAATATATTATGAGCGTTGAGAATACCTAAGGAGACAAAGAGAACCAGAATTGGCACGATCGCTATTTCTCCGCCCCTTCGTTGGTCACCTGACCTTGAACTTGGCCGCGGTGACCTGCATCAGCTGTTCAGGATAAAGAACATGGGCAGGGTTGATGGACATTTTTCAAAATCAACTGTGTACCTTCTTCTTATTATAAATTATATATATATATATTTATATAAATTGACACAATTTCTCACAGAACATAGCAACACTAAATCCTACCTAAAACGCTTTGATATCATACTAACTAACCCATGTGACGATGACGGTCAAGTCCAAAATTTTAGGCATATTCTTTACGTTTGCAAATTATTTGACAGACAGAGATGCAAATCTATGCAAAGTCTAATTTAAAAAAATTGTAACTGGTAAAATAAAAAAAAAGTGATAACTGAGAAAGAACACATACTTTTTACTAAATTCAGAACTGATTTAGTTAAATTCATCAAGGATATCGATTTTGATTTAATTTGCTGACTATGCGCTTATTACGTTTTATTTATTTATTTATTTTTCGATATTTTTTTTGTTTAAATATTAATTGTTTAATTGTCCTTTACATTATTTTTTTCTTCTAACCAACAATTACATGTTTACATATACAGTTTTTTTTTTACAATCACATAAAAGCTCATAAAATTCAAAATGAATTACATTATTTTAACATCACGCAAATTGTATTGTTAGTAAAATGTAATCATTCATATGCGAAATAATATAATGTAACACATATCATACATGTAGTATGCCTGTAACAGCATGGAACATGTAAAAAATTAATAAACGGTCCATTTATGGGGTTATCATAAGAGGGAAAATGTATCTATGTATGTATATATTATTTATTTATATTGTTGATATAAATTCGACCACTTTAAAAGATTACTTTCGCTGACATAAGGCAGTTTTGTGGTACCTTAATACGTGCTTATAATTGAGTCGTTCAGGATCAAAACCCTACAAAAGTGATGTGACTGAAGAACCTCAAGGGATATTTGGAACAAAATAATGAGGAAGTGGAGAGAATGGGTATCAGAGAGGAGTACCAAGGTAGAGAAAAAATCCGAAAAATAGTGAGCTGCATTAAGAGGTATAGGAAGAGGTAGGAAGGTAAGAGATAGACGAAGGAGAAATGGGAGGGAAGAATAGGAAGGATATACGTGGAATAGAGAAAAAAGAAAAAAAAAAGCTAAGAACTGAAATACGCGTGGTCCTTAGTTGGTATGTATCTTTATAATATAATAATAAATATACATATTTATTGTTAATGCATTAGTACCAAAAATTTTAAATTTTCTATACTGGTACCGATACCGAAAAATCCATTTTGGATCCTTGATACCAATAATTCGATTTTAAATATATATCGCTCTTCCAAAAAGTAATCCATATCAGAGCTAACGAAGCAAACCAAATAAAATAAAATTAATCAAGAAATAAATAATCCTAAATAAATATGATAAACACACAATATATAAGCTAATTATGATTCATGTAATATAAAAAAAAAAATTGATTTAACAAATTATTATTCCGCAGAAATTGTTATCCTATTTATTCATTTTTCATTGGAGAATACAAATCTTCAACAATTTGACTTTAGCAGCAGTAATGCTTGTATCAAAGAGCATTGTTTTAAATTCTCTTCAAAGCAGTTTTGATCTAATAGATTAAAAAATAATAGGATTTAAATGGTTTTGGTGAAATTTTGAAAATTTGTCTGATATATGGTATAGTCGAGGACTTGAGAGGTTAAGGTCATGATGTAAATTTTTGTAGTAGACGTAGTGTGGTGGGTTATTTACTATTTATATGATTATAGTGATTTATTTCTCTATACACCATGATTTCTAAAAATGTATAATTCTATCCGGTATCATATCACACAAAAAGAAAAAAAGTTATCATTTCACTTCTGGGTTTGGCGATACCTTGATGATAACTCGTTATGATAACTCATGCTAGAAAGTACAGTAGATACTCCCATTATCATCTCACGTCAGGACAATCTTAGGTATAAAATAATATTTCTATGAATTTCAATGAAAAATAGGAACTTTTAGTTTTTAAAATTATAGAAATAATAATCTCATTGGATCCTGTCCTTGGTGGATGAGGAATACCTCCTGTGAATATGAATATGAGGGTTCTCAGTAATTTTATTTATATATTGTTAAATTCCACTGTACTTCCATATTGTCATTCCCTTCTTCTTTTTCTACCTTCCATTCTCTTATCAGCATGGAGATGTCTCCAGCGATTCATTGACAGCAAACCGTTTTACCTCGTTGTCTCCTAATGCCTTTGATGAGGACTATATAGGAATTCCTTGGTCTTTCCCTACTGTTTTTATAGGTTCCCTATGGTGCTTCATGCAGCATACCTGCCCAAACCACTCTCCCTGAATCTTTAATGTCTAACTCTTCACAGAACAGCTCTATAAAATGAGGAAAGATTAAGAAGAAGAATCTAATGAGATGAAACTACGGTAGAATTCAACATTTTATACATTTTAATGTATATATCAACTACTACATTTACTAAAGAAGCGTTCAAAGCTCCGAATTGCGAAATACCTATTTACATGATAGTATTTAGACCCATTTCGACATTCGGAGTTGAGCTTTGGGGCTCCACTAAACCTTCAAATTCATCTCGAATCAAATCCTTGGAAATCGAAATCCTTTAATGCTGAAGGAGATTTAATTAATTATTCAAGTCTTTTTTGGCATAACTCTTATATTTTAATATATTGTATATTATCGTAAAAATAATTAGTTTGATTATGTAGCTTAATATATTTAAAAAACATTTTAGAATCCCGAAGAAGTGGCAATGTTCCGAAACATGTTGCAACGTATGCTAAAATATAATAGGAGTTGTACAAAAAAATACTTGAATAATCAAACTCCTTCGAAAAATCCTCAATGCTTCCTAACTTTGTACCAAATTAACATATCCATGAAGAACTTTACGTTCCGTATTATATTTTCATAGCGAACTCCCTAACTATTCAAAACCACTATTTCGCAACTTACTTTCCAATGTATTTCCGATAAACAGATTTCTTGCTGTATAGATTTTCTTAAAATATGATATGCTATGTTACTATTAATAATATGATAGATCTACAAGTTTTTGGTCAGTAAGGATACATAGACATACTGTAAAATTATATATAATTCTTAACGATTAACATTTATAGGTTTAAGATAAGTACATAATTTGAGTAAATCTGTATATACTTAAGTGAACATATATATTTTCTTTTACGTTTAATATAAACATTTTTTTTATTTACTTACTTTCTTTTTATTTATTTTTTTCTTGAATTGTTATCTTTCCTTCCTTGATAAGCTCTATTACTTCTGGAACGCACTATTCACCTAACTTATTTCTCGCTCGATACCCGATTACATTCCGAGGCGTATGCTTCTTTTTATATGGTTTTGGCATTTTCTAATGTAAAACATTTATTGAACTGCTGCTGATGGATAATTCTTTACGAGTTATTAACAAGTCATTGTAATCATGTTACTGCACGTTTGCTTATCATATATATATATATATATATATTGTATACTGTTGGAATGTCAATGAAATATAAAATAAAGGCCCCTTGACCGTCGATGCATATACGTTTTGTATTTTTTTCCGCTTACCTTCGGTTCTTTGGTCTGTAATTTTTTTTCATTCAAACAAATATGGCTCCTAAACGGTAGGTCCTAGTGACAAAAGTTATATAACAAATAATATTCTCCATAAAATTTATGATCAGGAAACTGTCGATTTTCGATTAGAGCAATACAAATAGAGCTGGAGTCAAACAACGCGTAACGCCCTCGCGTTTCCCAAAAATGTATCACTTTTGATTGTATAGAACTCGGATAAAACATGTTAAAACCTCATATATGTTGCTGAGGGCTTTGTTTTATTAGGATTGATGAATTAATTGCCACTTCTAGGGGAATCATTTGATTAGAAAAGTAGTTTCGAATGCTAAACATTTTTTTTTTTTTTTTTTTTATTATGTATTTATTGAAATTTACAACTGTATACAATATAAAATATGATACATCTAGTAAATGTGATGACAATGATAAAAATGACAAGTCTTGTTTTTAAAGCACCTACCCATTGGTAGCACTTATAAAGGTTCTTTATTATGAAGTTTTATATTAGAAGGTCCCGAGGCCATCTTCTTTTCAGGCGCCTCGGAGGATTATCTGGAATGGAATGAGAAGCAAGTTGTGATACTAATGGATTTGAATGGTTGTGGAGTTTGCTATGAAAGGATTGATATCTGGTTTGAGCTAAGTCAGAAACGTAAGGTATATTAAGGTCTTTGTGGATAAGTTTGTTTGTGACGAAGTAAGGAGCATTTAGGATTTTTCTAAGGATTTTGGATTGTAAGGATTGGATACGGGATGAATTGGATGGTTTAGTGGAGCCCCAAAGCTCAACTCCGTATGTCCAAATTGGTCTAATTATTGTTATGTAAATGAGTCTTTTGTAATTAATTGAAAGGTTGGAACGTTTGTCAAGTAAATGTTGAAGTAGTCGAAAACGACGGGCAGTTTCTTGTCGTTTGTTCTTGTATGTGGATTCCAAGTAAGACGTTTGTCCAGATGGAGTCCTAAGTAGCGGATCTGTTCAACGGGGATCAGTGGAACATCGTTAAAGGATATTGTAGGACAGGAGGTCGTGGGTTTACGACGGAGGGTGAAGGTTATTTGATGGGATTTATTTGGATTTATCTTGATTCTCCATTTTTCACACCATTCTTGAAGTTTTATGATATGGGATTGGAGTGTCTGAGAGGCAATAAAGGGATCATTGTTTACTGATAACACACACGTGTCATCAGCATACGAATGCTAAACATTAAGTTCTAAAATCTGAAAACATTTCAACACATCAGCACTATGTTACATGGATTAAACATACTGAAGTTTTTAAAAATGTAAGACATGAAATCAAATATTGGTACTCAGCTGAGTAGATCTAACAGAATGGTCATTTTTGTTTAAATGACCAGATAAACATTTCCAATAGCCCCATTTTAGATTTGTTTCCAATAGGAACGGAAAAATCCAATGAGTCATAGGGGAAATCCCATAGTAAACCCCAAAAATTTAACCTGCCTTTCCCCTTCCACAATGGATATATTTCAGATGTCTGTAAGATCTCCTCAGGTGAGTTCCAATATTTGATTTTAAAAAAACTTTAGTGTATATAATCCATGTAACATACTGCTGATGTGTTGAAAATTTTTAATGTTTTAGAAATGAAGATGAATGTTGAGCATTCGAAACTAGTTTTCTAATAAAATAATTCCAATAGAAGTGGCAATTAATTCATTAATCCTAATTTTATTGATCGTTCTATACCAGTGATGGGCAAACTACGGCCCGCGGGCCAAGTGTATATAATCCGGGCTAGTCAACACGCCCCGAGACATGGTCACACACAATTATACAAATGACAAAATTTATTTTCTGCAAAGCTAGAATAGAATTATTGTTTTCTTCTCGTTGCGTTCCGGGTCTTCGACCGTTGTTCCATATAATTTGAGTGTAATGAGATATAATCAAAAATAGAGTTTATTAGTTGTAAAACTTTGTTTTCTCCAATTTTTTTTGGCCCGCCTAGATGTTTTTCTATTCCATCCGGCCCTCCCCTTAGAAAGTTTGCCCATCTCTGTTCTATACCATCATGCATACCTTAAGTAACTCTGTTTTATTTGTAATGAATACTGTTTAGCCCTTACAATAATACGTGCTATTGCCAATGTTGAACATAAATAAGTATATTATTAGTATATGGTATTAATAAATATATTTTCTAAAATAATCCGATGGACAGTAATAAAAAAATATGAAGAAAAAGGAATGGTTTCTGAAAAGCAATAACGAGGCAATCACATTTGGTTGATCCTGGAGGATGAAAGCCCCGGACTTGGCTAAGCCCATTGTGCGGAGGATCCATCGGTTCTAGGTCAGCTATGGGCTTTCTATGTCCTAGACAATGGGACTTCGTCTTAGTGTCATTAGGGAGGGGAGGGGAGGGGGAACCAGCTCACGTCTTGTCCTCAGCAGCTACCGGATATTATTTTCGTCTTCTATCCATTTATCTTCTTTGTGCGTGGTCTCTGTTGGGTATCCATCATAAGCTCTTATAACTCCTATAAATTATTTAAAAAATATTATTCAATATATGCCATTATAAAAATATAAATATGAATTTCATAAAAAAATAAAAAAAATAAAAATATAATTGGTGTTGCGGTTCCACTAAACCTTCCAATCCTTCTCATATACAATCCTTATAATCCAAAATACTTCCTAAAATCCCCAATGCTGCTTATTATACCGCAAACAAACTTATCCATAAAGATATTAATGTTCCATATGAAATAAAATGAAAAATAATCTTTATTCTGGGACACCTTGTCCTACAATCAAAAGGTATTATTGTCAGGCTGCGTATATATCAGACAGCATCCTATATAGAATATATGTATATAAATATATAAGGTGGAATTTTAGATTTAAAAACAAATTTTCGGGTTTATATGAAAAAACAAAATTAAATTAAAAAAAAACAAAAAAAGTAAAAAGAAACATTCTTACACTAATATATAATTACATAATTTCGAAAGATTGATAATTGAGGAGGTGGATGAATAAATTATGTTTAGAAGTGAGAGAAGGAGCATTGGGGAACGAAATAGGTATGGAATTCCAAAATAAAGCTCCACGATTAATAAAGGATTTTTCAAAGGAAGCAGTTCGATGAGAAAGGACAAACAAATCAATAGGCTGAGATCTGCTATTCAGAAGATGAGTGGAAGAACGAAGGGCAAGGATGTCGTAAATGTACGAAGATTTTTTTTACTTTAAAGATTGGAATAGAAAGGATCCAAGTTATATATGGTATGCATTTGTAAATATCAATACATCATAAATAAAAAAAGAATGAAGAGACCATGAATCTATTTGGGGAACCCGACATCGTAGCAATAATAAAAAAAAGCATGTATAAAGTGATTAGGTCATGTGGAAAGAATGACCGACCAAAGGATTTCAAAATAGATGCTATGTGGGAAACCGGATGCCAAAGAAAGAGAAAGAGAATATTTGGAGGAAGAAGGAAGTTCAAGGGTGGAGGAATCAATGAGAGAGCGCAGGATTGTGGAGATTGGTTGGCTGTTGTGGATGAGGCCCGGGTTCTTATAGGGCCGTAGTGCCAATATAATAAATAAATAAATAATATCATAAAAAATATGTATTTTTTTCAAGGATCATCATATTTATATCATATTGGATTAGTAATCTAATCCATTTATGTGATTAAACTTGTTCGAAGGAACATCAGCGTATGTCAATACACGGGATGAAATATCAGGAACCCCATATAAAAGCATACAATAATAAGACCCAGTCAAAAAACGTCGCTACCCATTTAAATTAAAAATAAACCAGAAATTCGACAAAGACTCGTGAGTAAAACTAATACATCAAATAGAAAATAGCCTAAAATGAAATATTTATGAATCATTAGAAACAATAAAATCCTTCAAACACAATCCAGATTTTTGTTTAAGTGACCAAATAAACATTTCCAATTTTCCGATTTTAAGGTTGTTTTCAGCAGGAACGGCAAAAAACCAACCAGTCAGGGGGGAAACCGAAAGGTTCGAACCCACCTGCCTATTTCCATTTCGCATCTGCACATTTAGTCCTCTCTAGGTTCTGATATCTTGCTTTAAATGTTTAAGAATTTAATATATATATAATCTATGTAACAAAGTGCTGATGAAATATTTGCATATTTTTGAAATGATGATGAGTGTTTTACATTCGAAACTAATTTTTAAAAAAAATCCAATAGAGGTGGCAATTAATTCGTTAATCTTCATTGAAAAAAAAATTGTTTGCGTTTTTATTTGTGAAACCGACCTTCAAGACAACGAACTTGAGGTTCGGAATCAGCATACACATGGAACATGTGTGTACATAAATATTTTATTTTCGGAGTGTAACGTACCTAACACATAATACCGCTGAAACAAAATTCTGCATTTATATTTGGAAACTCCCTGTTTCAGCAGTGATTGACTGTACTACACTAATGGAAAGTTCCTTAATCAAACTCTCAGCAATTTGTCTTTTATTCTTCATTTAGTTTTCTATAAAACAACTTACGATTAAGTTAAATATATTTGACGTGCTGATTAACTGATAGAGATTCCAATATGAACTTATATACAAAAGAATATGATAAATTTACTTTAAATCTTGTATTTTTTTTTTGATAACCTCTTTAAAATATTGAATAGTTTCCGTTCTCCATCAATAAAAACAGGAAGGGAAGCAGTAGGTCGAACAGAATAGAAACAGCAGTTGAATAGATGATTTCAGGAAATGTAAGCACCCAATATAGTTTAGAGGCGTCAATTTTTATTAAATATTGGGTCGCTTCCTATGAAATGTCCGTTTCTATTATTTCAGAAATTCAAAGTGGGGTTAGTGGACTTTTGTTGTTTACTACTTTTATGTTTATAGAATATTAATCCGTTTTTGTTTTTTTTAAATTTGCTATCATTTCAATTGATCGCACATTGTTTAGTATTCTACCAAATATGATTTTGGAAACACGCAATTTAAATTTTTTTTTTTTTTTTTTTAAAGGAATTATATTATAACCGAAGTACTATAGGCCGATGTCAAATTTGAATGAAAAAAATTATTGATTTCTGTGTGGTGGTCAAGGGTAAGAATAATCATATTTCATTCTTACCCGAAAGTGAAACCATCACATCCGCCTCGAACTGCATTGATATTGACATGGTGCATTAAAAACTTATCAAGAAACAACCTTCATTGGTACAGACAGTTAAGAAACTTAACGAGCCGTAGTAGGAAGTCCTTCTCTACCCCTCTTATTCGCTTGACATCTCCAACTGATTTGCATATGTTCAGAAATTCGTACAATTTCCATAACCCTAAGAATGTGTAATACCACACAATGTTGTGTTTCATATTGCCATTTGGCAATGATGGTTCTTAATGTGTTAAAAGTAAAAGTTTTGAAAATGATTCTCAGGTCAAAAACCCTTTTTCTGAGTTTTTTCTTCACGAAACTCAGAATTCTTCAGTTCTGAGATTGAAAAATTGATAACACATTGTGAAAAATGAAATAGAAAATAAGGGTAAATATTCTGAATAGAACTTGTCGCGAAGTTGTTTTTCTAAATAACCTTTCCTGTGAAAACGGACACTTCGTATGAAAGAACCCATTTGTGGAAAATAATGGATTGATTATCTATCTCTTGGTGTTTGTGTCGTGATAAGTACATAGGTAGCGTCTGATCACACTTTGCGTTCAATTGAACTTTTGAAATATATCTATATCTATACATATCTATATATATCTATATTATCTAATAGGACAAGCCATTTTTCGTTTGTGATCACTAAAGCCCGGATTTTCGTGCAACAAAAATTCTGAAATGTGCAATAAAAACTTTAAATTGTGCAAAATCGTGCAATAAAACTTAAAATCATGCAAAATAAAATGCAAATGATAAAAAAGGTTGAATAAAAAGGGAGTAGTTGAATAATCATTGTCTAAAATACAATAAAAACAAATTGCATATCTCTTTGTATGAGTATAAATATTTATGTTAGGAATGATTAAACTTTATTTAATTTCCCGTTAAGAAGGCAGAAGAATAAATTTGCTTTGTTTAAAGTGAAAATTTTTACTAACAGTAAAGAGGGCTTAATTTAATAACTATGTTGTACATATTAAAAATATCCGTAAGTTAGGAGGGAGAGGCAAAATTTCTTGGAAGTTGGGAACCCGAGTTCCCTAGCTAAAGTCAATCTAAAGTTGTTCTTAAAACTGTTAATTTTCCAAAAACACGAAAGTGTTGTGCATTCAGGATTTTAATGCAGGAATTTTGTGTATTCAAACTGCAGGATGTGCAATTTTATGCATTCAAACTGCAAAATGTGCAATTTTATGCATTCAAACTGCAGAATGTGCAATTTTATGCAGTAACCCCCAAAACTTGCAATTTTGTGCAATATTAAACTAAGGTAAATTTGGCCTAAACGTCCTAATTCGTATAAATAATTTGTCTCTGGCTGATTACGAACTTGCAACAAAAAGATGCAATTGCACGAGAATCCGGGCTCTAGTGATCACTACCCGCGAAATCTACTGGAACAATCTGAACCAAATTTTAACTACACCATCTTCATAGTTCAAGGAAGATTTAACGATAATAAAATTAGGCGATTGCCAATCATATTGCGATAAATATGTGGTGAGAAGTGAAGTTTGTTAATCGACCGATAGGTGGCGAGCACCATTCGAGAGAGGTTACAAAGGTACGCCGTTATATAGAGCTAGAAAAATGTGATAAAATTTACATATTTTCAATTCAATTGTTATTAAAGAATCTATAAATATATGGAGCGACTTGTGGATCCCAGTGCAATTTAAAAATCGACCGATATGTGACCATTCTGAAACAGAGTTTGCAATGGTAAAACTATTGAACCCAACTATACCAAATTTTCACTACATCTTCATATCTCTATAAAGGTTTGTAATAATAAATTTTACTATAATAATAATAAAAATGTATAGTCTTGAGTGCTAGAAACGAGGTTTGCCGAACTGTCCGATACTTTTATGGTTAGAAATAAAATCCCAAACAGATGGATCGATGAGATTATTTCTGCCAAATTGGATGTTTAATTATGCTTTTCGTACTATTCAAATACCTAACCAATGCACTTTTAACCAGATTAAAAATTACTGCCATGCGTGAAAATATCATTGAATAAATTATGCTAAGTTTCGTACTTCAATTCAAGATTATTATCAATAAACTAATGAAATTCAATTATTATTTAAAATAATCTCTTTGTAAGTTCTTTATTTATGAAAGTGGTTGAAGCTCTATTTAATAGTCTTCTAAAATTACTCCTGCTCTCGCTGAAATCGATCACTCCGTAATCGTATCGAAACATGAGCCGCTGTAGAAGTATTGATGAAAGTACACCTTGCCCCTTAATTCTGAAACTTACGTGATACTATTTATTCAATTAACTTTCACTGATAAACTTGAGACCGAGCATCCGAACAAAATTAGGATTGGTTTGTAACTTTCTAAAGTCGCTCCACTGAGATGTACGTAGTAAGTTCCATAAGTTTCCGGCTTGCCCTAGCCATGCACCTCTGCTCTCTCCATATCTATCACCTACATTTCCTCAGAATATCAGACTATATCTATCCTTGAAGGAAACTTTGCATTTTCAGGATAGAATACCGTGTAATTCTTCAATAATTTTGTTAAGAGGGCCTTACTCCTGCGCAAATTGAAAACAGCTTGGATAGTATGTATGGGCAGTCCTTCCCTTCATATTCCGCTTTAAAAAAAATGGAGAAGAACTTCCACTGAAGGCAAAAGTAACGATCACCGTTTTTTGATATTTTTGGAGAAATACTGCTGATTAATTTTAAGGAAAGAAATACCAGTGTATATTCCACGCTTGCTTCCCTACTGCACCACTTGCGAGACTCTATGAAAGAGAAAAGTCGTGGAAATTTGTTCAGAGGCTGCTGTAAAGGGAGGCAGATTGCAAGAAAACTCTCGCCCATCCAAAAGCCCAAAAGCCCCCTTGGTCTTAAGCTGCTTTGGAAGTAGACTTTTATTATTATGGAATAGAAATATTGCCTGCCCTTGGATTATTAGTCCAGTCAATGAGTCCTGAAATGAGGGGTAAAGAGTGCATGAAATAGGCGATAATTGTTTACTTCACAGCTTTGTTAGGAGTAGTTTAGTAGGTAAACATACTAAACGTCCCCGCCCCTGGGGGTGAGCTTACGGTGAGGAAGAGTGGAGAAGGTCCTATTTTTGGGTTTTTCGATTATATATCGAAAACGGTAGACTCTAGGAAAATATGTTACAAATCAAAATTAAAGCCCATTGTTCTCCCTGGGAATTATCCTCCACCACATACATTGTGCATAGGATGGATCAATGCAATTTATAGTTATGAAATATGTAGCAATTTATCTGATTCCTGATTCTATGTGCATATATGTATATGAATGTGTGGTAGGTAAGAGTAGTATTGATTCTAGAGGGAGAGAAAAGGAAGGGAGAAAAAAAATAATAAAAGGGAAAGGAAATAAGAAGAACAACGAGATATGTAAATATTAGGAGGGAAATAACAGAAAATGAAAGAATGGAGTGAAATAGGAAAACAAGGGAAAAAAAGAGGGGAAAAGATAATAAAAAAATAAAGAGGAAGGAAAAAAAAAATGTTATTAATTTGTCAAGTATTAGGTAGTATTAAGTATTGTATTATAGAACTATAACTAAATTATAATTATATTGTTGTATTTAATTGGATAGATGAGTATTCTGTGTTTATAGCAACCAAATAAAGTGGGGCAGCACTATGTTTATTGTTTATTGTCTCAATAAAGCATATACCTCTCCTATAAAATTGACTCTATATATATTTGTCGAACTTCGAACGGTTTTGAAGATAGTGCCAGAAATGTATATATGAAGTTATAGTAAAGGTAATGTTCTACAAATTTGATTCTGACATTTTTACTGAGAAACGATCGTGGAAATGTTTGACAAAAAGTGATGTTAAAATAATTTTTTTTTCCGAAAACTTCAATAAAGTATATCTCGAAAACAGTTGGAAATTCGACAAGTATGTATAGAGCTAATTTTATTGGAAATTTAAATAGCTTTAATTTTTATTTAAAATAATTTTGTAAAGTGTACCGTTTTGGAGATATATTCGAAAAACTCAAAAAATGGGACCTTCTCCCTCCCCACCATAAGCTCAGGGGGCGGGGACTTTTAGAAGGTTTATCTTTTTAATTACTCCTTACGAAGGTATGAAGTTAAAAATAATCGCTTATTTCATACACTACAATTTATTGACTGGACTGTATATTAAGCGTATAGGGTTAGTGGAAAATATTTAGACCGTTAAACCAGGTTTTTTCTTTTAACCTCAGGCTGGAAAATGCGTTGAAATATTATTTAAAATGAGGGAGTCCTAGATGTAATAAACGACTATAACTACTTGGGAACCATAAATAGATCTGGTAGGATTGACCAAGAAATAGCCAATAGGATTTTAAAAGCTAACCAAGTTTACTACCAGGTCAGTAATAGCATTATTGGTCGCTGTGAATTAGAGAAAGGTTTAAAAATGCATACATATAAGCCTAATACGTTCCGATCCTAATATACCCAGCGAAAGCTGGGTGCTGCTTGAAAGCATGTTAGCCGTATCACTACTGCTGAGATGAAGTTCCTACACAGAGCAACAGGGAAAAGTAGGCGAGAGTGGATCAGGGAACGGTTAGAGGTCCCTCCATTGGAGACAGTCATGGACAGCTTAAATGGATCTCCTACATATCTACTGACTATTCACAAGTGCCTCCGATATCTAGGGTCTGTTCATTTGATATTCTTAGGTTGTCCACTTTAAAATATATATATTATGTCTTGTTTATTATTTATGTAACTATGCTGAGGTGAAGCGAAATAATTTTTTACGATGGCTTTCCCTCATAGTAAATAATTAAATATTGAACATATTTTAAGGTATGTGGCCATACTCTTAGAAATATGCCAGGGAAAGTCCAAACATGTATTTTAAATGCTAGAAATGTTTTAAATGCTTAATGCCAAAGGATCACTCTTTCTGCCTCAATGATTCCATCATTAAATATATTCATACTCTTTGTTATAAAATTTCTTATACTTGAAAAAGGTCCTGGATATGCTATCTTTATTGCCTGCTTAATCCATATTTCTTCTTAGTTCTTAGTTTCACTGATGAATGAATTAAAAAAAAAAAAGAAAAGTTTTATACGGCAATAATATTTAATATGAAAGGTTATTTCAATAATAAAATAGATATAGCCTCATTCTTCTTACCGTAATCTAAACAATTTTCTAAAGAAAATTTTACATAATTCAGCAGAAAATATCAAATTAGTCGAAAAGTAAAGAGCATGAAGTAACACTTCATGAGAAGCTGTTTTAAATTTCTTCCCACGAACTATTTGTTTCCTGACAAAATAGAAAATAACCTATTCCATTAGGAAAATAGAAAAGCAACAGTAGTCAGAAAAACTACGACTCAACAAAGAATAATGTGTTGCAAAAGTTATTTATGTTTTATTTACTAATGCTTTGTAGAAGTCTGAATTTTTTCCATCGTTATTTCAGTTGCTTTTTATAGCTATCGTGATTATTACCCATTCTTGGATATGGAAGTAATCAGATCATTTTATAGTTGAAGCGTTGTACATCGTTAAAGTTCATGGGAACAGTTAAAGAGGGCAGTTAAACAGGAGTTTTTTAAACAATAAAATCTTGGCAAATAAATAAACAATATTTAAATGACTATTTCATTTTTTAATATTACTGTTATTTAATCCATGCTAAGCATTTTGTGATCAAAGAATGTTAATATTATTATAAATGAAATTCTGTATGTTAAATGTATTTTTTTATGTTTGAAAATATAAATGTGTGTATACACACACACACACGCATAAGAGTTCATTTCCTCCTCAACTGTTTATTAAATTTGTGTGAACGAAAAAATTCTTGACCTTCCCACCATAGCTAGAATAGGTTGGTAACCTGTAGGATAACCCATTCTTTCTGCCCTGGTTGGCATGTAAGGACCAATGTATGTAACTCACCTTACATGTGAAGCGTAGAATACCAAAACCCGTTTTTAAATTTTTTCACACCTCGTCGATTAAGGTAATGCTCAGACTGGATTAGAAAGGAATATTTTTATTTGGCCGTTTTAAATGTGATTAAATACGTTTTTGAGAAAACATTTCATCTAAAGATAGTAGAAAAACTATTAAAAAAAATCTAGAAATTTGATTTATCTATTATAGTTACAGTTTTGAAAGTCATAGCCTCATTTTGATAGGTGTAAATAAATTTTTGAAGCCAAGTAATTATTTATTACTCACATACGAAAAATGTTTCTAAACAACTAATTCCGAATGGACAATAGATATCATTTCTTATTTTAAATATATATATTTTTTTATATCAATTTATTGAAATTTACAATTGTACAAATATATGCATCAAGTAAATGTGTTGATAACGATTACAATAACATGTCAAAACTTGAAAAGAACTATTCATCATTAGCACTTCAATTAAAATTCTACACTTGAAGATCTCAAGAACATCTTCTTTTCAGACGCCTCGGAGGATTATCGGGAATGGAGTGGGAAGCAAGTTAAAAAAACTAGTGGATTTCAGTGGTTATGGAGCTTATTATGAAATGATAGGTATCTGGTCTGGGATAAATCAGCAACGTATGGAACATTAAGATCTTTATGGATTAGTTTAATGCTGTTAAATTAAGGAGCATTTAGGATGGTTTGAAGGATTTTGGGTTGTAAGGATTGGATACGAGATGCATTGGATGGTTCAGTGTAGCCCCAAAGGTCAACTCGGTACGTCCAAATAGGTCTAATCACAGTCATGTAAATAAGTCTTTTAATTGGGAGCTTTGGATGTTTGCCTAGTAAATGTTGGAGTAGTCTGTAACGACGAGCAGTTTCTTTTCGTTTTTGTCTTATTTTAAATATAAATTGTATTGTTAATAATTTAAAAAAAAGAAATCATTATACAATTGTAGCGTTGTTACTTTTATATTTAGCAGGTGATTCTTACCTCTTTGGATCACCTGGGAAAAAAAAAGATCGATTTTAGATATAGGTTTTTAGGTTACAGCACATGTGATAAAAAAACGATTTATTAGTGAAGCGGACTTGTACCACGTTATACGCCAAGTGGACTAGACGGGAAGAAACCACTTCACAGAAGGTTCTATTAATTATAATACCTTATTTAATAGTCAGTAATTGAAGCTTGCTGGCAATAAAGTTGTTTATCTTACAATATACATTGTTTCTATTTTTTCTCCACTACATTTGGTGGCAGCGGTGGGATGTCCCAAGATAGTTTGGAAGACACGTTCAGTATGGAGGAATTGATGAAGCAAGTAGAACAACTTAGGGCAAAGCAAGCTTCAATGGAAGCCTTAGTAAATAGGCCCAGCATATACGCTGATAACACCGCCATGTCTCGATATTTTGTCGGGAAATAGGCGCGTGGAGGGGAGACGCGACTGACGAGATGTCCGCAAACAGTTACGCGCCTGGAATTGGTCGCGAGTCAGGCTGGCTGGGACGATCGGTTTAAAATTAACTTACTGAGGTTAAGGCTAAGGGGTGAGGCTGAAAGGTTTGCTAATAACAATTCAAACTTTTTCTCATCATTAAACTGGGAAGACACTAAATCGGCATTTCTGTCCCGCTTTTCCAAAGAGGCTAACATTGTTTGCCAACTTCAAGAGCTTTTAGCATTAAATAAAGGTCCCGGGGAATCATATCGCTCGTTCGCTGATAAATGCATAACAATAGGACGTGCAGCCACTATCCGGTGCCCGACCAGAGAGCAGCAAAAGGGTGCGGACGCAACGATGGAGCGTGTCACCCTCGGGGTCTTCATTAACAGTCTGGAGCCGAACGTGAGAGGTATTGTAGCTGCGCTTGAGGAGAGCTCCATTGACAAAGTTCTCGCTATTGTTGATAGAGTGGAGCAATTGAAACCTTCGGTGAAATTCGGAAATGTAGATGCAGTGGCTACCCGGCCCTCTTATGGAAAAATGTAGTGGAGAAAAAATAGAAACAATGTATATTGTAAGATAAACAACTTTATTGCCAGCAAGCTTCAATTACTGACTATTAAATAAGGTATTATAATTAATAGAACCTTCTGTGAAGTGGTTTCTTCCCGTCTAGTCCACTTGGCGTATAACGTGGTACAAGTCCGCTTCACTAATAAATCGTTTTTTTATCACATGTGCTGTAACCTAAAAACCTATATCTAAAATCGATCTTTTTTTTCCCAGGTGATCCAAAGAGGTAAGAATCACCTGCTAAATATAAAAGTAACAACGCTACAACAATACTTTAGATTCAATTTTTATATTAATAAAAAATCGTATATTTTTTATTGTGATGTTAAATTTATTCCTCTCAAATAATGCTTAAATAATTAGTTTAATGTTCAGTTCAACATGTAACTGTTATTTTATTTTAATAATTACCCTTCAGGGCTCTTTGTTGCTCTCTTTTTTAGTTGTTACATTCTTTTTTCTTTTAATTTTGTTTTGTTACTTTTAAATTAAATGTAATTTGTTATTTTAAAGGACTTTGTAATGTGACCACACGTACACTCCAGAGAATTACTTCTGTTGCTCGTGGTTTGATAATCCCATTTATTTATTTTTTTGAAAAATGTTAGCCACGTATGATACAGACTTATATACTTAAGTGTCTAGGAAAAAAATTACAGTGATGAATTCGCTGCCGACATATAACTGTTTCTTATTTTCTTGTGTACTTAAATTTTTTTTATCCATTTCTGTACAGTTACTGATTCTAACCCAATAACGGTTTGACTTGCTCGCTTGGTGGGCAGCGTAATCAGACTTTTCGTTTCTCACAATTCTACTGTGAGGGACCCAGCTGATGTGAAGAAAGCTTATTGACATGGAAGTCTTTTGGCGGGGGGGTTTATACTTTTTTGGTATTACCTTTTTTTTTTTCATCCTCATAAATATAAAATTTCGACACTCTGTTGGTGGTTATTTGTCTCTAGGACCTACTACTTAGGAGCTATATTGTTTTGAATGAAAAAAGTCTTTAATAGCCAACTATTGTATAGTGTACCTCACTATATTTAATGAGACTATGTATGCTATGCTTAAAATATAGAATTACTTGCCGCTCCATTTATAGAGGCTTCGATTTATTTGGTTCGGGGATCCCTAGGCTGAGTGTATATTTCCAATAAATAGTATGATTTAATTTTTATTTAAAAAAAAAAAATTATTTATTGATATTTGCAACTGTATAAAATTTATATATCAAGTAAATGTGTTGATAATAATTACAATATGTAAATACTCGACAAGAACTACTCATCAGTAGAACTTCATTAAAAGATTTACACTAGAAGATCTCTTGGCCATTTTCTTTTCAGACGCCTCGGAGGGTAATCGGGAACGGAGTGGGAGGCTAGTTGTGAGACTAGTGGATTTGAGTGGGTATGGAGTTTTGTATGAAAGGATAGGTACCTGGTTTGGGCTAAATCAGCAACATATAGAACATTGAGATCTTTAGGGATTTGTTTATGAGTGACAAAGTAACGAGCATTTAAGATTGTAAAGATTGGATACAAGATGAATTGGATGGTTTAGTAGAACCCCAATGCTCAACTCTGTACTTCCAAATAGGTCTGATCACTGTCTCATAAATGAGTATTTTGTGAGTAATCGAAAGCTTTAAACGTTCGTCTAGTAAATGTTGCAGTTTCTTGTCGTTTTAGACTTATTTATTTTTTTCATTTTGTATAATTTAAAGTGAGAGTTTTTTCTTTATTTTAATATATCTTTTTATTGTACATGTTGTGTGGATGGATTTACCTGCTAACTTCTAAAAAAAAAAAAAAAAAAAAAAAAAAAAAAAAAAAAAAAAAAAAAAAAAAAAAAAAAAAAAAAAAAAAAAAAAAAAAAAAAAAAAATCGAATAAAGTAATTTCATTCATTATTCAAAATGTACCAAAAATCAACTTGTTTCTTATATCTTGAGATAAAGAACTAAGTCTTTAAATAATTATGATCCATCAATGAGGCGCCAGTTGACTAATTTTAAATTTACTCCTGAGCTGAGCGATTAGGAGCTCCTCGTTAGTATTCCGCTCCGTTCCGCGGTTCCGTTACCCGCTCCAGGAAAGGCTAAATTTAGATTTTCACCTAAATTGGGTTAGATTTAGGTGGGGCGCTCATCAACCTCTTTTTGTCCCCTGAGGCCCAATGCTATTTAAGGACACGGCTTTCATTGGCGAACCTCAACCTTCTTTCTCTTGGCCCATTCGTCTTAATCGTGTGCGATTCTCTTCTGCGAACTTTCTTATCTAGTCCTTCTCAGGTCTCATAGCCTCAAGATTCAGCCTTCATGCACTGCCTAGGAACATACAAGAACTACTTTGTAGTTCATCCATAATACATAGGTTTCACAAGACACCTGAAAAACAAGTTCAGATGCGCATGATGGTGCGAAGGATCAATTCGATTAGGGTTTATTTGCCACTATTGGATTTTTTTATTTATTTTAAGACTCGTTTCGAATGATAAATATTCATCATCGGTTCATTACACATTTAAAAAAATCCTAACTATCAGCGCTTTGCTACATAGATTATACATATTAAATTTTAAAAATGTAAGACATGAAATCAAATATGTTAATATATGAAAAGGGCTGCTGAATGATATGACCTGGAGAAGAAAGTGTAAAGGGGCGAAAGGAAGAGTTGGGTAGTTAGGGCAATGCATTTTGATTTCCACATCTATTAGTCAGGTAAATTGGCAGTTTCCTAGGTTCTGTTCCTACTGGAAACAAATAACGGAATTGACAATATATTTTTTTTTAATGATTTATTTATTTTTTTTGAGAAACTATTAAAATATGCCTCAAAGAGGGTAATACGTAATATGAATGGCTTTATGGGTACATTCAAACAATATTTGTAATAAACAAAAAATATAAAGAAGAGAATAAAAATAAATAACCTCAACTATACAATACATGAAGTGAACAACATATATTAAAATAGATTAAATTAAAAAATGAATTTATTAAATAAAAACAATAATAATAGTAAACATTAAATTAAAAGTTAAAAATACAATCATGCTTTATTTACAATATTCACTCTTCTCTTGTGGAATTTTCTAACCACGGTTGTGCCTTCACTTATGGAGGGACAACCAGGTCCAAAGAGAGATCCCAGCGGTTCTCTTTCAGCTAAAAAAACAGTATAGTTGCTGAAAAAAAAAGAAAAAAAAAACAATGTCAAAATCTTAAACTATGGAAAAATTTAATGTAGTCTGTAATTTTATTTTTTTTTCTTCTAATTTTAATTTTCAAGAAAATAGTGGGTTGTGGTCAATTATTATATAACAGTGTAGAGCTAAGATATATAAATCATGTGAATACAAGAAACTCAAGAGAAAAATGAATTTAGTAAGGCATTAAAAATAAGACGATTAGTTAATGGGAACTCTGAGGTCCGAAGGAATGTTCGAAGGAAATTTTCGGTGCCGTACCTAAAAATTTCCTAGCTACATTGTTAGCAAGCAAAACAATATACTGTTCTTCGCTGATATAATTTCTTCAACATTTTATCACCTCTTCTCTGTTTTTCTATGAACAAATTAATCTTTCTCATTGATTAAAAATTACCCTACTAAATTTTTCTGAAAATATATATATTTTTAATCAATCATTCGAATAATTTTTTTATTCCTTTTTAACTTTATTGGTAAAATCTTTCAGCTAGTGAACTTTAAATCGATAAATTTTCCCGAAGGAATCGTGCTGAAAAATGAAAAGCTTAAATTATTATTTTACATGGTGAGATCAATTTTTATAATTTTAGTTCTTGATATAGTTTTTTTTTATCATTTGAATTTCTTTAATTTTGATAAGACAACATTTTAAAGTAATCCAAAGTGCAGTAGACAACGCAGTAGAATCCTCATTCACAAGCAAGGTTGGAAAGCACATAATGAAGAGACAGAAGATAGTAGATACCCAGAACTGTGGGCTGCACCAGACCCGGTTGGCGATGCGAGGCACGCAGTTCAGTTCCTACAAATCATCCATCCCATGGTAAGGTATGCGCCTCCTTGCACGAGCCTTTGTCGCAAACTAATCTTAACTATCGTAACTCCATTCCTAACAGCTGTGTCTGTCGGGCTCTAGCCTATTAATTGTTAGTAGCTTTTTAATTATTAAATAATCAGTATTAACGTTGATGTATATATTCATGTACATAAATATGTACACACTGTCACCCACAAATTCTTTCGATTCTTGATATGAATACCGGATTTAGAAAATGTTTTTCAAATAAATTTAATAAAATGCATTATAAAATAATAAAAAGGGTCTTCTATCTTAGTGTTCCACTCCTTGAAACTTCCATCGTCGTCTAAACTTCTCTGTCGCACCTCTTTCGCTTTCCAACTTAATCTGTCCGACGAAAACTTCTCTATCCTTCGCTCTAGACATCTTCATGCCGCTCTCCTCTTTCGACCCAGTCCATGATGCCATCAATTGATTCATTACTTGACTTCAGAACTGAAGAATTATTACTATACAAAGACAGTTCCGTTCCGAACCGACTTACTGACTAATTTTGACTAATTTGGAAAACCCCTATTCAATGCATAAAACGTTGCCACATCGAGTTTTACTTGAAGCCAACCAACTGAAATGGAAGGACCAATTCCTTTCTTAAAACTATCTTTTAACTTTTGTTTCTTTATTTATTTTTATTGTTTTTCTTCTCTTTTATTACTTATCACACATTTATTTTTTTTAATTAGGCCAATTACTTTAAAATAGCTTATTTATACACTTTAAAAGTTAATATAGTAATGTCAAATTTGTTGTTTTTTGATAAAGTTCAAGTACAAAGGTAATAATAACCATCGGTAGCTTTCTTCCCCTTAAGACCAAACTACCATCAACAAAAAAACATCTGATGAGATGATCCTACATCAAAACTATATTTAGATATATAGATATTAATGTTCAAATGTATTAATATACTTTTTTTTTTTTTTTTTTTTTTTTTTTTAAATAAATATGTAGTGAAGTAAATATTAAAAAATAATCCATATTAGGGTTGAAGTTTTATCATTAAAAGTTGAAAATGATTGCCAGATATTCCTAACAATCGAAGGGTTTGGTGGATGAAGGGTCTATGTAAAAAAACAAAATTTTGATTACTTTTCATTTAAAGTTTTGATTTTATTATTTTTTATTTTTTCCTATCTTATCGATAGAACCTTCAAAGTTGATCATAACTTTTCCTATTATTCTCTCTTTATCCAATCTGCCGGTGTTCCTCAAGGTAGTATCTTAGGTCCTATCCTCTACACAGTGTATACAGCTGACATCCCAACTCATCCTACCACTGTCCTCACTACTTACGCTGATGACACATGTGTGTTATCAGTAAACAATGATCCCTTCATTGCCTCTCAAACACTCCAATCCCATATCTTAAACCTTCAAGAATGGTGTCAAAAATGGAGAATCAAAATAAATCCAAACAAATCCCACCAAATAACCTTTACCCTTCGTCGTAAACCTACGACCTCCTGTCCTATAGTATCCTTTAATGATATTCCACTAATCCCTGTTGAACAGATACGCTACCTAGGACTCCACTTGTACAAACGACTAACTTGGAATCCATTTACAAGACTAAAACGACAAGAAACTGCCCGTCGTTTCAGACTACTTCAACATTTACTAGACAAACGTTCAAAGCTCCCAATTTATTACAAAAGACTTATACAGGGTGAGTATCTCTTAGTGTATAAAAAAAAAAAAATTGGGTGAAACTAGATCAAAAATGTAACAAAATGCCGCAGACCTCAATTTTCTATTCCAACCCGTTGCAGATATACGATAAATCAAAAACCTTTTTGAGAAAATCACGGTTTTTCCCATAAACACTGTAATATCTCCATTTTGTCTAAATATTTTTCAAATTTTGACCACAGTTTCGGATTTAGCATTAAATTTTCTATAATAGCTGAGTACCTGTAATCTTGAATTTTACAAACTTGGTGTCTAAAGAACAGCTTGATCTTTACCTTATTTGGGGAAGTCACAATGTTGTATTTACTTCAACGCTCACCGTTTTTTGAAAATACTATCCACAAAATGTCAAATTTCACAAAAACTTGCAAATTTAATCAGCTTTCGAATGATATGTTGAACGTAATGATTTTGTTTCAATTTCATGGAGAAATTGACTTTTGAAACCAAAAAAACGTGGTGTTCTCATTTGGCATACAAATCAGTTACTTCTGTAAATAAAACATTATAACAATCCCTTAATGGAAATGTGCATTTTGAACATAATAAACTCTTCATTGAAATAAAAAATTTAGGATTTATTTTATTAGATTTTCAATGTAAGGTTTAAAACTCAATGATAATGAACATAAACCTCAATTTTGCAAATAGCTTCTGAACGCAGATGATATTAAAGAATACCACTTTTTGCGGTGAATTTATGGCTAGATGGGTCTTTTTTTACAGGTGAAGGCATTTCTACCGCTACATGTGGAGTATCGTTGGTTTATTTATATTTGTATAGCTGTCAAATATTGATGAAAAATCATAGTTTGCCCAACAGATTGAATGATGAAATAACAAAGATTTGTTACAAAATATCCTACCACAACTTCATCACGATATTCCACCTGAAGATCGGCAAAATATGATTTTCCAACACCATGGTGCTCCTCCACATTATTCGAAAGCTATACAAATATAAACTAACGATATACATGGATAGGTAGAAATGCCTGCTCCTGTAAAAACAGATTCAACTACCCGTAAAATTCACCTCAAAAAGTTGTATTCTTCAACACAATATGCATTCAGAAGCTAACGGCAAAATTGAGGTCTATGTTCACTGGATTTTAAACATTACATTGAAAATCAAATAAAATAAATCCTAAATAATAATCCATTAAGGGATTGTTGTAAATAATAATGTTTTATTTACACAAGTAACTGATTTGTATGCCAAATGAGAACACCACGTTTTTTCGGTTTCAAAAGTAAATTTCTCCATGAAATTGAAACAAAATCATTACGTTTAACATATCATTCGAAAGCTGATTAAATTTGCAAGTTTTTTTTTTTTTTAAATTTGACGTTTTGTGGATAGTCTTTTCGAAAAACGGTGAGCGTTGAAGTAAATACGACATTGTGACTTCCCCAAATAAGGTAAAGATCAAGCTGTTCTTTAGATACCAAGTTTGTAAAATTCAAGATTACAGGTACTCAGCTATTATAGGAAATTTAATGCTAAATCCGAAAATGTGGTCAAAATTTGAAAAATATTTAAATAAAGTGGAGATATTACAGCTTTTATGGAAAAAAAAAAAACGTGGTTTCCTCAAAAAAGTCTTTGATTTACGGTATATCTGCAACGGGTTGGAATAGAAAAGTAAGGTTTGCGGCATTTTGCTACATTTTTGATCTAGTTTCACCCATTTTTTTTTATACACTAAGAGATACTCACCCTGTATACATGACTGTGATTAGACCTATTTGAACGTACGGAGTTGAGTTTTGGGGCTCCACTGAACCATCCAATTCATCTCGTATTCAATCCTTACAATCCAAAATCCTTCGTAAAATCCTCAATGCTCCTTACTTTGTCGCCAATATACTAATCCATAAAGATCTTAAAGTTCCATATGTTGCTGATTTTGCCCACATCAGATACCTATCCTTTCATAGTAAGTTCCATAATCACTCAAATCCGTTATTTTCTCAACTTGCTTCCCAGTCCATTCCTGATAATCCTCCGAGGCGTCTGAAACGAAGATATCCTAGAGACCTTCTAGTGTAGAAGTTTTAATAAAGTGCTACTGATGAGTAGTTCTTTCCAAGTTTTAACTTTTTATTATAATCGTTGTCAATACATTTACTTGATTTATATATTCTGTACAGTTGTAAATTTCAATAAATGTATATAAAAAAAAAAAGTTTTTATCTTATAAATTTTTCTTTATCATGAAAATGTTGTGTGGTCCCTACATCTTCTTCATATCTCTTTTTATAGTTGTGAAATATTCAGATTTTCCTAACTAAAATGTCTGCACATAAATTCTTCTTCCAATGAACTAGATTGTATTTTTAAAACAAAATGTTTCATAACTCCTTCATCCACCAAACCCTTTAATTACCTAATTAACTTTTAAACAAGAAACTGATTCGGCAGGTTATTCCGTAAAATATTTTGGATTAGCATTTGATCACTTGTTTAACGTGCGCAGCTTACTTTAAGTATGCGTACAGAACTCTTGTTCTCCCTGCCATGACAGTCCTCATTGCAACTAAGCGGCTAAATACTTACATTTGCCTAATGAAACTCATTTAGACCTTAACCACGACTCCGTATGGACAGTTTTTATCCGATCTTTTGCTAAATAACCGCGATGAATATCCGAATAGCTCATAAACAGTAATACGTTGGAGCACGTCAATTGCAACCGCCTGTTCGGACGTGTACAGCCTGACAATGTCCTGATTTTCGGCTTTACGTGTGAGATAGGTCTGGTTATTGATCGACTTTTTCTTTTTTCAATTTCCTAATTTCCGATCCGTGTGATACCATTCGAGCTACAGCGTATCAAAAAAGACCCTAAAATTTAAAAACGTTAGGTTAAACGTGCCTTTTTTGATTCAAACCAATATATAACTTTAATAGTAGGTCCTAGTGACAAATGTTACATAACAAAAAATATTCTCCATTAAATTTATGATCTAGAAATTATTGTTTAATTGTCGATCTTAGCAACGCCAACAGAGCTAGAGCGAAAAGCCCCAACACTAATGTAAGCGAATATAACTTTTTTCATTCGAATCAATTTAGCTCGTCAAAATTAATGTGATAAAAAGTATAGACCCCTAGCCAAAAGGCATATCCAATATCAACAAAATTAATTATCACGGCTTATCGGTATTTAAAGAAGCACCTGCGTGACATAGACTTATCCTTTTTTGTTCTCCTTTGCTCAATCATTTGCTAAACAAATTTTCTATAGTTCGGAGACTCGTCGAAAACAACTGAGTAAACAAAGAAGCAATTAGAAGGAGCTTCAAGTCTAGAACTAATAGTGTTTACCTCCCATCCGTTAACTATTAGCCAACTCCTCGAAACTACAGCTGCTCCCTCGCCATCTTGGACCCTCGGCGGAACCAGATAGGACGTGGGGGCAGAGGACGTACTTGTCCTCAGAGAGCGAGACCCTTAACAAGCCGCTATTAGGGCCTCTAGCCTTTGTTGGAGCCCAGTGAATATTTCATGAGAGGGTCGCTCATTACTGACTCACTCCTCTCCTTCTCGGGATGTCTTTTTTAGGAATGCTTTTCTTTTAGCAACTGTCGTGTCTATCCGCAAATAGAACGTATCCGATCGATGGTTTGTTTAAAATTAATTCTACCTTTTATAGTTTCAGTCATCCGCTTCCCCTTCTTTGACGTTTCTAGCTAATTAGAAGAACCTAGGCCAACATCAAATAGTTTTAAAAATAAAATAGTATTTATTGGTGAAAGAGGAATGAGAAAGAGGATTTGAGAAAATTATGGAAGTAGTGTAATCGTAGCCCATAGATGGCTGGAACGAAAATAATAATAATAAAATAGTATTAATTATTTTTAATTTTTATTCTTTAATACTCAAAGGATAGAAAAAGCGAAGAAGAAAAACTGCTCCCATTGCGTCTGACGGCTAAAGAAAAAATAACACGGAACAAGTTTTAGGATCGCCCCCCCCCCTCTTGACCATCAATGCTCATATTTTCTATTTTTTTTCACTTCCCTATAATTCAGTTTTCTTTTGGAGATAAATATTCGAATTAAATAGCTTAATCCTGCTGACCGTATATGTCTTTATTTTTAATAAATTTAATTTTTATTCCTTTTTATTTGCTTCGATTTTCCTTACTATTTGCTTTGAACCAAATCTCTGCCGTTGCATAACAAAAACTTAACCTGGCTGTTCAAGTTGTCAAAGTTGGATTATGGGTTATCCTGCTTCCTGGTTATGTTTTTAATCGTGTTCAGTGATTATTATCCCGGGATTCGATTTTTATGTTATAGGTCGTGATATTTGATTATTGTTTCTGTAGATGTTACATTTAAAGTAAGTTTAGTTGGTAATCCTGATGGGCAGAGACTATTAAGAACCTTTTGCGGATAATAGATTGTATTATCAGTGCTTACAGCTAAAGGCCCATGAATCATATTTTTTCTGACAATATCAAAAAGCAAAGGGTCGGCATTTTGATTTAGTTTTAATGTTTATTTGGCAGAAATAATTTTATTGATTACATCTGGTTGAATTTTAATTCTAACCATAAAAGTGTATGGCAGTGTGGTAGACCTCGGTTCTGTCTGTTAATGTTGTAAATTTTATTATTGCTAAACCTTATTAGAACTATGAAAATGATGTAGTTAAAATTTGGTACAGATGGGTTCAGTAGTTTTACCACTACTAACCACATAATACACTACATTTTTATATATATTTTTTTAAATAATTTAATTGGATATTAAAAAAAAAAAAAATATCAATTTCAATAAAATATCTCGAATCTATTTAACCTCTTATATAGATTGGAGCTCGCCAAATATAGGTCAATTTTTAAACATCACTGTTATCCACGTATTAAATCAGTAGGTTTTATTATTGCTAAACCTTCCTGGAAATATAAAGATGGCGTGGTTAAAATTTGGTTCAGATTGGTTCTGCAGTTTTAGTGGTTAGTGATCACAAACGAAAAACAGCTTGTCATTTTATAAAATTTTATAGATTTTTATTTGATGTATTAGTCTCACTCCCGAGTCTTTGTTGAATTTTATGTATAATTTAATGGATTATAAGTGCATTGTTGCCTGTTAGTCCTGAATCCTGAATGCGTTATTATAGTTAATGGAAGTAGCTTCTGATGGTGGCGTTTATTCCTTCTGTTTGTTCTGTTGCAGGTATTTCTCAACTGTGAAAACACACTGCAGATAATTACGGGTCTATTTCAGTTTACTTTCCATGAACTTTAAGATATAAAGGTTGCGGTATATTTCTGTGCAACGTATCATTTCGCCTAGTTCTTTTTATTCTTTGTTTCACATTTAATGAAAGATGCCCCCCGAACCTCGCTCCCCTTCTTGGAGCTTGGAGGGAATAGGGGTCGCTCCTTGCAGACCTCACCTCTTCGAAATTAGGCAAGCGAACCGCAAGAGCTCCTAATGCCTCTTCTTACACAATCTTCGATTTGGTGTTGGTATGACTTCTGTGACCGCAGGACCTTGGGCTCGATATCGATTCTAGAATCGACCTTGTCCTGGGCACATGTAAACAAATCATGGAAAAATACGATGTTTGTATGCTATTAGTGCTCACGGTTTGTTTGGATATTTGTCTGTTTAATTGCTTCTCGAAACGTTGGTTTTGCGCAGTTTTTTTTGTTTTTTTTTGAGTACTCCTCATGTTTATATAACTAACTTATTATTGAAAATAAATACCTCTATTTTTCTGTTTAAATTTATTTTAAGAAACTGCTCGTCATTACAGACTACTTTAACATTTACTAGACAAACGTTCAAAGCTCCTAATTAATTGCAAAAGACTCATATACATCACTGTGATTAGAATCCAAAATCCTTCGAAAAATCCTCAATGCTCTTTTCTTTGTCACCAATAAACTTATCCATAAATATATTAATGTTCCATATGTTGCTGATTTGGCCCACACCAGATACCTATCCTTTCATATTAAGCTCCATAATCACTCAAATCCGTTAGTTTTTTTCTACTTGCTTCCCAATCCATTCCTGATAATCCTCCGAGGCGTGTGAAACGAAGATGGCCTAGAGACCTTCTAGTGTAGAATTTTTAATAAAGTGGTACTGATGAGTAGTCCTTTTCAAGTTTTAGCATGTTATTATTATCGTTGTCTATACATTTACTTGATGTATATATTTTGTACTGTTGTAAATTTCAATAAATGTACATTAAAAAAAAAAAAAATTATTTTAGCAAATGGGAATGCTGAATTTTCGTAATTATAAGGGCTATTCTCTAACAGAGCACTTAGCAAATACGGTCGACTGAAACGTGCCCATGTTGAAAAATTTTATTTGATGTATATGATCTTGTACATTTTGAGTTTTGATGGGGATCAGTCATGGTGGGTTTTTTGTATGGGCGCCATTCCATAGTGGTTATTATTTTAAACTTTTCTATTTCGAAATATTTAAAAAATAAATTTTTTTTATACATGAAGGTTCTGACCTTGCACCAACATTCGTTTGTTAAATCGGTGGTTGTCGTCAAGAAGTAGATAAGTCAAATAACCCTGAAAACGAGTTAACTATTAAATCACAAGCAGGATGTTTAATATTAGTGTTACCCTTAATGCTACTTAATTTGTTACAAATAAACTTATCCATAAAGATCTTAATGTCCCATATGTTGCTGATTTAGCCCAAACCAGATACCAATCCTTTCATAGTAAACTCCTTAACCACTCAAATCCGCAAGTCTTTCAACTTGCTTCCCATTCTATTCCCAATAACCTTCCGAGGCGTCTGAAAAAGATGGTCTAGAGACCTTCTAGTGTAGAATAGGTATTGAAGTGCTACTGATGAGTAGTTCTTTTCAAGTTTTGACAAGTAATTTTCATCATTAACAACATATTTACTAGAACTATATATTTGTACAGTTGTAAATTTAAATGAATGAGAAAAAAAAATTATAGTGTTATGAAAAAATGGTTGTTATGCTTCTTAATAAAGACATTAAGTATATATTTTGACGCAAATGGTATTTATAAAATAACTAAAAGGATTCAGAAAAACGACCAAAAATGCCCTACTGAAAAATGCAGTGTTTCGACTTTTACTTCTTCACGAAAGCCAGGGATATGTCCTATAACGTCTAGTGCACGTTTATTGATTAGGCTTTTAAGAGCATACGATTTGGTTATAACAAGGAGAACTCTTATATTGTTGTTGTAATTACTACTATTATATTTTTAGGAAAATGCGAAATTTTCATATTAATAGTTCGGTGGTAAAGCTTAACTCAAGAGAGCTGCTGCGACTTAGTATCGTTTCTAAGGTAGAGTTTTAGGGACCACCCCTAATAGAAAGGGCTGTGATAACATGCTGTAATCCTTTAAATAATTTTTTTTTTTGTTTGAATTATATAAACTTTATTTACTACTACTGATTACTTGTAAAATTTATTAAAACTTATTTATTATTACTGATTATTCCATATCTTAAAAAATAACCATCCTTGCTATAGCTTCGAGAGTGCACGCACTGGTAGAGTTTCCTTATACTCATCCTTTGGAAGAAGTTTTTCTCATTACTGCACTCTGGCCGCCCCAGTAATCCATTAAATGAAGTCTGGTAATCATTTATGAGTTGAATGATAAAAAGCTTATGGTATCGGCCTCAAAATAAGAAATTAATTTTTATTATGGGAAAATTGTTTTCCACCTTGGGAATTGGTTAACGTTGTTAAGTAAGCAATAAATCCTGTTGTTAATCAAACTTGTTTGGTTAAAGTCTAGTGCACATTACTATGGAACGGAACGTAAATTATTTCCCTATGTAACCAACGTTGTTGGAAAATCCGCTCCGATCTTAGGTAGTGCTAATACGCAATGGTAATGATTCTAGGTTCATAGTTTACATTACGTAAATTGTCAAAACTTGACTCAGTAAACTAATGTTATTGGCATGCCATTGTGATGCCTCACTAGTAGCACTTCAATAAATTCTACATTATAAGGCCATTTTCTTTTCAGACGCCTCAGAGGATTATTAGGAATAGAGTGGGAAGCGAATTGGGAGACTAGTGGATTGTAGTGGTTATGTAGCTTATTATGGAAGGATAGGTATCTGGTTTGGGATAAATCAATGATATATGGGAGATTAAGATCTTTTTGGATGAATTTATTGGTGACAAAGTAAGGATCATTTAGGATTTTTTGAAGGATTTTGGATTGTAAGGATTGGATACGGGAAGAATTAGAAGTTTTAGTTGGGCCTCAAAGCTCACCTCCACATGTTCAAATAGGTGTGATAACTGCCTGAGTCTTTTGTAGAAAATTGGAAGGTTTGGACGTTTGTCTAGTAAATGTTGAAGAAGTTGAAAACAACGAGCAGTTTCATGTCGTTTTAGTCTTGTATGTGGATTCCAAGTTAAAAGTTTGTCCAAGTGGAGTATTAGGTAGTGGATCTGTTCAAAAGTGATTAGTGGAATATCATTAAAGGATACTGTAGGACAGTAAGTCGTAGGCTTACGATGAAGGGTAAAGGTTATTTAGTGAGGTTTATTATGATTTATTTTGATTATCCATTTTTGACACCATTCTTCAAGGTTTAGGATATGGGATTGGAGTGTTTGGGAGGCAATGAAGGGACCCTTGTTTACTGATAACATAAATGTCTAATCAGCGTGAGTGGGTGAGGACAGTGGTAGGTTGAATTGGGATGTCAGAATCTCAAATTTACTTGTATATATTATACAGTTGTAAATATCAGTAAATAGTTAAAAATAAAAATAATATGATAGGATATTATCTCGTATCTCAAAGCATTACTGCTTATAGAGCTACTGTTTTATTTTTAATTATAATAAATTTTTCAGGTTTTCAGAATTGTTGAGAATCCTTTTCTGTTTTTCTGCATTTTTTTTTAAATTTTAAAAATATATTTCTAATTAATCTATGGCGAAATGAGACCACCTCCTCCAAGTCAATGGCTCCCTATACTTCTTAAGTCTTTCTTTCCTTAGTATGATTTATTCTTGCTATAAATTGTTTATAATATTAGCTCTCTGGAGTTTGCTATAGCGACCTTTAAATTAATTTACATTTCCAGTTAACTATAATCGACGACAGACTTCCGAGTGAGAAGGTTGCCAAGGCCGTTGGGTCACGAACCCACCTTACCATTAGCTCATGGATTAATATAATCCCTCCTCTGGTATACTCAGCCTCCTTGACAATTGAACTCTGGCCACTTCTCTGCTCGAAAATAATTGCTATTCCTCTTTTCTTGTTTATAATGGTCTGTCATTTTAAGATTATGTCATCGGTTCTGATAAAGTACTTCATGGAGAAGCTATTTTTCTTACTTGTAGTCATGCCTTGTAGATTTTTCTTGCATGAAATTTACATTGTCTACATTTGTACAGAAAAATATACACCTATATATGCACGTATAGTGGGTGAAATACGCAATTAAATACCCAAAATATGGAACTATCTACATTATTAGGGGGGGAAAATGCAATAAATACTTATACTACACGGTGAATACAGAAGACGGCCCAATCAGGAACTCTACTGAAAAGATTACGGACGTGGCTTGAAAGAGACGACTTACCTTCTACGAGCACATTTCGAGAATGAATCCTGACAGATCGACCAGCCAGATTCTCTCCTCCTGGCAGAGAAGAAAGATAAAGACACCATGGTTAGTGGAAACGACTAAGGATCTTCAGGAACTGGGAATCCGATCTGGGACCGATCACCAGGTATGGCGATATGGGACCAATTTACGAATAAGGAGGTTTCAGAATAACCCACCCCGTAAGAAGACAGGTGGCCTTTTCGACAAAGGAGAGAAAAGAACAGCACAGCCAGGGAATGCGATTGTACTGAGCAAACATCAAAGCCCACTCCCAGCAAAAAAGTTGAAAGTCGTGGTCCTTAGATGGCTTATTCGAAAGAGACAAAAAATACTCATAAATAAGTGCGAACTCAAGTTTAAGTAACTAATTGTGTTGAAAACAATAGGAAGAGAATTGTTAAAAATTAAAAAGACAATGTGAATCTTAAAAATGAAAATACGTTACTAAAGTTAAACATAAATCGGTATCAAAACCGATGATTCAGTATGTTGATTCAGTGGCAGTTAGGTATCAACGACAGACCAGCAGTGCAGCATTATTTGAAAGGTGTGGATACCGATGTTATCTTAAAGGGTTTAATTCCCCGCATTTAAGTCAAGTCCTGCTCTAAATAATAAGGAATGGATAAAACAAATGACTGCTCTGCACATGTTTAAACAATTCATAGAAGTGGTGTAATTAAAATTACAAAAAGGGGGCTCCTAACTTGAAATTATCAAAAGTTTAAGAGAAAGAACCCTCGGCTGTCCCTCAAGACATTAAAAGAGGTCTGTGAAGGATTGGAAGAATAAGCAGAAAGATTGTCCATAAATAAAGAAAAAACGAAAATTATGGTGATCAAGGAGAAAACTCCTCGTATTAATTCCAGCGTGTGTACCATAGTGAGTAGATGAAGAGGAGCAAATGAAATGCCTAATAATGGGGCCTAATAAAGAACTTTTCGTCCTAGGATTTTTTCTCTTTAGTAAAGTGTTAAGTCGTGGTACAAAACCATGATATAAAAATCTATAACCCGACATGTGTTGACCTTCGCCAGTGCAACCTGGGCCTTACTGGGGTCTCTGCGGAAAAAATGACCGTTTTGAGAAGGAAGTCTTAAGACGAATCAGCGAAGATGGAGAGTACCGACTGAAAACGAACAAAAAGATCTACGACCTTTACAACGATCTCGAAGCTTCCTGTTTCGTACGGATTCAGTGACTGAAATAGCTGGGTCATCTTATCAGGATGATTGATGCTAGAGCAGCCAAACAATTCATCTACAAAACCTCAGATGAACTCACGCTGAGGACCGGAAGAGAATTTATGTATCCAGGAGACATGGTCACTGTCCGGGATACCTGGGAAAAAGTGTTTGTGAGAGTTCCAAGGGCAGCTCCAAGTCCTTGTCGAGCTATAAATAAATAAATAAAAAAAGATAAATCGCGATTCTAGCTCGAAATGTACTTGTCGAGACTCGAATGTACATTGGAAGAGGGTCCAGGAATAGGGATATTTCTTTTGATATATATATGGATATTGAAACATATCACTGAATAATAGCCAATAGTTCTTATATATGTGGTTAAACACTAAGTCGTTAATATAAGTTGGAAAGTCAGCTGGAACATTCAACTGCTGATTCCTCTTTTCCCGTAAACAAATTTATTATTTTTTTTTTCTTTATTCTAAACGGGATGCTAATTTATGAGTGAGCATTTTAAAAAATTCCAAATTTATGCTAATTCCAATAGGAACTGCCCCTCTCCTCACCCTCCCCAGTGATTGATGTATCTTCCAGATAAAGAAATGTTTTTGAATCCACGCTAATGTGTGGAATCCCGGCGACCGTTATTCGGCATGCACGGCCGACTAATTTACGTTCTGATCTCAAAGGCTGTGCCCTGGGCCATGGAGATTTATTAATGTGCGGTTCTGTCCCTGCCGTTATGTTCGCGGCCTAGCTCCTCCCCCTGCGGGTTTTGATGGAGTGCGTTGTAAAGTTCTCTTTGGAATCTGGATCCGCTCCTGCCTCGCAAAAAAAAAAAAAAATATCCCAAACAAGTCCAGAATTTACTAAAAATTTCGTATGAAGTGATTTATGTAATTTCACATGAATATATGTTTTGGTTGGAGTTCTATACTTTTTTGGTTTGGTTTGGATCTATATTGGTTTGAATAAATATAGTCACATTTAAAATCCCTATTTTCTTCGACTTTATTTATTGCTATAATTCAATTTGATTGTTTCTTACTCCTCGGCGCTACAGGTCTGGGTGACCCTTGGCCTCTTGGATTTTTCTTCTGTATTTACCTCTATCCTCCGCTTACATGTTCAAGGACCTATGCAGGACGGTCTAGTACTGAGGCCCCTTAGCTCAGCCTCTACCCCTAAGGGATACTGACCCTCAATCTCTTAAAATATGATAATTTTAATATTATTTGATATTTGGCTATAAATGAAATATATGCAGACTTTTAATGAGATCTACAGAAGTTTTAATGACGGATGGCGATGAGATGTTGCCTGCTTAGAATTAACGGTAGACTAATAGGATTTGTATAACTGAGACTATAACTGTAGGTGAGGAGGATGACAAGGGAGACTTATTTGCATAGCTAGTGGCACCCGGGACCCATCAATTTGCATAGTAAATACCGAGTCCAACAGTCCGCTCCTCTTGTAAATTTAATTATGACAAGATAGTGGAAGATTGGACCAAGAATTGCCTTTCTTCGACAATTCAATTCTTGGAACGCTTTATTAGTGTGTTTCCGTAGAATTAATTCGAATTAATTACAGCCAGTCTTCGTTCTGTCAATAATTTTATGGTAAACAGCGGCTTAGTAAAAAATTTTAATGGCCTATCTATTTTTTCGTTTTTCATATAATGACGCGGTGAGCTCCAGCTCCACCTTCCCCTTGAAGGGTGAGTCAGCAGCCAGCCACCGTCTGGAATGAGGAAAATTCCTGTTTGATGACCCTTGGTATGAAATTACAGAGGGAAGATAAGACAATCCAACTAGGAAAACAATTTCCTTATCTATTGAACGAGGAATAAAAATACTTTTTTTCTCGTGTTTGCCAACGGCCTTAACTCCAAGAGTGTGCGTTTTTTTTTTTTTATAAATATATTTTCCAACGCTGTAATAAGTCCTGTAATTATTATCTTTTACTTTTTTTCATTAAAAAGCTTATTAATTAATAAGTAATGAAGGAGAACTTAATGCTGTATAAATCATGGTTTTTATTCATTTATTTGTTTTTTTTTATCTGCACCTGAGAAGCACATACTTGATAATCTTGATGATGGAATAGCTTAGTAATCTAAGTTCTCGTCTACCATTTTTTTTTAAAGCGGCTCCAGATTCGGTTAAAAAAAATTACTTTCCAAAAAATTTTCATCAAAATCAAGTCGGGCAAATTTTAATTGAATTAAAAAAATATTTCAGTTTAGATCAAGGATCAAAGCAAGGGAACACGGTGCATGTTTTTCGGATAGGTACAGTCAAAATGATACACCAGGATATTTATAGATGTCTTTGTATAAATAAATAGTTCAAATTATGATACAATCGTAGTAGTCTGTAATTGATAAAACACATTTGTTTACGATTACTCACAGTGAAAATGATTCAGCTTTTCTCAGTATTTGTTTACCTGAAACTCATAGTGTGTATAAAAAAAAAAATGACCGTTTTTGAAACAAATATTTGTGTTATTATTTCTTTGATATAAAATACAATTAATACTCAAAGTATAGCCCATTGTTATCTACCGTCATTACCCATCTGCTAGCCAATTGCTCGATACCACGCTGATACTATTCCTTGGGATGGCTGTCAAAGAACTCTTGGACAGCATTTTCAACTTCTGCAAAATTATCAATTTTTTTCTCTTGAAGAAGATGAGCCATGGGTCGAAACAAGTAGTAATCCGAAGGTGTGAGTTCTGGACTATATGGTGGATGAGGCAGGAGTTCAAACCCATGAAGTTCTGTAAACTTTTCTTTGGTTCGACGGGAAGTGTGGGGACGAGCAGGTCTTTTTTATCTTCCCCATGGAGAGAAGATGTCGACTAACAGTATCTTTCGACACACCACACTCCCTGGCAAGTTCGCGAGAACTTGTGGACGGATTTGACTCAACAGCTTCCTTCATATCAATATCCATTAATGGCCGCCCGGATATTTCTTTTCCAACATCGCACAGTGGAAAAATTGACCGATTTAGGTGGACAAAATTCTGAAACTTGTCCATATTCAACCTTTGGGGTCCCAGATTACAGAAAAAATAATTTAAAAAATCTAATTAATTTTTTGACACGATTGGCGAGCTCACAATGGTAAAAAATCAAATTTATTTGGTAAAATCTAAAACTCTCCTACATTTAACGGTCGAATTCCCAGAATACGGGATAAATAACACAACAAATCTAATTATCGGCTCCGAGCGGCGTAAACCTGCTAATAGGTGTATTTTAAATCATTTAGGAAACTCTTCAAATTATAGATTGTAAAACTTTTTTTATTTTGATTTTTTTTTAAATAATTAATGTACATTAAATAGAATTTAAATCAAGTACAGAAATAAAATTAGGCATAATTTATAATAATTAATCAACGTAATTAAGCACAGGTAGATAAATATAAAAAAATTATGAATATTAAACAACTAATTATCTTCTTCACTTGTATCATAATATGATGATCCAGATTGATCTGATAACTCTGGCTCTGACATGTCATCATTTGGTTTCCCAAGATTTAAGTTTCATAAGTTCGTTCGGAGTAGTTCACTTTAGTAAATATAGCAAATCTGAATCAACATGAAGCAACAATAGTAGGGTCTGATGAAGCTAATAGCATTGTCAACAAATCACTATTTGTCGCTATTCATGAAATTTTCTTGTAGGAGAAGATGGCTGTTAAGAGGTAGATGCCTCTTTTACAACTTTGGAAGCTTACCAGAAACATAAAGGGCGTACTGTGCAGCGAAAGTCAATTTTTCACAGTCAACCTTCAATAACTCGCTGACTTTTCTTTTTTTCCACTAGAACATTCGAAACATTTTTCAAAAACATTTTTTGAGCGTTGACAAGTAAGCTGGATAACTGAAATACTAAAATCCAAGTCACCGGAATCAAGCCAACAAGAGTATTTATTGAAAAAATTTTCCAATTTTCTGAGACAAGAAATTTTGTCGTAAAGACGGGAAATTCTAATTTTCAAAGGCCTAATCTCCACATTTTCTTGATTATTAATATGAGCGGAAGCTAGAATAAATTTCAGAAATTGGTCTTGGCGGTTTTTTTAGGGAAACTTAAATGTGTTGTGTCTGAAAAAAATTATGTATCACCCAAAACGCAAAGAATCGCAAAATTTCTTGGCATAATTTAAAGACTAGAGGGATTGATGAAACAAATCCCACAAACGAACCCTTGGGGTAACTTGGGGGTTATATAGTTTTTCGTTATTGAATAGGGGCATACATTTACAAATTGCTGAATTAACTCTACAGGCAGATTCCAATGTAAATTCAATAGCGAGTGTGTAAATATAATGTCTTAACTGCCTCAGCTATGTCCATTGTTAAATAAAATCAAAAAGACTTTCCGCTACACATACCTTGAACATAATAAATGGCCATCGAATAAAGATAATCCCACTGTTGGTTATTAGGCATTTGTGTAAACAGGAATGATTCACTCATTTAATATTTATTTGCAAACACAGTATGGCGGGAAATATTAGTATAAGCGTCTTACCAACTAATAATAAAAAGGTCAAGCACCCAGAAATTCCAAAATTTTGACTTGACTTTTGTCCACCTAAATTGGTGATTTTGCCCTGTGTGCGTCGTATCTCCACTTCAAAATTTTTTAAACCAACGCCGCGCAGTGCGCTCTTCAAGAACACCTTCCCCTTCATATTTAATAATGTCACGAGTTGCTTCAGCGGCTGTGAAATTTTTTTTCCAGTAATGTCTTAAAATTACGAGGATTTCTTAGGACACTCATGTTTCTTCTTTGAAATAAATAAATAAACTGAGGCTTTTTTTTGAAGAAGTCCAGTGTTAGTAAACTAGCTTAGAGAATGCTCTAAAGGGATTATTAAGTATTGGTAAATAATAAATAGCATTAAGATATTTAGAGACTTTTGAACTCTGGAATTAGATAAAACGGTCACTTTTTTTATACGCCCTATTTTCATATGGAAAAAGTGAAATTTGAGTCAGACAAATAGTTTCGAAGTTATAGCCAAATGAGTACCGACAAACGTGTTATTCCGGAGAACTGCGACTTACCTCAAGTAAAAAATCTTCTATTTTTCCCTCTTCCATAGCTCTAAAATTATGATATGGAAAAGAGAGGAATAAAATGACATTTTTTGCAAATTTTCTTTGCTTTTTTATGTATATATGTGCTAAAACTAACGTTTTCCGAGTTCCGAGATCAGACAGCCAGCAACATACGACTTTTACTCCCTCTCTCCCCTTAATCCGAAGATATTTTGAGGAAGACTCTTTATCACACTTACAGCTGAGGGTGGTGAACAATATCCAGTAGTCAGATCTTTTGATTTTTGGAGTTGAATCTTCGATGCTAAATTTTGTACTAAATAAGTGATAAAAGTAAACTATAGACTATTATAGCACAAAAAATGCACTTTGGAAGTAATAATCTAAAAATAACCGTTATAACATTGTTGCTGCATTTCAACTAAATGACTATTCATGATCATGAACGGCAGTATATGCGTTTGTGCATTTCAGCACGGCCCTGCTAAGACCGGCGGAGCGGTGTCCACTACTCTTTCAAAGCTCTCTTTGAAGCCATCGTTTTAATGTTATGCGTTATGAGGCACATCATTTTAAAGCTTATTATATTATCTATAAGTTTTGTTAACACTTTTTTTCCCAAAACGTAATGATAAAAATCTATAATTTGTTGAAGTTACGTTTTGTTTTTTGTAGTGGCAGTTTTCTGTATATGATTAAGTATTACGACGAAACTAAGCTATCTACATAAAAAGTGTATATAACATAATTTGTTTGTAATATTATTAGGAGTAAAATAAAAAAAAAAACACTCCGATAGCATAATTAGGTTTCGAGCTGTCGGCATATAACCAGAGTTCTGTAATATTGCTGAAAGAGTGGGGGGAAAAGCAAGAGGGGTGGGGGTCGGGACTTTGTGTTTTTTTAGTGTATACTTTATGTACTAACATCCTGCAAAAATTCAGCTTTCCCCTAATTAGTTGCAACAAAGGCTAATTTCTTGCTTTCATTGACTGGGCTATATCTAACTGCTTAAGTAATCCAGTAAGTAGGTACAGAAACGGTGTAGCCTGCCCCGCGAAAAAATAAATTTCAAGGACCAGTAGCCCTAAAGAAACCTTTAATCAGCATACAAAATCAAAAGAATGCAATTCGCAAATGAATATTTACTGAAGAACCATGTGTTTTGGACAACTGTAATATTTGCTGATGAAAGTTATTTTTGTGTCCGATGGACATGGCTATGTGTGGAGGAAACCAGGAGAAGAGCTAGTTAAAAAAAAAAGAAGAATGCCCAACTGTGAAACCTTTTCTTTCTTCAACAGGAGGTATCAATTTCACTGTGAGCCTCTGAATATAATTACATTCGAGTATACAAGGTGAATATGTACTATCATTTTTCAGTTATAGCTAACATAAGTTCATATGTTACAATAATACAACATGATAACTAAATTATAATTAGAATTACCGCTGGGTAATGTTCTTCCTTGTGTCTTACAGGTCTTTTATTATTATATCAGTGGTTGTCGTGAAGAAGTGGATTTAAAACTCTTAAAACTAGTAAATTTTTAATCCTTTTATTAGATATTTTCGATTTTTAATATCTAAATTGTGAAAAATTGGTTTTGTTGTTTTTCTTATCCATTTGGGAGCAAATAGTATTTTTAGAGGAATTACAGGGTTTTGGAAAACGATCATAAATGCCCTTCTAAAAAGTGGACAATTTTGACTTTTAGACTCCTTCACAGCTATGGATGTATGGACCATACCTACCACTGATTGTTAATTTATTGTTTAACAAGTGTGGATAAATAACCACAATTAACAATATATTGATTTTTGTTCTCTGCTACAATACCCTTTATTTCGTTTTTCGGTTTTCTTGTAAGAGGATTGAGTCAATACCTGGTCAATAGTACTGCATAGAATAGGATCGTCATTCCTTTTTTTGTAGACGGATGAATCGACAGGCTGGTCGTCGACCTTGGGATGAAGCAATCGCAGATTACCCTCATCTACAATGGCAGGATAGTTAAAAGCTGTTTAAATCCCCATCTGCTAGAAAAGATGAGTTATCGTTAATGACCTATGAGAGGTGTCAAGTCCCGCTTTCAGTTTAATACTTCCAAAGAGTTTAGAAACTTGAGCCCCATGTGAAGCAATAGAGATCTAAAGGTTAGGTGGTACATTTTTTAAACAATTTACAATAATCACATTATTATTAGAACTGAGTCAATGATTTTTCACTTTTCCTTTATCAAATAAAAAATAATCAAACCGATTTTTCGATTGTACCTATTTATCCCGCGGAGGGCATAGTAACATACATCATGTATTCGTTTAATAGAATGCAATGGGACATTCCTATATTTTACCGGAGGGCAGTATGTCGGCTTCCTACACGACCAATTTAAGCATATGAAGGGGCAGGGGGAAAAACCGCGGTGGTCCACTGTTGTTGATTTTAAACTGTTGGAGCCACATGATAGTGTAGGAAGTGTACTTTATTTTAGTACATATTACAATCGGGAAGAAAATGGTGTTCCACTTAATAATGATAGAAAAACAAAGCCACTTGAGGATCCTAATTTTTGCCGGGATCTAACGATTTATGACGACCAAAGGGTATTCCTGACTACTACTTTCCGAAAATTTAATTTTCGTCTTTTGAAAAATTATTATATATTTTCGTTTTTTTAAACGGACGCTTTCTCTTCCCGTTTAATCCTTTTCACTGGACACTAAAAACAACTATTTCGGGATCTGCCAGGAACTAATTGATGAGATTGAGAGCTTTTTGATGACGGATAATATTCCGCCATTATTTTCTTTAGAAAATTGATAAAATATTTTTTGAATTTGAGTTTTTTTGTAAATTACAAGAAATAGATAACATTTGAGGTAAAAAGATATTGATAAGTAAATATAACTGAAATATTCACAAGGATTCTTCAATTTTCTCAAATAGAATTTCGGCGTTCACCTAAAGTCTCACTATAAACCATTTTACTATTAACCACTGGAGTATTCCTGCATTACGATACAAGATATAATAAGTTCAGAAAACTGACATGATTAAACACACGTGTAAGCTTGAAGGACAATTAGTACGTCTTTATCTCGTAAGGCATGTGAATGGAATTAAATTACATTTCAATTTTTTTTATTTATCAACTTCACTAAAAAAATAAAATAAAATAAAAAATAAATAACAATAAGTTTTAATTTAAAAAAAAAGAAGGAATAGATTAAGTTAAACTAGCGCAAGAGAATAAACAACAAAGAAGCGCAGGAAATTAGATTTTATTTTCGTTTCTCCCAGATATCTTGAAAAATCTTTATGAATTAATTTTTGTCGACTAGAAGCTTTTTTAAAAGAATAAAAATTAATCAAAGCAATTAAATAAATAATATTTGTTTTTTAATTGGAGTACCCTCAAGCTGATATCTAGGATTCCAAGATACGTTATTCGGGACGAAGGGGCTTAGGTAGTTTGTTTTAGATGATGTTGAACAGAAAAGTGAGTTCCAAGGAATAAAGCTTTTACAGGTTAAGCGCTCGCTGCCTCCATGGATCACGAACCAGTGACGCGGTGGATTAAGAAAAGCAAGGATTCTCTAATCCCGCTGAACCCCTTACATGTTGGGTAGAAGCTGGTGAGGGAATTCCGAGCCTGGGTGTAAATTTTGTTTATAAGTATGAATTTATGTATGTTTTTAAAATATTATTTTTAACCGACTTCAAAAAGGAAAAGGGTATCAATTATACTGTATTTTTTTTTTGTATGTTAGTTACGCGATTATTCCTTCAATTATGAATCGATTTTGATGTTTCTTTTTTTTTCGATAGTTAGTTCATACTTCAGGGGTGGTCTCATGCATATTTTATTAAAATCAATTAAGCTCTTTTAAAGAAAAAAATGACTTGAAGATTAAACCTACATACACAAATTTGAAGAGAAAAGTAAAACAAAAAAAATATTTAAATTACCTTAAAACAAACAGCATCAAAATACAATCAACGAAATTATCGATATTTATATACCTATTTACAATTTATAATCTGTGTTTTATGTGCTGATAATTATAAAAAGTGCATAAAGTTTGTTGCAAGGGAAGGATTAAACTGTCCCTGGCTGGCACCTACTCCAAAAATAACTGATCATAAATTGTGAATAGGTATTAGTAAATGGTTTGTACATGTAGGTTTAATCTTGCATTCGGTTTTTTTTTTCCAAAAATTATTATAGGAAGTTTCTATTCTAAACATTTTTTTATTTCTATTATTTACTTACTTATTAAATTGTCCAATTACGTAATTATATATTCTTATATTTCTTTCTTTTAAAATATCGGATGGATATGTACTGTTACTTATTGTCTTTGATTATGGCCAAATGTAATATTTATTATACCATATAAAAGGTAAAAAAAAAGGAAGTAAATATTTTTATTTTTATTTTGTCCTTTTACAAGTTACTTTTTTCAGAAATATATTCAATTCGAAAATCACTGCTTGTTCGCTTCTGATATTGTTTCTCTGTGATCATTTTCTTTCTTTATTACTTTTTGAAGAGATTTCGGGACGATTGGCTAAAAAAAAAAAAATGAAGTGTATTGAATTTCTTCCAACTTCGATGGAATTGTTGAACCGTTACGATAGGTTCCTTCAGAGGCGTACGTGTTTCTCTTATCTGAATTGTCCGGCTGACGTCTTTTTACATGGAAAAATATAGGCTTTTTTGTTGTTTGTCCAGGGTTGGTGTGATTGGTTGATGTACGCAACTACCAAAATTCGTAGATGATGTTCGTCAGGTTACTATATAGGATGACCCTAAAGATAGGTATTGCTTGGGTGTCATATCTTTTATTTATTTAACGAAATAAAGCATTGTAAATTTAATTTTTGACTTCAGAATCCATTCAAACTTGGATGAAACCACTCTACTATTAGTGACACGTTCCTGCGTGTCTGCTTATTATTGTTAGATCATTTTAAGGTTTTGAGAGAAAAAACCTGATGAAATTAAATAAAACATGGTTCGGAAATTGAATCCCAGAAGAACAAAACTCTTCTCACCACGTCTCTATTCCTAAAAGGTGTGCTGGCTGGGTGAAATAGCCCAAGATGCAATAACTCGGTATTTGAGTAGAGAGACTAGTCATTATCAGGACTCCGATTAATAAATTTTACTATGCACCGTCTGGTAACTGCCGTTACATCTTTGAGCTAGACTATAAAAATGACTGGAACCATAATTCCAGAGCATAAGATATATTAAGTTGACAGTGTAGGATCTTGAGACGTAGTACTGATTGTTGTTGATTGGATTAGTTGTTTATATGATAGCGATAATAGTATAATTCAAATAGTGTGTTTATGTATAGGATATAAGTGAAAAAAAAATGAACTTAACTAAAAAAAATAAATAAAATAAATACAGTTTGAGAACTCAATTCGAACAATACAATCCTATATTTTTAGTAAATCCTTTGGTTCTGCATGAGGAGTTTTTACTATCACCTAAGGTCTTGCAGCCTTGCAGAGCTGATGAGTTACACCATATTTTTTCATATCATTCCTGTGCTGAGAACACTCCTCGAAGATCTATCTCAGTGAGGACACCACAGATTTGACGCTGAGAGAGATCTCTCATTGGCTTCGTAATTAATCGTTATTCAAACGGCAGAGACCAATTCTGACATGAATTGGTACTTGTCGTGTAACGATCCCAACCACCCTGCCAGTCTCTTAAAATCTTCATATGAATTGGTCGAAACATTTTTTATACGGACGTTTGTGGATATTATTGTTTTCAATTGTTGGTTACCTTTCAAGGCTTTTTTTATTTCCGAGTTTGCTGAAATGGCTGGGGACCCAGTAAAATTGTTATTTATTTTGAAGAATTAGTTATCTGATTTATAGTGAAGGGAATTTATTGGCTTCCGATTAGATCACGATACGAATATTTAGCTGTCCCCAACAGTTCAAGTCCAATTTGTTCTGAGGGCGTCTTGTAAAACAGAAGTCTTGTTTTGAATTGAAACATGTTCTTTATAATGTCATATTTTAGTGAAAAGTATTGAAATTTTTTGTTGAACAAACTAATGTGTTGTGGGCTAAAGACTGGATTCCCTTGGAATTGCAGGAAATTGCACATTTTGGGAGTAACTTCACAATTCTGCACATTTTAGGTGTTAAGTGCACTTCCTGATATTTCATTAAATCGTTGATTTATTTTTGTATTTTTTGCATCATTAGAAAAGTCTTGATTTATTTTTAAATTATCAGCAATAACATTTACCTGCATAGTTATCCAAGGAGGAAGAAAAAAAACAAAAAAACAACGTTGTTGAACAACGTTTTCTTTGTAATGATATTTGCGGAATTTCTTATCTGATTTTACTCCCCCTTTTAAACTGCTATTTTAATTTCATTTTAAGATGTAGTCAAGAACAAGGCAGTTAAAATTAAATTTTAATTTTTAATGCCGACGTTTCGACTTGCTTTGCAAGTCTTAATGAGGGCTAGAATAAGAGGAAAACAGCCAAAAAGATTGGACAAAATTGCGAAAAGTATAAAAAAAATATTAAAAGAATAACTGTATGAGAATCAAGACAATTCATAAAGACAATAATATAAAGGCAATATATGAGGCGTGGAGATGCAAAATTTTAGTTAGCGTCCTCAATAAGGTGGAAAATCGTCCACCCATCAAAGTTTGGTTTGAGTGTATGTGTATGTGTATATGTGTTTCGAAGTCATCATGGGTTCAAACTTTGAAGGGTGGACGATTTACCACCTTATTGAGGACGCTAACTAAAAAAATTAGAAATAATAAAAAGTGGATTTACCCCCTTCTGCATCTCCACGCCTCATATAAAGACTATGAATAGTCTTCATAGTCTTTATATATTGCCTGTACAGGTAACTGCAGCAAGAAAATCCAAGCTAGCTCTAGTTACTCACCCAAATCTGCTCGTCATTAGACAACAAACAACATTTTTTACGGATTTATGTTACCTCATTGTCCCTTCCAATATTTCATTCAATATACTGCAGTCCCTTAACGTTTTGCAAAAAATACACTAAACAAAATATTCCTGACGAGAGCAACCTAAGGAAAACTTATCTGAAGCACTGTTCTTAACATTCTCATGAGGAAATACGTAAACGAATAGAAAACAAATATATTTACATTATGGTAGATGAAACTACAGACCGTTGTGGACATAACTTCAGTAGAAGGTCGAATCGCACGTTTCTCGATGTGTTTTATTTTTATTGCACTTTTAGCACTTTTGGCTATTTTTTATTGAACGTATTTAATTTTTTTACCGCAAGAAATCCGACCATTAGTTATGGCAATGCGTCGCTCCCTTGCAAACTGCATGATTGATGGTGGGGATGTTACGATGCCTATCGATGACGGACCACCGCCGTTGGGACGATATGCTGAAGCGCATTTGTTGGATTGGACCGTAGATACGAGAGGACAGGTATTATAGATATGATTGGCAGAGAGGAGCAGAGGGCTGGGAGGGCGCCTAGAATGCTAATGATCGGCGGGCGAGGGGAGGGGAGCGATGACCCGGCATTCCTCCGGACTGGTCCCCGCCAAGGTAAAAATAGACTCCAAGGGTCGCCATATCTAGAGAACCGGCCGTTTTTACACAGCCTCTCTTATCTGGCCGGTTCTGCAGGCCGGTAGCCGCCGGAAGATCCCAACAACTAGGGGTAAGAGGGCTCCTTCTTGTTGCATCTAGTGGGCAGTGGGAAACCATTTTGTAACTTTGTTTTTTTTACTCATTACTAATTGTAAATATTATGTCGTTTAATATACCGTGTCTTCAACATAATTAAAAGACTTCAGTAATTTCGGGAGTCGACTCTGGGAATCATTTGCAACCCAAAACTCCTTTAAACTTTTCGATTCTCATCCGTTTTATACATATTTTTTATTTTATTTTTTTCTAGAGATAAATTCTCATATCATGACAAATCTTATTACCAAATAATATACAAGGTGTTCAGCACAAGACTGCAATAACTTGCACATAATGCGGCATTTGCAACATAAATCCCATATAATTGAAGATCTACATAATGAATATATTGAATAAGTAGTAGGGTCGGATCAGTCAGAATAAAGTTTTGGGAATGTTTGAAAATTAACGAACATATTTTATTTTATTCCTCTCTTTATTTATTTGATTTTTTTATTTTTTTTTGTTATATATATATATATATATATATATATATATATATATATATATATATATATATATATATATATACAGTAGAACCTCGATAATCCGAACTAATTGGGACCGGGGATAGTTTGGACTATCGAATCGTTCGGATTACCGAACAAAGTGCTTTCCAGGCATAGTATGCAGCATGCAAAAACTGAACACTGACATACTAGTTCCAATAAAATAAGAAGCACGTTGTATTGTTAAAGGTAAATAGTTTTTTTTTTTTTATGAAATACTACTGTGCTACATTCAGGTAACTATATTTTATGTAATGTATTGCACATGAATTTCGTAATATTTTATCAAGTATGTATACAATCTTATGCACACACAGAAAGTACAGTACTGTACACACACAAAAAAAAAGATATGCTGTACAGAAAGAAAAAAAATTAAAGAAAACAAAAACTAAACATTTGGAAAATAGTCACTCATTTTTTTTTTTCTGAACTAAGGTTAAAGATCGTTTATTGGCTGCTAAATCACAGATTTTCAGAAAATAATTTTTATTTTTCCCAAAACGGCGTTCGGATTATCGAGCGTTCGGATTACAGAGGTTCGGATTATCGAGGTTCTGCTGTATATATATATATATATATATATATATATATATATATATATATATTTTTTTTTTTTTTTTTTTACATAATTTTATTTACAACTGTACAGATTTGTTATAATCAGTAAATTTGAGGTTAAATTAAAACAATGTACATGATCAGTAGGGCTGTGAAATATATGCATTTGCATATTTCTCCTAGCAAACTAAAACATCTAATATCATCAAAATGAATATGTTTTGAGGCATTTGGACTCAATTCGAGCTATTTTTATTTTGCATATTTGTGCATATTTTACCAAAAATGAATATTTTTACATATTTTGAACTGTAATTGCATATTTATCTACATATCCAGAATTTTTATTGTGCAAAGTTTTCCAGAAATACATAAATGCATATTTATCTACATATCCGGCTTATCAGCATTTGACTTATGAATGTTTTCTCTTTCTGAGCAGGCGAAAAATAAAATCCGAAAAATAGCTATCGGAACTCTTCCTATTACTAAATGAATAATGTTTGTGTCTTTATAAGTGCTCATCCTTCCCTTTATGTGAACTTTCGATCGCATTCGCTTCTCTTGGAATTGTTTAATCGGTGCATATTATTTTCACTCCGCTCGACTACTTGGAATATTACTTATTTTTTTCTTATTTCCCTTCTCCCTAACATCATTCGACTATCCAGTCTCTCACACTGTGTGCACCAAGACGCATCATTCGTGAATTGTTTATATATGTACTCCTGAAATGCCGAAAATCACTCTGGCAAATACAAAAGATCTTATTGGAAAGAATGTTTCTGAGTTCTCTATTGAGACTTTTAAGTTCGGTGGGACGTTTTATATTGTGGTTGTTTTGATTAAAGTATCAACTACAGCACAGTTTTGGTAACGCAGCACATAAAAACAGGAAAGTACCAATCTTACAAAGGTAAGAAATCAAAATTTGAAAAACTTTTATTACACAAACTGCCACTGGATCAGAAAATACTGGTTTCGATACCGATTTCTGTCCAGCTGACATACCCTTCCAAACTTTTTTTTTTTTTTTTTTTTTTTTTTTTTTTTTTTTTTTTTTTTTTTTAATATTCGCCTTGACTTTTTGTTTTTTAATAATTTTATTCCAATTGTTTCTCTTTTCAACAAAATTGGTTACTTAAACTTGAGTTTGTATTAAGTGTGTATTGCAATTCTTTTATTTTTCTAAATAACGTAGAAAGTTGTATATTTCAAGTATTTAATTGCATATTGTACCAAATATATTCGCATATATATGTGCATATTTTTTAGTTTTTATTGCGTATAATTCACAGCCCTAATGATCAGGCATGAGGGAGTCTGCACCCAGTGGTATTGTACAGGCGTCATACTGAATTATTAGGGACTAGACTAGGAGATCCCTCATCCATCTCCTTTTCTGCATCCGTTAACATATGTCAGGAATTTATAATGTTGCCAAAATAAGATATGTTTTCTAATTTTTAAACATCGACTAAATTTTTTTTTTTTATTGATCCCACCGAAAATCTTATTCTTAAAATGCCATATAAACCATCCATTTTAAACATACTTTTAATTTTATGTTTTTGTTTTTTTTTAGAAATTACTACTTTTTGACATAGAACTGTCTATTTTTCCTCATAATCGTCAATAATTGTTCAGAATGTCATCCCTCTTCAAAACCCAAGAGGATTTTGTGTGATATATTTAAGCGTGCTGCAAATACAATGCGGCAAAATCATGAAACTTTATGAACCTATTCTGTGGTGTGTGATAATAGTTCATTATTCTATTGGATATTTCATTCTTCTTGAACCATTTGATCTTTATACGGTTATATTTTTAAATTAATTATATATGTTGTTGATTTATTTTTCAATAGTAAATTTGATTTTTATGGTGCAATTTTTAAATTCATTTAGTATTGATTCTATTTGGTCGTTTAATAATTAATCATGAATATATTTCAGTATCATTATAATAAATAAATAAAATAAATAAATTAAGGCTTAGCGAACCCTCCAATCCACTCCTCCAAAACCCAAATCCCATAGGTCGGCCCTGACGCTATCCTCCCATCTTCGTCTCGGTCTGCCCCTCGGTCGTTTACCCGACGGCTCATAACTGATTACTTTTTTCGGAACTCGATCATTATTAAACCCAACGATTTTACATGCCCATTCTAAGCGTCACGCTGCTATTACTTGAACTATATTTACCGGATATAACTCGCGCAGTTTCGCATTGTGAAGCGTTCTAAATGCTCCTGTTTTTCATCCTTTTTTGGGCCAAATATTCTGCGCACTTTATTTTCGAAAACTTTAAGGCGTTGTTCCTCCCTTAACGTCAGCGGCAATGTTTCGCATCCGTATAGAACTGTTAGTAGTATAATAGTTTTGTATATCCTAATTTTTAAATTTTTGGAGTTAGAGCGAACTGAGTAATTTTGCGACCGAGAAATAACAAACATTACCGGCTTTTAACCTAGCCTTCATTTCTTCTTGAATTTCATTTTTCCTCGATATAATAGACACTAGATATTTGAATTGCTCAACGTGTTCAAATTTTATCCCGTAAATATCTACATTACTAAAATGTCCACCGTTTCTACTACTAACCATATATTTCGTTTTATCGGTATTAATCACTAAATCAATTTCGTTACTGGTTTTCATGAGCGAAGTAGCGTTTAGTTTTATAGTTTCCTAGTTTTCACCCCAAAGTATCAAATCATCAGCATAGCCAAGAACCTGACAATACCGATTTCTGTCCAGCTGACATACCTGTCCAAACTTTTTTTTTTTTTTTTTAAATATTCGTCTTGACTTTTTGTTTTTTAATAATCTTATTCCAATTGTTTTTCTTTTCAACACAATTGGTTACTTAAACTTGAGTTTGTTTTAAGTATGTATTGCAATTTTTTTATTTTTCTAAATAACGTAGAAAGTTGTATATTTCAAGTATTTAATTGCATATTTTGCCAAATATATTCGCATATATATGTGCATATTTTTTAGTTTTTATTACATATAATTCACATCCCTAATGATCAGGCATGAGGGAGTCTGCACCCAGTGGTACAATCTTCAGGCGTCATACTAAATTATTAGGGACTAGACTAGGAGATCCCTCATCCATCTCTTTTTCTGCATCCGTTAACATATGTTAGGAATTTATAAGGTTGCCAAAATAAGATATGTTTTTTTAATTTTTAAACATCGACTAAATTTTTTTATTTTTATTGATTCCACCGAAAATCTTATTCTTAAAATGCCATATAAACCATCCATTTTAAACATACTTTTAATTTTATGTTGTTGTTTTTTTTTTAGAAATTACTACTTTTCGACATAATAGAACTGTAAGCATTACCTTCCTAATGACGTATTATAGTGCTAAGTTAAATAATACCGGAGAAAGAGAATCTCCCTGTTTTAAACCCGAACGTACCTCAAACTTTTCGGAGTAAAAAGTCCCGATTCGGACTCTATTAAATGTTTCGGACATGCATATCTTTATTAGGTTAACCATTTTCTTTGGTATTAAGTACAAGATTCAGTACTTAGTGTTCAGTACAAGACATCAGTAACCTCGGTAGTCGATTCTGGCATCATTTGAAAAAAAAAAATTCTATATAAACTAAGACACGATTCTCATCATTTTTAGACATATTTTTAATTTTTATTTTATTTGTTTACTACCCGAAAGGGTATTGGTGTGACTGATTTATGCGTGCTGCAATACAATGCAACAAAATCTTAGTTCGCCAAGCAGCAGATGCAGCCAGAAGATCGGTGCTCTTGTGTAGAATAGAAGAGTATGTTTTGAACAATTATTCTGAATTAAGTACATATGTAATTATACCTGTTAATGTTACTTTCGTTGAAATAAAATTTAATTAAATTACCTTAAAAGTTTCTTAAACTCAAATATTAGATCAAAATAAACACCTAATTGTGATTAAACTTTTCGATTGATAAAACATAAAACCACTTTAAACATTTTTAGTATTCTCTTAAATTTCCCAAAATGCCGATGTTTCATCTTCCTGTTTTTTGTAATTAATAAGTGTTTCCATTATATAACTATAATCATAATTTTCTTGGTGCTGTATGTTTTTTTAATTCCCTTAAATTCTAATATAATTTAATTCATCCATTTTATTCTCAGCATGTTCGTAAAATTAATTGTATTAATATCGGCTGTTACTGCTTAGTACTGATAATATTTGTATTGAACAACAAATTTTTCACTGAATATTTTTTTGGTACCTGGAAAATAGAGATGATGATGGAAAACGCTTGTCAGCCGTTGCGTATCGAGAAATTACTATTTTTGCCTATGAGCATCTACTAACTTATGATATTTAAATTATCTGAAAATCAGGTTTAGACTTGTTAAATGAATTAACAGTAATAGACTATATTAAAATAATATTTAAAAAAAAACTAAAACATAATATTTGATTTAACAATGTTGATATTTGATTTCCCATCAAATAAATACAATAATCGGTTAAGGTCATTGCAGCACATCTCTTGGCCTCCAGCTTGGTATTCGCACAGTTGGACCATATGGGTTAGTGGTAGATTTTTTTTTCAGAGATTTCGTTATAGTATTTATTAAAGGTAATAGTGTTTCGTTATCTAGATAATTAGACTTTATTTAGAACTGTGTGAAAATAAAATTTCTCATAAATTCAACTTAATGCAAGGAATGTATCTGTATAATAAAATCTGAACGGAATGAATTTTTTTGACAGTTGAGATTTTGGCAAAGCCCTGTAACTCTGTCTCTTAAGTCCTTAGAAATTTTAGAAGTGCTTCGTAGATTGTTGTTTCGTTGCTCAAAGATAATTGGAGCAGTTTTGTACCCAGTTTGTCTACCAGTTTATGTGGTCCCATTGTATTCTTTAAAGCCCATGTCAGTTTCTTGCACTGAAGAAGTCTTTTGCTGAATCCTCTCCTAGCATCCACGTTTGAGCCAATAAACATACCCTTTTTACATTATTTTTTCTTTAACAATTGGTAGCCCAAACAGCTTTATCATCGAGATTTGTGTAAAATAATATGCTTCTTTAGGTTTATTACAAAGAAAAATATAAGTACTGAATAGAGATATAAATATCAAATGTAAAATTTTATTTTCTATAAAATTTAATTCAAAGTAAATATAAATTTGTGGTAGTAGGATTATTTCCTTGCCACAACAGGCTCATTGTTGTAGTAGCTCCTTCCATGAGCGTGGCGGGAAAATGTTAGGATGCATCATATAATGTTCTGAATTTTTGATCAGATGCAAATGACCCGGGGGCCAATCTGTATTCCGTCAAGTGGATGTCCCTTGTTCGTCAGCTTCCTCTCGAGAAGGATGCAGGTGTACTCCACTAAGGGATCACTGCTCCTGCTAATGGCACCTCGGAGACATCCCCCACACCTTTCCATTTACCTATTCAGTTTGTTCTCTTATTGTTCTGTTCCTTATGGCGTTGTTTATTTAATAGCCATGTTGCGGCTGCGTCGTAAATAATGATGAGTCTAACTAGGGAAGGGATTTTCTGCTTTGAAAATAAAATGGACCTGATATAGTTGCATGGGTCAACTAGTGCATAGAAATGCAATTTTTGTGAGAAACATTAACAAAGAAAAAAGAATTAATTTAAAGAATATTTCGATTCAATTATTTCATAATGCGGAATTACGGTAGATTTATCTGAAACGATATGAAAAATAAATTTTATTCTTTTAGGACTTACTTTCCCTAAGATTAATAATAGGGCGTATAAAAGACAAATGACCGTTTTATCAAATTCCAGAGTTCAAAAGCCTGTAAATATCTTAATGCTATTTATTATTTACCAATACTTAATAATCCCTTTAGAGCATTCTCTAAGCTTGTTTACTGACCCTGGACTTCTAAAAAAAAAAAAAAGCCTCAGTTCAGTTATTTATTTCAAAGAAGAAACATGACAGTGTCCTACGAAATTCTCGTAATTTTAAGACGTTATTGGGAAAAAAATTTCACAGCCGCTGAAGCGACTCGTGAAATTATTAAATATGAAGGGGAAGGTGTCCTTGAAAAGCGCATTGCGCGGCGTTAGTTTGAAAAATCCACCATATAGTCCAGACCTCGCACCTTCGGATTACTACTTGTTTCGATCCATGGCCCATTTTCTTCAAGGGAAAAAAATCTGATAATTTTGCGTAAGTTGAAAATGCTGTCCAAGAGTTCTTTGACAGCCATCCCAAGGAATGGTATCAGCGTGACATCGAGCGATTGGCTAGCAGATGGGTAATGACGGTAGATAACAATGGACTATACTTAGAGTATTATTTGTATTTTATATCATAGAAATAATAATACACATATTTGTTTAAGAATCGTTCATTTTTTTTTATACACCCCATTAATATTGTACAATCACTGGTAAAATTGTTTGGCCGTATTACTTACAAAATAAGTGCTTCAATAATACGGCATATATTGCCGACAGGACAAGAAATACAATCGTATATGAAAATCTATAAAAGGACATGTATTTTTTCGTGATCACTAACCGCGAAAACGACTTAACCAATCAGCACCAAATTTTGAACACACCATCTTTATACTACCAGGTTTAGCAATAATAAAATTTATTGATTTCTAATCAATTTATAATTTTATAAAAAGTGGTAACACCTGGATAACAGTGAAGTTTGTAAATTGACTGATATGCGGGAGCTTCATTCCATATGTATGAGGTTACAAAGATACAGTGCCATGTAAATTTTATTGAAACTGATAATAAAATTTCCTCATATTCAATTCAGGCGGGGAGCTGTTGGCAAAAGAATTGTCAAAATTATTTAATTATATGGAGAATAGAAGTACCAAAACAATGGAAATTGGCGAACATTGCTATCTTGTTTAAAAAAGGCAATAGAAAACGGATGGATAACTATCGACCGATCTCACTTTGCTCCACAATGTCAAAATTATTTCACTATACTAAAAGAACGCCCAACAAAACAGATTATGGAGAATATAATTTTCAGTAATGAACCATATTCAGACAGTTAATCAAATTATAGAAAAATCTGAAGAATATAATTTCCCTCTGTACCTCTGTTTTCTTGATTCCAAAAAAGCGTTCGACTCTATTTACCATACAAGTATATCCAAAGCCCTCAAGACTATAGGAATACAGAACAGATGTATACAGATTATAGACGTATTTTTAACTTTGTAGATAAAGGTGTGAGACAAGGCGATCCACTCTCTCCAATTCTCTTTATTTTAGTACTGGAGTTGGTAGATAGCAATAAAGGAATTTTTTTAAAAAAATTTTATTTGAATAAGTACAAGCTGCCTCACTCAAGGACAATAAGTAATATGTATGACAAAGACTTATTCATACAATATATACAATGATATAAAATAAAGTATATGAAATAAAGTTGGAAGTAAAAGAAATCAGAAGAGTTGGAAGGTTTAATGGCCCTAAAGCTGAACTCCGTAGATCCAAATGGATCTAGTTACTGTCATATGAATATTTTTTTTGGTTATTTATTGGGAGCGTTGAATGCATGTCTAGTAACTGTTGCAGAAGCTGCAAATTAAGAGCAGATGAATAATTGATAAATAATTAATGAAGAAATCGAGAGGATTGATTAGGGAAATTGAAAGTAGAACTAAACGCTCCATCAATATAAGTCCTAATTGATGTTCAACAATTTAGTTGACTGAGTTGTGGGACCTCTACGAGTGGATCTTTGACAGTCTCTTCTGCAAAACTCTTGCGGATGCCTTTTAAAATTTAAACGACCAACAGCGGTCGAAGAGCCGCCAGCGATCGCGCCGATAAAGAAGAAAAATTTATCGCCGTGAAACTTTCGCATAAAAATGTCAAAATATATGTTTTACGTCTGGTTTCCGTTATACTCAATAAAATTTCCTTTCTCCGCGTTTTGCCGGAAGGGATGGTTGTATAAATTTAAATACTTGAAAAGTAGAATAATCCCCGGACTGTTGGTTATAATGGGAGTAGACGCGGCGGGACGTTGGGAAGGTAATAAGATATTTTATCTTTACTACCTCGCTGCAGCTAATTGGAAACTGAGGTCCCTGAGTCGTTGGTTTGCATTCTTTACTTGACTGCCTTCCCAAGAATTCATGGTGTAACAAACTCTGATATCCCGCTTATTTGTACAAATATTTTGTATTATGGAGTTCATGCTAGTGCAAAGATTTAAATTTGTTTTCTATTCATGGCATAAATGAATTTATTAGTATTAATACCAAAGGTAGGATTATACCGAACTAATATAGTTTTAGCATACTATTCCTACGAACATTCTCATTTTTGTAGACATGGCTGTCTATAGTTATTTTTGTAACTTACTGCGTCGTCATGGCAACCTAAAGTGTAATTATTTTTCCACCCACAAAAATGAAACATTTTGATTCGAAAATTTTCGAAAAGACAGTTTCCCTGTCAGAAATTTAATGGAGATTATTTTTTCTATTATAATATTTTTCGCTAGGACCTACTTTTTTTTGGAGCTATATTGGTTTGAATCCCCTATTATTATTTTTTTTTTAACTTTGTTTATTTCTAATAATCATGGATTGTTATGTCAATTTAATTCAAATAATTCGAAGGGTGTTAGGCTAAGAAGAGGGAATGCCCCCTTACCATAGTTCGGAGTAAATCGGAAAAGTAGATCACAAAGTTCGTATACTTTCTGATTTGCAACAGGTTCTTAAATTACAAAACATGTGACAATCCTCTTTCTAGCCTCCATGAAACCACCTTAAGATAGTACATGGGAAAAGCTAACAGGTGGGGATGAAATCTGTTTTGAGTTTTTTATACATTCTTTTAGCCTAAAACCCTCCATTTGATCCTTTTAGTTCTAAAATGTAAATTGCGAAAAGCAATTTATTATAGATAGTCATATCCATGGTCTATTTTTTTTCGTAACACAAAGCATCGTCGTGGGAACCTATAGCATGACTCTAGAAAAAAAAAAAAAAACCTGTACCACTTACAACCCATGAAGGGTCCTGGGTTTAGTACTTAAGTAAGGCTATGCTGTTACTAGGCCAACGAATGTGAAAGGAGGTGATTTGGCCAGAATTCACGCTCAACCGACTCTAGAAAACTAGGTTTAAAATAAACATTAAAGCTAATTAAATTGATTTTGTATAAATTTGTCGTGATTCTAACCGTTTTCGAGGTTTTCGTTTTTGAAAATCGGTTATTTTCGGGAACAAAAAAATCATACCTCAATTTTTGTCAATCCTTTGCTTTTATAACTTCCACGATCGTTTCTCAGGAAAAATGTCGGAATCAAAATTGTAGAGAATTAAATTTACTTTAATTTCATATACACGTTTCTGGGATTTGAAGCAAACGTTTAGCAAAAAGTGAGGTCAACATTTTTTTTATTTCTAAAATTATCGTTTTTTAATAACGAATATCTCGAAAATGGTTAGAATTACGACAAATTTATATAAAATCAATTTTATAGGAAATTTAATTAGCTATAATGTTTATATTAAATATAGTTTTCTGGAGCCAACCGTTTTCGAGATATAATCGAAAAACCAAAAAAATTGAACTCCCCTCTCCCCCACCATTAGCTCACCCACCCGGGGCGGGGACTTTTAGTATGTTTACCTTCCAACTATTCCTAACGAAGCTGTGAATTCCAAAATATTCGCATATTTCATGCACTCTACACCCCTCATTTCAACTCTCAGTGACTGACTTACAAGAAATGGAATGCAAGAGACGGATATAAATCTTATTAAGTTCAAGTTTAGTAAATTTCAAAATGCTTTTTTATGTATTTAAGTACGGTTGTCTTTTATTTTATTAATATTTTTAATAGTCCTAATAAGTTTTATATATGACCTGGTTAAAGTATATGGGGGAAGTCGTCACCTAAAAATTTATGAAACTCTTAGCTGTGAAAATAAAAAAACTTAATTTGATGGAATTTTTCGCCTGTCAGTGTTTGTGTATACGTATATATATATATATAAGGTATATCTTAAATTAAACCTAACAGAATCATGTTGTTTAGAAAATTATTGTGTTGTAGTTGTTTTAATGCATATTCTGAGTGTTTGTTACCATCTGCTGTATTAGTTCCATTCGATCGAATTTTATCAAGTCTTGATAAATTCGTGACAACATATACAACTTCTTTTGTACATTTTCTAATTTCTGGAGTAGGGTTCAAATGTTCAACCCCGAACACCTTGAAACTACCGTTATCTATTCAAGGGAGTCTAATATTGGAAACTACTGCTCGCTGATATTTGAAGTGTAGATAATAGATATCACGAAACCCGGAAATACCCAATTTCCTTCACATGTTTCAACTTGAATTGGTAATTGGAAATTCTTCATTGAATATAATGCATTAAGTTTATCCATTAAGGCTTAATTGAATTATTGCGTGAAAATCCTTGAATTAAGTAGGAATGTATAACTTTAGTGATTGTGAAGGCATTGCTGTAGAGAATATTTTAAGTCTGCTAGGTATACTTCGAATTTGCTCTATATCTGTGTGAAGGAGTATTTGAAATAGTTACGTCTTAGAATTAAAATTTTAGATTATACCAAAATTTTAAATAAAAAAATATAATTTTAGATTTTGTTAATAATTTTTATAGGTCGGATGCTTTTATTTATACTTATATAGGTTCCTATGTTATTATTTTTGGTTGATGATTATCAAAATTTTATCCAGTATTGATTTTGTATAGTCCCTTACTTGTCCCAAATAATTGGCAATATTTTCATGATTTTTTTTGGGTGTTCTGAATATGTAAAGAAATAATTCCTCTAAATATACAGAGTGAGTACCTCTAAATTGGGTGAATCTAGATCAATAATGAAGGAAAAAGCCGCAAACCTTACCTTTCTATTACAAAATTTCTTATAAGAGCAGAGTACATTCTAACCTTGATCCTATTATTCAGTTACATTGTCTTATAATATTTCAACGCTCACCGGTTTTTGAAAAAACTATCCATAAAACTGCATTCTCACAAAAACTTGCAAATTTAACCAGCTTTCATATGGTATGATCAAATCGATTTCATGGAGAAATTTACTTTTAAAACCGAAAAAAAACATGGTGTTTTAATTTGGCATGCAAATCAGTTACTTTAGTTAGTGTAAATAAGACATTATGATAATCGCTTAGTGGAAATATGCAATTTAAACATAATAAATACTTCATTAGAATAAAAAGCAGAGAAAATTTTTATTTTTTAATGGAAAATAAAGGAAAAATGTCAATAAAGCGACACCAGATCAAAGGATTTTATGTTATTACATTTATTTATTTATTATAATTAATTAGGATTTATTTTATTAGATTTTCAATGAAAGGTTTAAAACCCAATGATATAGAACACTGACAAAAAAAAGTAATATTGAAATGCTATGTTAAACTGTTAAAACCAGCAGTGATGGCTACAAGCCATCCCTGCAAAACCCGTGTAGCCGAGAGGCAAGGAAGGGAAATAAATAAATAAATAAAAAATGATATAGAACACAGACCTTAATTTTGCCAAGTGGTGAATTTTATGGACTGATTAGTCGGCATGTCTGCATATAGAGGGACACACCCTGTATATACATTTATATATATTTATAAAATCCGCTGGTATAGCTAGAAAATTAAAACCAATTTTGGAGGTACAGTTCACTATCGTTTGGCGCACCATTTATCATATGCAGATGATGTATACATGTAGGTATGTATACAGTTCATGTAACCTTAATTGAAAGCTATATGTGGCGAATCTTAATCTTGTCAGGATTACTTCTTTCGATATAGACGTGCAAGATATTATCCAAGGATCGGGTGTCTAGTTGAATTTATTGAAGTTTATAGGCGACAGGTCACATTTTATTTTCCTATGTTGCAGCGACACATTTCCTTATTTCATCGTCAGCTGCTGCCGTACCGTAAACTTTAATTAAAAAAGTATTAAAATTACTGTAGTCTTTCAACACCTTTTAAAACCACAGTCATATCGGTTCCAAGTTAATTCCAATCACCTTGATTTGCGTTGTATTCTGTTAAGAGTACTATTCTTTTATTTTCCGATTAACTCAAGATTTTTCTTTATAGTTCTTTTTCATTAATTAAAACACATCTTAAATTTTATATATTTAACAAATAATTAATTTATTTTAAATTTCAGTTTAAACCTGAAGATTTTCGGCTTTCGTCTACACCTTAATACATATAGTTTTCGTTTACTGGCCTAAAAACCGAAAAATAAACCTATTTCCAAATAATTAAGGAAATAGTACTGACTGTATCGCAGTGTATTAATATATTTTGTTCTCTTATGGTCATTAAATAATATATAAAGAGTCACTCACTTCAAGAAAAGTTCTACATTAGAAGGTCTCATGGCCATCTTCTTTTCAGACGTCTCGGAGGATTATTGGGAATTGAGTGTGAAGAAAGTTGGTAAACTAGAGGATTCGGGTGGTTATGGAGTTGATTATGAAAGGACTGGTATCTGGTTTGGGCATTGAGGATTGTGGGATGTAAAGTAAGGATTGTATACGAGAAATTTGGATGGTTTATTGGTAAAGTAGCTCGCTGGGTAAGGCACTGGGCTGCTAACTCCGGGAAGGTTCTAATCCGGCTGGGACAGATATTTAGTAATTCTGTTGTATCAACCTAAGATCGCCCAGGGGTCGAGAGACACTCCTGTACCATACCCAGACTCTTTAAAGTAAGTTTCCTTAAATGTGGAAAAACCTGGTTGAATGAGATTCTGGCCAAACCACTCTCTGGTAGACCCTTTGGTCAAGAAAATGTTCGACTTTGCCCAGTACTAAACCTTAGACCCTTCATGGGCTTTATTGGTAAGTGTGGTTCTTAGATACCGTAAAACGGCCTGACTTTGCAACAGTGTAGTTAACTTTGCACCAAGCTCACTAAAACGTTTCAGTTGAAAAAAAAGTGTTTTGCTGTTGTCTAAATGAGGGATATTTTATATTTCTTACTTACTTATGACAATAATGATTGGGTCTAAGGAATTTTCACGCTTATCCTAGTTATTCTATAATTATTGTAATTTAAAGATGTGATATTCATTTTGCTCAAAATATTTGCCAAAAGTGATGGTATTTGGAAATAAAATAGAATCCCCTTTTGGATATGAATTAGGAATGACTTTGCACCAGTATATTTTGTCGCAAAGTGACCTCTCTGTGGGAAGAAGTCTTAGGCAGCAATGCTCCTCCTAAACAAATCAATAAACGAGGATATTTTGAAGTTAAGGAGTTAATAGGCTGGCTAAAATCCAAATTATTTGGGATAACGTTTTGCTTCTTGTTAATAAGGTTTTTGCCATCTATGTGTAAGTATATTGACGAATGCTGTTAGAATTTTGCCTAGTTATAGGGCATTAAATTTTTTCAAGTCATAGAGGGGCAGAGATTGGGAGTGATCACATGCTACTTGTAGCTGACACAAAGGTAATTAAGGAGCGCAAGGTACAGAAAAAAGCGTATGAGAGGATAGAAGTAAAAAAGTTACAGGATCCCGAGAAAAGAGCCCAATATGAAGAATTACTACGTATGAAGCTCCAAGAACTGGATGCAGACTCAAGCCTAGACAATGTATGGAAGAATATCAAGAATAGCATCCTGGAGTCGGCATCTATGGTGTGCGGATTGAAACGAATATCGACAAAGGACAAGCGTACTTCTTGGTGGAATGAAGAACTAAGAGTCATCGTTAGAGAAAAAAAAATAGCGTGGAAGAACTACTACCGGACCAAAACCCCAGATAATTGGCAGGCCTATGTTACGAAACGAAACAGAGCCAAAGAAGCAGTCAGAAAAGCTAAACAAAAGTCTTGGGAAGAGTTTGGTGAGGAACTGGACAAGGACCACCAAGAGAATATTAAACTCTTCTGGAGGAAAATAAAGACTCTTAGAGGCAGGAAAAGTAAACCGGTAAGAAATATCAAGAACGAACGAGGGAAACTGGTTACAGAAGATAATGAAATTTTGGAAGTGTGGAGAAAGTTTTTTGAGGCACAATTTGGCGAAGACAGGCTGAACCACGAATACCAGGATCGACAATGGAATGAGTCGGACGTGGATGAGATGATAGAGGAGGATGAGGTTGAAAGAGCGGTAATGAGAATGAAAACAGGGAAAACAGGAAAACAGGGAAAGCTCCAGGCCGAGATGGTATAGTGGCAGAATTTGTTAAATACGGAGGTATGGAGCTGCTAAAGGCTCTCCAATTGATCTTTCAAAAAGCGTGGGATGCAAAGAAAATACCAAAAGAATGGGAATATAACATTATAGTCCCCATACATAAGAAAGGATGCCAGGCGGACTGCTCCAACTACAGACCAATATGCCTTTCACCAGTTGTCTATAAATTATATACATCCATTTTAGAGAACCGATTGAGACCACTCGTGGAACCTCTTATTGGAGAGGAGCAGGCCGGTTTCAGACCCAGGCGACAAACCCAGGACCATATTTTCACCCTCAGAAATATTTTACAAAAGTCCTGGGACAGAGATAAAAATATGTACCTCGCCTTTCTGGACCTCAAATCAGCCTTTGACTCAGTTCCACGAAATGAAATATGGGAAGCGCTGAGAGTGAAGGGTATTGCAGTGGGACTAGTGGAAGCAATCCGGTCCATTTACCAAGATCCAAAAGGAATTATAAGATTAAACGGTCAGGAATCTAGGCATTTTAATATAGCCAGAGGGGTAAAGCAAGGTGACAGTCTAAGCCCCTTGCTATTCGTACTGTTTATGGACGAAATAGCGTCCATATGTAAAAGAAGGACTGAAAGGACATTTTTAGGTCGAAGAAATCTCATGCCAGTGGTAACTCAGCTCCTAATATATGCAGACGACATAGTGCTGATCGCTGACTCAGTGGAGAAGCTCCAGCAGGCTGTCACAGAGTGGTTTGAAGAGCTGCGAAGAAAAGGCATGGACATAAACGCCAGTAAAAGTAAGGTCCTACAAGTTGGAAGGCAAGAGGAAGAGGTATTGGTTTACTGCAATGGAGAAGAGTTGGAGGTGGTCACCGATTTTACCTATCTGGGAGCAGTTTTGGACAGATCTGGGAAAGTTGACGCGGAAATATCAAGTAGAATAAGCAAAGCAAACGCAGTATACTACCAGATCTGCAACACTGTTGTTGGTAAAAGAGAAGTGAGCAAGAACGTTAAGCTCCATATCTTCAAATCGATATACCTGCCGATACTCTTATATGGTTCTGAGAGCTGGATCCTCATGGACAGGCAGAAGAGCAGAATCACAGCGGCAGAGATGAGATTTCTTCGTAGGATTGTTGGGAGGACTAGGAGGGACCGAATCCGAAACGAGAGGATTAGGGAAGAATTGGAGGTCGCCCCAGTCATGGAAGCCATTGAGACCAGGCAGCTGAAGTGGTTCGGACATGTGGTACGGATGGAAGACCACAGAGATCCACTAAAGACGATGGATTATGCCCCGGAGGGAAGAAGACCTCGAGGCCGCCCAAGATTACCATATCTCGAATACATGGACAGGTTGTGCCGAAAGAGAGGCAAAGATATCCGCCAGACAAGGAACCTAGCAAGGAACAGAGAAGAATGGCATTCCTGGCTGAACGCACCCCGACGCTGAAAGGCACACAAGGGGAAATGCAAAAGAAGAAGAAGAAGTCATAGTGTTCATTTTATATTTTAACAATTTTTGTTTAACTATTGCAGATTTCATTTTTCCAAAAGTGTTTCTTTAAGAATCTGTGTGTAATTTATTTTATGGTTATCGTTTTGTTCCTTGTTTGCCAAAATTATAGTTGTTTACGTTATTTAGGCATGTTTTAAGTCGTTATTTTGTTTATATATAATATTTTGTTGGTATGTTCTTGTATTTTCTATCGTTCCTCAATAATCCTCAATAAAAATCGTGCAATTTTCTTTCTCATTTCAATGAAAACATTGTAATTTACAATTGTTTTCTTTAACGAAATTCTTACAGAGAAAAAAATCACTAGGCTAACCTCCAAACACTATCAAGAAATGACTTGCATCTCATAACTACTATCAAGCTTTGACTTTGTTCCAGAATACGTTTCTAATGCTTTTTTAATTGAAAAAATATAGTGGTGCAAAGTCACGGGTATCCGGTTGACTTTTGAATTCCAAGATTATGCGATGAATCAACAACATTTTTAAGCTTATTATTCAAAGCAAAGATTTTAATACATTCATTTTAAACATTATTGATAGGTAGTTTTAAAGGATGAAGTTCAACAAAAATTGTGCTAAGTCACGCCGTTTTACGGTATTTTAGTATTATTTACTATGTGTATGAATGTTTGCGAACGTTTACCTTTATTACAGCTAGGAAAGCTTCTGACTGTAATATATTAATAGGTTTTTTTGTTTTGCTTTTTTAAATATGGGGAATTTTATGAAATGGCGCTTACGATCTTCAGCCTCGGAGGGTACGATGTACTGTCAGGTAAATTCATCCATCGTTGAGTCGTTTAAATCACTAAGAGATGTGGCACATGATGAACGGAAACTTCGGAAGTAGAAATAGAGTTTATGAGTTTCCGCGCATCTTCTGAGGAAGGAGAAAATAAAGCAAGAGATAGGAAATGTTTGGCCTGCCCGAGAAAGAGGGGTAGGGAAGACTGTTCCAAACAGCCATAGGCTAAGGAGATAAAGAAAGAAAATAAAATAAAGTAGAAAGGGAAGATAAATCCGCGAGTTGTGTTCCCGTTTATCGAGCGGCCAGATCTCTGGAACCGGTCGAGCTTTTTAGTGCTTTTTTAGTTCCCCGCCAACCCATCTAACGGAACACCGTTATTTTTAGTTTTTTGTTTAGCCCTCAACAGACGGACTGGTATTTTTTTTCTCTCATTTTAGTGTCTCGGCGAAGTGCTGCCTTAATCTGTGTTGGAACAACAGATTGAGACAGGTGATTGGCTACCGTCACGATTGAGCTCAAAGCCACTCTCGCTAATATTGTGGCCCAGAGAGCTTGCTACTGGTGTTTTTCCAAGTGATTAAGTTATTTTTTAAAACATACTAGCATTTGAAGAGCTATGTTGGTTGACTAGATGAAATAAAGAGTAATATGTTGTTGGGGTTAAAAAAAAAAATGGGGCAATGTTTAATTTAAAAAAACATATTTATTTGTCTACTTTTCGGCCAACGTTGACGGTCATCAATATACAAGTAAATTTGAGCACAATTATAACAATGACATGTAAATAACTTTTGAAGAATTACTCGCTAGTAACACTTCAATAAAAATTTCATATTAGCAGGTCAAAAAGTAGATGGACAAGGATCTACTTTTCAGGCGCCTCGGAGTGTTATCGGGAATGGAGTGGGAAACAAGTTGAGAGACTAGTGGATTTGAATGGTTATGAAGCTTGTAATGAAAGGATAGGTGTCTGGTTTGGGCTAAATCAGCAACATATGGAACATTATGATCTTTATGGATAAGTTTATTGGTGACAAATTAAGGAGCATTGAGGATTTTTCGAAGGATTTTGGATTGTTGAGATTGGATACGAGATGAATTGTTAGTTTAGTAGAGCCCCAAAGCTCAACTTCATAGGTCCTAATAGGTCCAATCAACGTCATTTAAATGGGTCTTTTGTAATTAATTGGGAGTTTTAAACGTTTGTCTAGTAAATGTTCAAGTATTCTGTAACAATAATTAGGTTAATTTTGAAATAAAATAAAAATAACAAAAAAATTATGATTTAATATTGATAAATTATACAATTATCAAGTAAAATGAAATGTAATAGCGTGAATAAACAATAGGAATTATGGTATGTAAAGAATTCACATTATTGTATGTAAAGAGAGGTTAAAAGTGAAATAAATAAGATATAAGATGATCAAAAAACAATTTACAAGTAAGTAGAAATTAAATTGCAAATAAGGAAACAGAGTAAAGTTATAATTAAAAGCATATTTAAATAAAAGTTCTCACTTACAACATGATGCAATTTTAGGATTGATGAATTAATTGATGGATTATTTTATTAGAATACTAGTTTCCATTTATCCATTTATTGAAATTTACAACTGTACAATATATACATCTAGTAAATAGGTTGATTATGATTACAATAACATGCCAAAACTTGAAAAGAACTACTCATCAGTAGCACTTCAATATAAATTCTACACTAGAAGATCTTTAGGCCATCTTCTTTTCAGACGCCTCGGAGGGTTATTGGGAGTAGAATGGGTAGTAAGTTGAGAGACTAGTGGATTTGTGTGGTTATGAAGTTTAATATGAAAGGATAGGTATTTGGTTTGGGCTAAATCAGCAACATATGAGACATTAAGATCTTCATGGATAAGTTTGTTTTTAACAAAGTAAGAAGCATTGAGGATTTTTCGAAGGATTTTGGATTGTAAGGATTGGATACGGGGAGAATCAGCTCAACTCCTTGTCCAAATAGGTCTGATAACTGTCATTTAAATGTCCAGTTGGAGTTATAGATAGCGGATCTGTTCAAAAGGGATCAGTGGGGTATTATTAAAGGATACTGTAGGGCAGGAAGTCGTAGGTTTACGACGAAGGGTATTTGATGGAATTTTATTGGATTTATTTTAATTCTCCAATTTCGACACCATTCTTGAAGGTTGATGACATGAGATTGCAGTGTTTGTGAGGCAATAAAGGGATCATTATTTACTGATAACACACGTGTGTCATCAGTAAAATTCATCTTCAGTTCTAAAACATACAAAAATTTTTAACACATCAGCACTATGTTACTTGGATTATGTACACTAAAGTTTAAAAAAAATATATATAATATATATATATATATATATATATATATATATATATATATATATATAAGACAAAAATTCAAACTGTGAGTAGATCTAAGAGATAACTGAAATACAACCATCTTCAGAAGGGGAAAGGGGAAGGTTAATTTTTTTTTTCCCCAAAAAATACTAGGATATCTTTTGTTATCAGTTTATTATGTTCTCTAGTTCATTTGTTTGTCTCCTGAGCCTAGAAGTATATTGTTTCATAATTTTGTCCAATTCCTGTTTCGTGGTCCTTGTTCCAGTTCTTCACGTTCTCTAAAGGTAGATGAAGATAAAGAAAATTAAAGAAATAATCACCTTTTAGCATCTTGGTATGACGATAACGATGGAAATAATAAACTATGTAGCGTTATTGCCATAGACAATCATTCATAATTTCTTTAAGTATAGCTCTGTTTAAATTAGAAAATAATTAAGTAAAAAACTATTGTTTAGTTGATGTTTAATTTTTTTCGTCTTTCAGAAATCGATTTTAAATAAATTATTCAAATTGTATCTCTCTCTATTATATCAGTTCAGGATCTACCCCAAGAAGGGGGCACATTCAGCCTCTAGAAAATGGATACCCTTAATCGGGGAAAAACCTGGAGTTTGAATTTGATTTCAGCCACAACTGTCGCATACTGGGGCTAGCACAACTGTCGCATACTGGGGCTCTCAGTACCTCGGCTCAAAACCCTATTTTTGATTTTTAGGTAAATTGACTATTGTGACTAAAATAATCTACATAATATGGCACATCAACTAGTAAACAGCACGCGCTTCTGTTTGTTTCCTTTCAATGTTTAAATCCATTTCATGCCGCGGATTATTAGAGAGAATTATTCAGTCGATTTTAAAGTGCAACGCATTTCAAAAAATAAGTTACTTTTTTTTCTTTTAAACTTTTATATTTCAAGGCAAACTGTATAGTGTTCAAGTAAAGGAATATAATATAAAATACTAATAAATAAAATATTAAGGATGGAATTCAAAATTTAAATTCTTAAATCTTGAATTTCATTAATTCAATTTTACGCAAAGGAATTGAAAACTGCCATCGTGATATGATAATAGAAGGTTTTGTAAAAATAGATGTGAACGCAAAAGAGGAATTTCCTTGCGCAAAATTTAGATATTGAAAATTCTGAATTTAATGAAAGGCCCACAAAAATGATTTTAAGGCTTATAGGGAACAATTTAGTAGGAAGACTAGAATTTATAACAATAAAGACGTTTTTAGTGGGCTGCTAATATCTTTGATCTATTGATAACTAACCTCAGAAAAATGCCAACATAAAAACCGAAAGCATTCGACCCCGATGTTAGTTGCATGTTACCAACTATCTTAGACATCATTACATGTCACATTACATTTAGCTTCATATTACGGATTCAGATAATTCTGATTGGAGCCATAATAAACTTTTTTTAGGGAAATAGGTGAAACTAAGATTGATTCAATATTAAAATTTGAAATGATTCTTCAAAATTTACGTGATTATTAAATAACAGATTTACAGAAATTATGTGAAACATATTACATAGTTATACATAATTATAATCCCGAAAATATGATTCATACTTAAAATATGTTAAATGCTTGATTAAACTATTTATACTTAATTGTTTTATGTGTAGATATGGTGCGAAATATGTGCACCTACGATATTTTATTATTTTCATTCTATAGGTACATATTGTACAATGTTTTGTTTCTTTAATCAGTTGTTCAATATGTAGTTATACAAATTTTATTTACCCTTATGATAGTTCTATTAAAAAATAGTTTTATATTAAATATATAATATAAGTACATTATTGAAAGTAATGCATATTATTAAATTAAAACTTTTTTTGGGCCACTACGGACCACGGGCTTGTAGCTACTTTTCGGCGAGGATCTTCTTCTTTCTCTTCCAAAATTCTTTCATTTTCTGACTATGAGCCAGCTTTCTCTCTTCTGTCCATTTGGTCCCTGTGGTCTTCTTAATGGTAAGGGATACTGGAAAAACTCCCTGTCGGACAGCTTGTCGGAACTGCAGTCGGTCCTTTGTTTTATTGAGTGGGATCCCTAGTTGTTCCAGGTCTGACTTTCCGAATGTTAATAAATTCTTCAATGTAGGAGTTATATATATTGATCAATAATAGTATTATAAAAAGCATTCAACTCCTCTTTATTAATAGAAAAAACATGTGACATGTTTCGGGAAACAAGGTCCCATCATCAGACTGAAAACAGTATTTAACAATTTACTATAATCACACTACATTTTCCAACATCTAAACAATGCTATGCTAATTACAATCTACTACAATATATCTTATTATAAATTTACCTTTAAAACAATCTCTTGGTGTTAACACACCGTGTCAGTTTCATTTACATTGTGTCTATAGAATACCTCTTCTACTTTATGGGTGCAAGGGTCAATCCTAATCTCTACTATTGTTATTAGTACTAAGTTGGCCAATCTTATATTATTAATTTATTAATTATACCAGCATAGGATAGGATAAAATAGGATCTATATATGCTGGTATAATTAATAAATTAATAATATAAGATTGGCCAACTTAGTGCTAATAACAATAGTAGAGATTAGGATTGACCCTTGTACCCATAAAGTAAAAGAGGTATTCTATAGAAAATGTAAATGAAACTGACACGGTGTGTTAACACCAAGAGATTGTTTTAAAGGTAAATTTATAATGAGATATATTGTAGTAGATTGTAATTAGAATAGTATTGTTTAGATGTTGGAAAATGTAGTGTGATTATAGTAAATTGTTAAATACTGTTTTCAGTCTGATGATGGGACCTTGTTTCCTGAAACATGTCACATGTTTTTTCTATTAACAAAGAGGAGTTGAATGCTTTTTATAATACTATTATTGATATTTCCGAATGTTGTTGTCTTCTAAGGGAATTTTAGAGGGAGATTCCTTGATGTTAGTCATGAATTCTGTCTTCTGGATGTTGATCCTCAAGCCCATCTTAACAGCTACACTGTTAACAGCTACACTCTGTAGTATGTGTGTAGCCTCTTCAATATTTAATTAAATCTTATTATTAATAAAAAGTATGCTTTTTTTAACTCAATTAAAACATAATATTTTGGTTTATTTTTTAATAAAAAGAACTTATGGAGTTTTGAGCGCGAGCGCCCTATTTAAGGCCCCAGTGTGCGTTGACCATAAAACAGTGCTATGTTATCATGTACTGAACCCAAATTACGACGTTCAGCAAATACAACTCACAGGAGTAATACAAAGTTGGCAAAATTTGTCTTGATTATTTCTTTTTTAAAAAATATTCATTATTATTTTGATGTAATTGGGAGGAATTACCTTTGTTAAATTAACAATCATAGGCATAAATCCTGATTACAGGAGACTAAGATTAAGAATAATCTGCCGTCTTGCCTCATGTTTTTACTCCTTTCATGTGTGCGTTTCAAGTTGAGGTAGGCTCTGGGAACGTGCCTTGGAGGCATTGCGGATTTGGCACCCTGCCAAAGCTGTGTATTGCCTCTATTTGTTCCCAAATGGTTAGTATGGATCAACCTCAACATCCTAAATAAACCTCTTTATTCTCTCGATCCATTAATTCATGAGGCGCAGTCTATGTTGTTTCTCAGGACCGTTTGTTACAACTTTTTTTTTTTTTTTCTCTGCCAGCTTTGTTTTATCAATAATCCTCTATTACATTTTTGATCTTGAGTGTTGGCATTCTCCAGATGGCCAGGTGTAGTAGTTTATATGAGGAAGTTGAAATTATTCCTCTTGTTACGTGTCCAATTTAAAATTTAATGAGTGAATTGGATATCAAAAGGGAACTTGGGTCAAAGGGAAAAATTGAAGAGGAAAAGCCCCTTTGAAAAATAGTGCGTGAGCTCCGTCCTCCTGCGTCATCTTCCTCAGCCAATTCCTGAGAGGTTGGGACTTCAAAGGCAGCAGCCGAGCTCATTATTTAATTTATTAACATAATTTTCCTGAGGTAATATACTTGATGAATATTTAATGTATTACTTTAAGATTTATAACTTACATCTTCTTAAATCTATTTGATTAAAGGAAGAATGATATGTTAAAAAGAGAGTATGAAATAAAGTATCAAGAATATTCAGGAACTCCTTCCGGTACACTGGAAAAAAAAAATCAGGGTACTACTATTGTAGAAGCGCTCCACCAAATCAACTCGACCTGCGAGATCTATCCAGAAGATTCACTTCGAGTTTACATTTATCGATAGCTCTTTCCTATAATGTACAATTAAATAAAATAAAAGGAAAAAAATCCTCTAACTATACAAGATTCAAAATAAAGTAAATATTAATATAAAATAAATCAGAAAGTAAAAGTATGAAGGATTTAAAAAATAGTGATTACCAAAAAAAAAACAACAACAAAATTTGAACATTTATAAAAAAAAATTACGATTTTTCATTAATATTTACGCATAATAATGATAATTATTATTATATAACTATTTCATTTTAAATGATTCTTTTTCCTATGATGTTCGAATCGATTGGATATTCTAATCATCGCGAACCGAATAAGTAGGAATCTGTAAGCAATATGCAATCTATCAATAAGTTGATGTATTCTCTGCAGAAGGGGCTTACAAGGATCCTACCCTTCCTTTGTCATATGCACTCCTCTCCAAGAAACACCTAAAGCATATGTTACACATACAAGCTGTAGACCAGTGGCAGACACGTTGGAACATAACATAAGAGAAGACATCTACATAACTTAATTCCAAACTTACGGACTTACACCAAATCAGACTCATGGACTGACTTCTACACTATACAAGAAAGCGCAGGGCATTGCAGACTACTCACTGACTACAGAACTACATTACATAAAGAAAACAAGACCGAAACTAGGACATTGCCCGGTGGATGAGAAATGCTTAATGAAAAATGTGTTTACAGACCTCAAAATATTTTTTAGAAAAATTATTCCAAACATTGAAGATATTAATTAAAAATACCTTTAACATCTCAACAATTCATATCTTAATATATATAAATTACGTGTCGCCGCCTAGGGGCCGGCTAACACCTAAACTACTGCACCGATTTTAATCAAATTTGCATACCGTGTGCAGTTTGATCCAACAAAAAAGATAGGATACCTTATATCTTAATTTATAGTCGCAATATTATTTGTATATTATCTGTAAGTCACAATTATCTGTTAGCTCTATACGATTCTAACATATGGCGGTATAAGGTTATACTATTATATAAAAGGACAAGCAATGTTTCGTTTGTGTTCACTAACCGCCAAAAACTACTGAACCAATCTCTACCAAATTTTGACTACATCATCTTTATAGGATGGTTTAGCAATAGTAAAATCTAATGATTTTCAACTAATTCTTTATTCAAAAATGAATAAAAAGTGGATAACAATGAAGTTCAAAAATGGCGGCAATTGCCATCTACATGAAAGGTTAAAAGGTACAGTGTTACATAGTGGTGAACATTGATAATAAAATTTACTTATTTTCAAATTGTTATAAAAACAGCTAGATGGAGTGAAATATAACAAATTTTAACTACATCATGTTCATAGTTCTAGGTTTAGCAACAATAAAAATTTAAATGTACAATGTTGAGTGTTAGAAACGGGTTTTGCCACACTAACACATACGTTTATGGTTAGAAATTAAAATCCAACCAGATCAAATCAATAAAATGATTTCTGTCGAATGAAAATTATTAAAAAACAAAATGCCGATCCTCAGCTGTTTAATATTGTATGTAAAAATATGAACTTTGAACCTTTAGCTGTAAGCTCTGATAATGCAGTTTCTTAATAGTCTCTGTCCATCTGGATTACCAACTCATATATTAAAACTGAAAATTGGATGTCTAATTATGCTTTATGTTATCTTCAAACACCAAATCAATCTAAATTTAACCAAGTTAATAATGGCTGCTAGGCGTGAAAATATCTTCAAAGATATAACTTTCAATTGTTCACTTTAATACAAGATTTTATCGCTAAACAAAAAATCAATTATTAGTTAAAATTATCTAAGATCTTCACTTATGAGAGAGGGCGAATCCTGGACGGGGGATGATGATATAGTTATATATATAAGGACAAGCCATTTCCGTTCGTGATCACTAATCGCGAAAACTATAGAACTATTCTGTACCAAATATAACTACATCATCTTCATAGTTCAAGGAAGGTTTAGCAATAATAAAATTTATATATTTTCTATTAAATTACTGTTTAAAAAGCGATAAATATGTGGTGTGTAGTAAAGCGAGCGCCATTCAAAAGAGGTTACAATGATCCGGTGTTAAATATAGCTAGAAATTGATAATAAAATTACTAAATTAAATTAATTTGTTATCCAAAAAGCTATAAATATGTGGTGTGACGTGTGGATTCCAGTGAAATTCAAAAATCGAATATGTGGCAAGCGACAATAGAGTTTTAGTAAAACTAATGAACCTATCTGAACCAAATTTTAACTACATCATCTTCATAGTTCTTAGAAGATTTACAATAGGAAAATTTACTACAATAATAATTTATACTATTCTATAAAAGGACAAGCCATTTTTCGTTTTTGATCACTAACCGCGAATATTACTGAACCAATCTGTACTAAATATTAACTACATCATCTTCATAGTTTTAAGACGGTTTAACAATATTAAAATCTACTGATTTTTAATTTATATTTTATTAAAAAAAGTTAATATGTGGACAACAGTGAAGTTTGACAATTGACCGATAGGTGGCGAGTGCCATTCTACACGAGAGGTTACAAAACAGCTTAAAATTGATGATAAAATTTGCTTATTAAACTATCAAAAAAATTATTAAATAAAAAATATTTAAATATGGTGTGCGATATGTGGATCCCAGTGAAGCTTGAAAATTGACCGATTGTGTATAGCGCCATTCCACAATAGAGTTAATAATGGTAGACTGAACCTATCTGTACTGATATCTAAATAATTAATTTTTATAATTCTAGGAAGGTTTTGCAATGGTAAAATTTACAATAACTAACATTGAAATGTATAAAGTTGAGAGGCAGGACCGAGGTTTGCCACACTGTCATATACTTTTATAGTTCGAAATCAACATCCAACCAGATGAAATTAATAAAGTTATTTCTGCCGAATACAAATTATTACTAAATCAAAATGTCGATCTTTTGCTTTTTTATATCGTGTGTAAAAATTTGATCCACGGGCATTTTGTCGTTAGCACTGATAATGCAGTTTATTTTCCGCAAGAGTTTATTAATAGTCTTTATCCATCTTGATTACCAATTCATACATTAAAATTAAAAATGTTATGTCTAATGGTGCTTTTACGTAATCTTCAACCACCTAATCAGTGCAATTATAACTAGATTAATATATTACTGCTATGCGTGAAAAAATTATTGAAGAAATAATGCTCAACCACATGCTAAAATACAAGAATCTTATCGATAAACAAATAAAACGTTAATTTTTAGTTGAAATTATCTTAACTTATGAGGGCGGGCGAAGCCGCGACGGGGATGCTAGTATAACATAAATTATTGTTAATAAAATATTATTGAAGCATTTATGATGTTATTATAACTTGGTTGCTTAGTTTTGTGTATTTAATTTTTTATAACTTCTTATTCTCTGTCTTATTTTATGTTTTATTCTTTTATATTTAACTTGCAATATATTTATTGTATACAGTATATTGTTATTGATGTATATATATAATATAATAATAAAAAAATAAATTATAAGAATTACATATACGTTTAAGTATGGTGTTAGGGGAATAAAGAACATCCCTTCCAACAGGTTTACTACTTGAAGGAAAACACTACAAATAAAAAAAAAGTGGACATACCCAAAGACATTAGCCATTTTTCAATTAAGAACATATTTGTAGATGTTAAGATTTCATAATTATATTTTTAAGAACATTTTTCAGTATTATTTTTTAAAAATATTATTATGGTGTTTTATGATAATTGATTTTTTTTTTTGTTTCCAGGTATGTGATTTGAATTATTTTGGAGGTCTGATGGAGGACGGTGAGTTTTAATATTTTTATGATTACGAATTGATTCACGCTATCAGTTGCGCTTATTTTGTTGGAATATCTCTTTACCGAGTGTATAGATTTCTTGTAAATGAATGTAAAGCTAATTATTATTGAATCGAAATTTACGATATTTAGCCGCTACATTCAGATTATTTATCGGGGCTATAATTAGTAGGGCTGTGAATTATATGCAGTTAAATTTAAAAATTACGCACATATAAGTGCAAATAAATTGGGTAAAATGTTCAATTGAATACTAGCGAATTCAAAGACAACGCGAATATTAAAATAAACAGTTGACCCATGATTTGTTTAGATGAACACTGCGTGAGAGACTGGGTAATGGAATGGTGGTAGGTAGAAGGGAAATAAGAAAAAATTTTGATTCAAAAAATATTTTTCTAGAGTCCACCGTTTTCGAGATATAATCGAAAAACCCAAAAATGGAACCTTCTCCCCTACCTCAACCTTCAGCTTACCCCCCCCCCCTGGCACTTAAAGCAAATGTTTGACAAAAAAGTGAGGTGAGGTACACATTTTTTTTTAAATTTTAATCTCCCAGGGGCGAGGACTTTTAGTATGTTTAACTTCTAACTACCTCTAGAAAATGTTTATTGACTGGACTATATCTATTTATAGCAAAATATGCACTAATATGCAAAATAAAAATAACTCAAATTGATTCCTTATTAATTAATTATAATTATTGTCGTATTATTGCTATTATGAAAAATGATATTAACTTATGAAATGTGAGATGTAGTTGTACAAATTTAATAAAATTGATCGTTACCAGCTACTGTTTGTTTTTGGTGCTGTACACGGATCCAACAAGGAGCGTGTTTGTCAAACAAGGACACTCGCCCGGTGGGAGGCAGTTAATGGAAAGTATCGATTATTCAATTCATTATCATTAGTAATAGGAAACCGCTTTTCAGAGTTTCTCATTACCAATCTATTTATTATATATTTGTATTCAGTAATAACACAAACAAATTATTTTCTCTTTAACTTATGTTTTCGCCTATACCCATCCCTAGGGGTATCTTAAGAAAAATATCATTATTCCATATCGACAATATTTTGAGCTGAGCTCGGAATATCGATACACGGACCAAAAAATGTCGATATATCGATATATCCTGATATGTTTTATTTTATGAAAAGCTATTTTATATATTTCAATCAAGTAACAATGATATTCCTGTTTATGTTATCGTTTTAGCTAATTAAGGTAACGACATCGAACTGCTTATGCTTCACCAGATTCGTCTAGGATGAATTTATTGTTTTATATATTGATATTTTGTTATCTCTACTTCCTTCATGTGAGAAATTTTCATTATGTGAATCGATTTTTTTGCCATCTATACTGCTTATTGTCTTAAGGTAAGGCATATTATATATATATATATATATATATATATATATATATATATATATATATATATATATATATATATATATATATATATATATATATCTGGAATGGAATTAAATGCAAGTTGTGATACTAATCGATTTGAATGGTTGTGGAGTTTGCTTTTGAAGAATTGATATCTGGTTTGAGTTAAGTCAGAAACGTAAGTTATATTAAGATCTGTGTGGATAAGTTTGTTAGTGACTAAGTAAGGAGCATTGAAGATTTTTCTAAGGATTTTAGACTGTAAGGATTGGATAATAGATGAATTGGATGGTTTAGTATAGCCCCAAAGCTCAACTCCATATGTCCAAATTGGTCTAATTACTGTTATGTACATGAGTCTTTTGTAATTAGATGGAAGGTTTGGGCGTGTGTCAAGTGAATGTTGAAGTAGTCGAAAATCCAAAATCCTTCGAAAAATCCTTAATGCTCCTAACTTTGTCACAAATAAGCTTATTGTTATGTTCCATATGTTGCTGATTTAGCCCAACCCAGATACCTATCCTTTCATAGTAAATTCCATAACCATTCAAATCCATTTGTCCCTCAACTCGCTTCTCATTCCATTCCTGACCACCCTCCGAGGCGTTTAATAAGAAGATGGCCTCGGGACCTTCTCAAATAGAACTTTTATTGAAGTACTACCTGTGGTCAGTTTTGCTTCACAAGTAACTGTCATTTTATTATTTTATGTTATTATCACATTTACTGGTTGTATGTTTTTTATGTACTGTTGTAAATTTCTATAAATATATTAAAAAAAAATATCATATTTATATCATAGTTATTAACATTAAACGGATTCAACTTCAGTCTATCCTTCCGTAGTTACCTTTATGTGATCATTTACATTTGTAAAACGCTTGTGAAATATCTGGGGAAACTCGTAATTCACGGTCGTTTGGGTCATTAATGGAAAAATGTCTTAACGCACAAGCAGTCTTCAAAGAAATTTAGGTGACAGAAGGAGAGTCAGTTATCAATCAAAATTATGTCGCACTTCGGTTATTTGGGATCGCTTTGGAAAAAGTGTTTCTTTGTACTACGTCGAAGGCGTTTTGCATTTTGAGCTTGTTACTGTTGGTCGTTCAGTGGACGCAAACCTTTACCGTGAACAGTCGGGCATAATTTATGCAGTTTTGAGTACCAAGCACCCTGTTTTGGTCAACATGACAATGCCTGTGCGCATCCATTCATGTATAATTATCGGATCTGCATGGAGTAAGGCCCAGTGCCGTACCGGTCCACTGCGTGCTAGGTTTTACTTCGAAAAAATTATAATAAATACTAGGACTTAAAGCTTATAGTTTCCTTACGAACAACGCAGTTACATAATCCTTTATAAATCGGAAAGACATTTTTTTTACCTAAGCAAAAAATGTGTTGGATAGGACGTTCAATATCCTCCTCAATGGAATATAATACATGGTTTATATATGTAAATTTATGTATATATATATATATATATATATATATATATATATATATATATATATATATATATATGTATGTAGGTATATGTGTATATATGTATATATTATATATGTAAATTTTAACACTAATAAAGTTAAATATATTTATTTTTTCATGGAGGCATAAGGCGTATTTTTAGTTTTTGCCATTGTCCGAAAGGGAGTCTACTTCACTTCGAAAAGAGTTTTCGTTGTTTTCACACCAGAGACTTTTTGAGTTTTAATACTTGAGCCTTAGCTCAAGTTCTGAAATTAACTTTATAAAAATAGTGGGGAGTTAGCTTGTTCTGCTATGAGCTGGTTTACTCTGCCTTCTGAATTACTTTCTCGAATCCTTCTACTTTGAAACTTTGAAACGTTTCAGAAACCTGTTCGTATCTGTAAGCTCTCGAAGTTACAAGCCTCTCCCTAACCCCTTTAATCAGTAACTAACAGTTCCCCTCCTATCCCTTTATTCTCATCGTTTTAACTTTTTGGCACATTTTAAGTAAACATTCGTATTTACTAAAAAAACATTTACCGAAATTATTTTTTCTATTTATTACAAAATGGTCATAGAATTGAACACAATTAAAATGTAAATTTTAATGTATTGTGTACATTTCAGCTTACAATGCAAGCCTTCATCAGGTCTAGAAGGAAAACAAACAGAAAGATATGAGAAAAAGAGCAGTGAGTATTAAAGAAGATGAGAAAAGAATTACAGTTTTTAAATAATGAATAGGAAGCTTAGAAAAAAAATATAAATAAATAAATATAAAAAGAGCAATTTAAATTAATTTTTTTTTTTCGAGTAAAGATTTTTGGAAAAATATAGCTGCTTAATAGATTTTGGTTTAGATTAATTAAATACTATAATAATGATTAGATCTTCAAGCAAACTATTTTTATAGATTTCTTCACACAAAATATTTAAAATCCGACGTCAAATTCTAATTTAGTATTAAAAAAAAAAAAAAAAAAAAAAAAAATTAACTTAAACGCAAAATTACATCTAAATAGAAAAATAAAAAATCTTCACCTTCAAAATTTAGCTGACGAAAATGGTAAGCGTTTTTTTTTTTTTTTTTTTTTTTTTTTTTTTTTTTTTTTTTTTTTTTTTTTTTTTTTTTTTTTTTTTTAAACTGACAAAAAGTTTTAACAGATAAAAGGTTAAACGTATCAATTTCGTATTCGCTTCGCTCGCTCGTGCGTGTAAACCTTGCCTCGAGTGAGTAAAATTCTTTATACTCTAGCTAAATATTACATTTTTTCTGCAACCGTTAAAAAAAATATGAAAATTTTTTTAATCAACGAAAAACGGTGGACAAATTTCGGCTTTGACAGAAAGGATGGGCCCTGGGAATTCTAATAAAAGTTCATTTATTATTCTATTTTTAGAACTAATTAGTTTTGAATTTTAACTAAACAGTTTTTTAAATAAATTCAATATATCTTTAAATTAAATAATAATGAACTTTGTATTAAGGTATGTATCAAGGTGGCACTGAAATTTTACTTTACACTCTAGAGAATTAAAGTTATACTTTTTACTCACTAGAGAATAAAATGGAACGTTAATCAGCTGTTTTTAATTGAATAATGTTTTCATTATTATTTGCAGAAAAATTAATTTAATGCTATTTCATATATTTCCTCAGCTTCTAGGGCCCATTAGTCGGGGCGGCAAAATACTAAGGATAACAAATATAATAATAAAATAATAAGGAGACTGAGTGTGTTCGAGTGTAGTTCCGACCTTTGAAGGTTATCTAAGTTTATAAGGTGTATATACATACAAAACGGAGAGGCCCATCACCATTATTATTTAAACGTCACTAATATGTAAACAAAATTATGATAAGTAAAATGACTCCTTAAAATAAGAAAAAGCAGTAAGAGGAAATTTTAGCATAACTTTATATTAGATGAAAACATGAGAAAAAAAAAAAATTATTTTATTTATATGTGTTACGTTAAGACCATCGGGGGAGGAGGGGCGACGATCGACCAACTCCGTTCTAGACACACACGGAAAGGTCACAATATGTCACTTCAGGGATTTCTTTACTTTACTCGTATTTTGGAGGGTGAGGGGAAATACGTATGTGTGTATCTGCTTTTTAATGTATCTTATGTATTTGCTTTTTAATGTATCTGCTTTATATCTGCTGCTAATTCCTAATAAATGATAAGCTAACCGGTAGACCATTACTTCCCCACTAAACTGCTCTCATGCATTCCTTCATGGGGCCGACTTTTTCTACTCTTTTGTGTGTCTTTTTTTTTAAAGAGGATTTATTTAATTTAATACCTTTCATATTTCTTATATTAATTTATTAGATTTTTATTTTTTTTAACCATAATGCACCACCACTCCATTTTATCTTTTGGGATATTTTATTCTCAAAAAAAGATTTTATTTTTAACCAACTTCAAAAAAAAAGGAGGTTATCAGTTTGACATGCATGTATGTAATATTGTTGGAATTGGATAATATTTGAGTATGATGTCTAAATATCTATTTAGGCTTCCAAGCACGTGTGCTTAGTTCCGTAAGTGTATGATTGTATGTTTGTCCACAACAGTTTAAGTTTCATTAAAGTTAGTCCAGTAGTTTCAGAGATACGAATTAAGAAAGTATAGGTAAGTATTTGTATAGCTATTAACCGACTTCAAAATAAAAGTAATTTAAAAAAAAAAAATAGACGGACTTCAAATTGGTAGATAGATATACAAAATTAGAAACAGCCAGTGAACACAAAACGAAAAAAAAATAATATTTTTTAGGAATTACGGAAAAGGAAAACAAAATTTAAGAGCGGAGTTGTCTAAGATATACATAATTCGGTACACACACTGACAATTTTTTTTTGAGGTCGGAGATAGCGACGATAGTGGCGGACTTGCTGGAACCGACCTCAAACAAATTGTCAGTGTGTGTACCGAATTAGGTAAATCTTAGACAAATCCGCTTTTGAATTTTGTTTTTCTTTTCCGGAATTCCTAAAAAAATATTTTTTTTTTTCCTTTTGAGTTCACTGGCTGTTTCTAATTTTGTATATCTATCTACCGATATGAAGTCGGTCTATTTTATTTATTTTTTTTAATTATTTTTATTCAAGATCTTTTTTTGTGACTTGTTTTCTGCTATAAAGATAAAAGATAACAATTACGGTTATGTATTTATTAAATATGCTACTAGCACTAGTTGATACCTATTATGTTCTTATCATATACACTACTAAAATTTGATAGCTGCATTATCGTCTAGGTTGTTTGAGATATCTTAACGGGTGATACTTTCGGGATTGTGTTTTGAGATTTGGTTTTAACTTTTATGACCTGATATTTACTTAAAGATTGAAATATTCGTAGGATCATAAAGAGCTATTCATGGTCTATAAATCTTGATGTAGTCGATATATAGTTTTTAGAGATATGTTGATAACATATCTGCTAAGCATGACGACGTATTCTCTTGATTATATGTTTTTATTGTATCTTAATGTTTACGATGTTAATGATGATATTATGATATCTAAGCGCGAATCACCGACACGTGCTTAGGGTGTTGTAGGGTTGTCGAACCCTTGGCAAAGACGCACTAGTTGACAGATAACTATGATGTACTGCTATTGTCATCTATGAATCTACTCTCAATGGGACCTACCTTTGTTCTAGGAAACCATTACAATGCCATAAAAAGAAGACGAAACTCGAGATAAGTGTTAAAAGAGCGCGGAGGTGTCGATGGCAATCGGTAAACAAACTCCGACATTTTTCCCGACTAGGATCTAGCGGTCCTGGGGATAGACAATGCTGCCCCTTCTAAGAAGGCAGTCCATGACAAAGACCTAATGAGAACACCTGTTTCATTGTTGATCCCATGTACCGTTTAAGGTTCGTTAATTGACCTCATCCATACCCCGTTTCCATTGTCTAGGGGACACCGCTAGTCTGAGGTCTGCAATGGTCTATCCTGTCTGTCGTCTGCTCGAGTGTCGGGGTAAAGTAAGAGTATTCGCTGTCTCAAAACATTGGCTGCCTTTAACATCCAATTCCATTGTTATAACAACCTTTCCAATCTCACTTTTCATGAATTGTCTGCCATCGAATTAAGCGGTAGGCGAAAAATGTTATATAACAAATAATATTCTATATTAAATTTAAGATCAGGAAACTATCGGCAAGTTTCCGATCTGAGCAACACCAACAGAGCTAGATCGTATCAAAATGTTACATTTTTGAGTGTGAAAAAAAAACCTCACAAACTGACTTTTTCTTTCAAACCAATATAGCTCCTAAACGGTAGGTCATAACGACTAGTGATATGAAACAAACTATATTCTCCATTAAATTTCTGACCAGCTGACACCCCAACTCATCCTACCACTGTCGTCACCACTTACGCTGATGACACATGTGTGTTATCAGTAAACAATGATCCCTTTATTGCCTCTCAAACACTCCTTAACTTTTAAGAATGGTGTCAAAAACGGAGAATCAATATAAATCCTAACAAATCCCACCAAATAACGTTTACCCTACGTCGTAAACCTACGACTTCCTGTCCTACAGTATCCTTTAATGATATTCCACTAATCCCTGTTGAGCAGATACGCTACCTAGGACTTCACTTGGACAAACGACTAACTTGGAATCCACATACAAGACTAAAACGACAAGAAACTGCCAGTCGTTTCAGACTACTTCAACATTTACTAGACAAACGTTCAAAGCTCCCAATTAATTATAAAAGCCTCATTTACATGACTGTGATTAGACCTATTTGGACGTACGGAGTTGAGCTTTGGGGCTCCACTAAACCATTCAATTCATCTCGTATCCAATCCTTGCAATCCAAAATCCTTCGAAAAATCCTTAATGCTCCTTACTATGTGACCAATAAACTTATCCATATAGATCTTAATGTTCCATATGTTGCTGATTTAGCCCACACCAGATACCTATCCTTTCATACTAAGCTCCATAATCACTCAAATCCGTTAGTTTCTCAACTTGCTTCCCACTCCATTCTCCGAGGCGTCTGAAACGAAGATGGCCTAGATATCTTCTAGTGTAGAAGTTTTAATAAAGTGCTACTGATGAGTAGTTCTTTTCAAGCTTTGACATGTTATTGTAATCGTTCTCAGATCATTTACTTATTGTATACAATTGTACAGCTGTAAATTTCAATAAATGTATATATATATATAAAAATAAATTTCTGGTTGTTAGGATGTCAAATTTTCGATCCGATTAACACCAACAGAGCTAGAGCGTTTCAAATTGTTACATTTTAGACTGTGATAAAAACGTTAGACCAAAAAATTGCAGACACCCAGCCAAAAACCCCAATAATAAACAAATTAGCTATACGTCACTTATTTCATTTAAACCAATATAGCTCCAAAACGGTTGGTCCTCGCGGCAGATGGTACAAAAATATTCTCCATTAAATTTCTAATGTGGATACTATCAGCAAATTTTCGATTTTAGAACACCAATAGAGCTAGAGCATGTCTGTAAATCTGTTAATTTCATTATTGCTGAACCTTCCTTGAAGAGTTTTCGTGGTTAGTGATCATAAACAAAAAAATGGCTTCAATACTAGTACCCGTTTATATAATAGTATAAATAGATATAGAATCTGATGAAATGCTATTCTCAAAACTGATTCTGTTATACAACCTTCCAGTCAATAGTACGATACCTTCCTCCGTTGATAATCGTGCCCATTGTATCATAAACATGTAAATAGTTTTTAATTAAGAAATTGATTAAATTGTAATATAATTAATTCCTTTAATTACATTGCTCTTTCGCATTTAGAAAAGAGGATGCAATATGTACATTGGCGTTCCCACTATATTCTTGCTACCTCCTTGCCCTGTTTTACTTATGTATAAGGATGCACTTAAGTGGATAGTTTGCATTCGTTCTTGAACTAACCTCAGGGTTTTCATCTGCATTCATGTGGCGAAATTCACTGCATGTACAGTTGCGGATTCTAAAATTAGATCACGAATGTCCGAGAATGCTTCTAAAACGTGGGATGGAAAACCTTGGCAATGATTTCTTTACGCAGCGGTGTACTTAGCGGACTATTAGGAAAATGGGCCTCCGAAAGAATTTTTAATTTATTCCCCTGTTTTAGTGTCGTGTCGGTGACAAACTTCTGCATATTAAGAAATAAAGTATTACCGTAGACAAAAAAAAAAAAAGGGAATCTTTATTATATTGAACTTCATCTTTCTCTCTCTCTCTCTCTCTCTCTCTATTTTTTTGTGAGCTGTTCCATGAGCTATCCCAAAGTTATCGAAGTTAAAATTGCCAGAATTTTAAAAGTTACACTATTGAATATTGATGCGATGGACCTTGTTTTACAATCTGTGAAGTTTTATGAAAAGACCGAAAATTATTCTGTACATAAAGTTGGATCTTCATTATTCATTATTCCTTGGAGCCTCCATTTTCGTATTACTAGGTCAATTTTTATAACGTTTATTTGTACACTGATTTGCATTTTTCTATTCAGAGTAGTATAACACCTATTAAATTTAATAAATGCTGTTTAAAATAAATAAGAAATAATATGTATAAGGTTATTTATCTATGCTAACGTTTCGGAAAAACATTTTGGTATCATATAGGCTAATATCTTTTTCTTTTTTTTTAAAAAAAAACTTCCCATTAAACTTAAGTTTTTTCATTTTTTTCTATGACCTAATTCTTGAATCCTTCTACAGAATTCTTGATAATTGGTTGAGAAATATATAAAGTTTTGTGTATACAAAATTTTCCTTTTTCTTTTTCCATTACTATACCTTCATTGCTTTCTAAGTACTCCAATCTAATGTTCCTTCAGGAATGGTATCGAAGTTGGAAAATTAAAATAAATACAAACAAATCTCATCAAATATCCTTTACCCTTCATAGTAAACCTACGACTTCCTGTCCTGCAGTATCCTTTAATAACATTCCACTGATCTCCGTTAAACAGATCCGCTAAATAGGACTTCAACTGGAAAAACGTTTAACTTGGAATCCACTTACAATACTTGAACCATAGAAAACTGCTCGTCGTTTTCGTCTTCTTCAAAATATACTAGACAAACGTTTAAAGCTTACGATTTACTACAAAAGGATCATTTACATGATAGTTATCAGACCTATATGGACATACGGAGTTGAGCTCTTAGGCTCAACTAAACCTTCCAATTCTTTTCGTATCCATTCCTTACATTCCAAAATCCTTCGATAAATCCTCAATGCTCTATAATTTGTCTCAAACTAACTTATCCATAGAGATCTTAATGCTCCATATGCTGCTGATTTAACCCAATCCTGATACCTATCCTCTAATAGTAAGCTCCATAACCACTCAAATCCACTAGTTTCCCAACCTGCTTCACACTCAATTCCCGATAATCCTCTGAGGCTTCTGAAAAGAAGATGGTCAAGAGATCCTTTTTTGAAGTGCTACTAGTGAGTAGTTCTTTACATGTTATTGGCAAGTCATTGTAATAATTTCCCTAAATTTACATTTCATGTATATGTATACAGTTGGAAATATCAATAAAAAGATTTTTAAAAAAAACTTCCCTTACAAAGCAGTTTCCGCAGAAGTATTATCTATCCTTAAGTGGGCCCAATCTTTATTTTCCATCTCTTGCTCATAGTATGCCTATTTATTTACCAATCGATTGTTCTCTCCTGATGTCATGTCCCATTAAGCTCCCTTCACTAAATCCTTCCATTTTTATCTGGTTCTACCGTTCTTCCTTTTTATTTATTTTTCTATAGCCGTCTACATGGACTTAAATCTATATCAACAGTTTTTCTACGGTACTTGGCCTTCAAGAACCATTCCTCCGAAGCATGCGTCGTTATAGATTCAAATACAGCTCTGTATATTAACATCTTGTTATCGGGCTGTATATTTAAGCTCCTGACTGGTGCTATACCATCGGTTCCGCAATTGTAATGTTGTGAATAGTGTAAAAGTAACATTAAACCATCTGGATTGTGAAAAACATAAGTGATTACATTATTTAGTTAATTTTTTAGATGCCTTGCACTAAATGTCTGTTTAGATACACAATTTGATGATTCTTTGATTGATATTAATAGAACCACAATAGTAGTAAACGAAAATGTAAGCAGCAGTACATTTTTGTTTTCCGAATATTGCAGATATTGATTGCCTTCAGAGAGCTGCCGATAGATCAATATAATATAAACTTAAGATTTATAGTGTATAAAATAAACTTATTGCAGTTTATAATTTATGCTCTGTTATTTCCTCGTAGAAGTAGTAGTGTATAAAAATGTATGAGAACAGTGGTTGTGCAACATTTAACAAACCAAGTTATCACTTCTGAACTATATACTAAGTGTGTGAAAAATATGAATCACTGTTTGACACAGTTGTTCTGGACGTTATGGAGTTAGTGTTACTGTGCTAATGCAAGTGTATTCTCAGTTCTCTTGGTCTTGCAATATGCTGAGCAGTTGTGAATGTTGTGCTTCTTGAAAATAATATTATTCTTTTTCCACGGCGTTTAAATCCGCAATATTAATATATTAATCAATATTAATTATTAATATTGATCAATCAATATTAAGCAATTATTATTAACATAATTATCAATACCAATATTAATATTTATTAATCAATATTAAAATGTTGGTCATCATGTGTCAACAATTATTTTTCAGTATTTGAATAAAATTAGGTTGTTAAATTTTAGTAATGCGTCGGTATTAAAATTTTCGGATTTCGTTTAAATTATCATTAAATGATTTTGTTTTTCTTTTTTGATTGTTAATGTTACCACAAAATTTTACCTAACTCTTTTGTTTTAGTACGGTGACTACGCAGCTAAAACAAACCAAACGCTGCCATTTTTTTTTTTTTAATATGCCACTTAGTGGGAATAAAGTTCATGCCCAAATGAAACGTTTCAGATCGGGACCACTCGAAAATCCGCTGAAATACTTTTTTTTATTTATTTTTTTTTTTGGACCCAAGACTTCCATTGAAGTCCTATACTGGCCTGGGTGGGAAGAACAAGTTTAATCGTGGATCTGCCTCGAAATAAATTTTAACCCGCTCAAGTGGGATTCGAACCCACGACCTTTTCGTTACGAGCGCGCTGAGACCCTCGTCCCAACTCACTCGGCCATTGAGTCCTTAAACAATTTTTTTTTAAACTATTCATTTATCCATAAATACAATGAATTTTGCACAATTTTAATATAAAAATTTCTTTTAATACATATTTTTATTCAAACATTGGTACCATTCCACAAGCACGTCTCCACGAAACCTACCTGACCAGCGCTACACCGACCAGTTCAATCCTTACGCTTCACTTCAAGTTTACATTTATCAATAGTTCATTCCTACAATCTCACATGTAAACAATAACTTCTACTGATTCAAATTGGGATTGTGTTGTTTAGTGTGTTATATTGATATTTAGTCTTCTTAAATGTAAATAAGTGAAACAGAAGTTAACAAAATGAGTTTCATTAAGGATTTAGTTTTTTATAAATTCATGTTTTCTTATTTGCTATTCTCTAATGTGTAAAACTGATACGAAAGTTAACAAGATTAATTTCTCCTTTCGATTTGGTGTTTTATATATTTATATTTGTTATATCAACTTACCATATGTGAGAAATTTTCAGTTTACATATTTTGTGAATGGATCCTTTGTCGTCCGTATTTATTTAAGTCCGTACTTATTGCCTTAAAGAAAGACAGATTTTATTATTAAATTTATAAAACACATCGATCTAGAAATGGATGTGAGAAAGTATATCAGATGTTTCATATTTTTTTATTTCCACTTCCCATGAGGAAATATAGCAGAAATTAATAATATAACTTTCAACATAGACTTTGATTTATGTATTTATAATTTGTTATTTACACTTCCCTAACATGAGAAAGATTATTAGAAGTTAACATTACATGTGATTTAGCATTATATTAATTCTGATTTAATATAATATTAATTCAAGATTGGTTCAGTGTTGAAAAAATATTAAAACCCAAGAACTGTCTTTAGTTCAGGAATGACTGTAAGGTTGTTTCTTCGCCTACGGTTTTGTAGTAGATGTTTTGGTCATAATCACGCCTAACCACTACGTTTTTCCTTGATTAAGGGTACCCATTTTACAGAGGCTGGGAGTGCCTCAGGAGGGTTTCCCGATCCTTTTAGGTCATCGGCTACAGAATAAATAATTTTTTTCATCTATTAGAATCTAACCTGGTTCTAGGAGCTAATTTCAGTACATTACTGAGCTACCACTTCTCGTTTATGATCTATTAAGATATAAAGAAATAAAGTTTATTTGAAATAACCTTCCTACAAGAAATCGCTTCATTACTATGTGCATTTGACATTTTCCCGTGATCTGTGACGTACGTAGATAAAATCGTCCGAAGAATTTACAATTGGCAACCTCTCAAGATCGGTTACCCAACGTGAAGCCAGCAAAATATTGGTATTGATTTTTACTTTATTTCTACCAAATTTATTTCGACTAGATTTAAAAATTATTTAATAATTAACTAGCATCCCCCGTCGCGGCTTCTCCCGCACTTATAAGTAAAAAACATAAATAATTTAAGTAATATTTGTTTATCGATAAAAACAACAATTTTGTAAAAATGACCAAAACAAAACATTTATGCCTTATAAATTCGTTGTTTATTGATATATCAACGCCATTTTTTTTGTGTAATTACTAATACAAAAAAAAAAAAAAAAAATAAAAAAAAAAGGGAGATCGTTAAATCTTGTTAAAGGCAAAAAAAAAAAAAATGTTTAAATTAAAAAAAAAAAAGTAAGCCCAACAGCCAAATACGAATTATTTTAAAAACTGAACCTAAACTTGAAGTTCTTAATTTTTTTTTTTTTTTACCTTTAACAAGATTTAACGAAATCCCGTTCTTTAAAAATTTTTTTTGCATTAAATAATTTTTATTTTACACGGACAATTTATTAGTAATTACAGCGAAAAAATGGCTTTGATATATCAGTAAACAACGAAGTTATAAGGCATAATTGTTTGGTTTTGTCCATATCTACATTCATTCTAAATTCATTATAAAAAACCTGTAAGACTTTGTATATAGGTAAGTGACCTTAAATACGTTTAAAATGAACCACCCTACCCAAGATACCTACCTCTTTGGGCCAACGATCTTCCGAACACCCTGTATAATTCCATACCTTTGTAACCTCTCTTAAATGGGGCTCTCCACTTTAATGGTGCACTCGTTTTTGAAACTTCACTGCGCCCCATACTTTTATCACCACACTTTTTTAGTATCACTTTAATCGAAAATATGTAGATTTTATATTGCTAAACTTTTCTTGAACTATAATGACGTTGTAGTTAAAATTTTATAAAGATTGGCTCAATAGTTTTCAACGAAAATGGCTTGTCCTTTTGTAGAATAGTATTGATTTATTAATATACTTATTAAATTAATTTTGTATGCTGTTGTTTTAAAAAAAAACAGAATTCTTTGTAAGCTAGAACTTTGAATCAGATATATTTCTTGAAAATTCAGTAGACTGGTATAATTCTATTTAATGGAGTTTGGAAATGTTTTTTGCCTTAAGTTTTTTACCTTTTGAAAACTTGCTCAGGTGAATAACGTTTCTGAGAATTCCTCAAGCAATTAACTGAGGATCAGGAAACTTGAGAGCGGAAGAGATGGGGGGGGGTTATATCTTAGAGTGGAAATGAAGCTGCTAATTAGTCTTCCCTTAGTTAATTATAATCAAGAAGCTATTTATAGAAAAATAAATGTGATATAGAAACTAAAAATTTTCCAAGTGGGTCGCCTGAATATGAACGATAAAATGGCTACTGATAAGGGAAGGACGCTCTCAGTTTCTGACGGATCATGTTGGCAATGTTTTGGAGGTTCCTTATCAAAATATACTAAATACTAACTAGGAAATCCCATCTCTCCGTTGATAATAAACTCCTGATTTACAAAACTATCATTAAACCTATGGACTTGAACTGTGAGGGACAGCAAAACAGTCGAATATCAAACGCATTCAATTCTTTCAATCTAAATTCTAGGTATCAAAAACATTTATTAATTAACTAGCACCCCCTAGCCTTAATAAATAACGAACTTAACTAATAATTGAAGTTTTGTTTGTTTATCGATAAAAATCTTGTATTTAAGTATGCAATTAAGCATTATTTCTAAAGTCCTGCTTACTATGGTAAATGCACCATTATGTCTCCAACAAAACCCTACATAATGATCTCAATATACCTTTTGTCCTTGACCTGATACCCCTTAAATTTTCCAAATTTCCCATCCACCTGGTTCATTATCCAGTTCCACGCATCCTTATAACCCACTTCGCAGATTAAAACGGCAGTGACCCCGAGACTTATTGTAAATATTTATTATTAGAGTTTTAGTAATGGCCAGCTTCTTTACTCAAGTCCAGTGCGGCTGTACCATAGCGCGCTCTCTCAGCCTATAGTGGATTCTGCTAGTAACGCAGCTGAGAGAACAGCGCTGGGAACTCTTTGAGTTCAGCTTGTCCTCCCGAATTCGGAGGACAAGCCTGGTTCGGTGTTTTTCCCGGATGCTTGTAAATATTTAATATAGATATGTTTGTATTTAATATTCTTTTTCTTATTCTTCCTCAATTTTATGGTTAATTAGTTTCAACAATCGCTATCTATTTTATTTTATATCTTGTATTAGTAGAGGTTGCTTATTTTTATTTTCTTTCTTAATACCTGTATTTTATTTATTTTATATCATTGTAGATATTATATGAATGAGTCTTTGTCATCCATATCACTCATTGCCCTATAGTGAGGCAGCTTGTAATTATTCAAAATAAAAAAATAAAATAAAATAAAAAACACTGTTAATTCCATTACTAACTTTTTGGATAGGTTTTGTAGAGTCTGACACCCGGGACTGCTTTATAAGCTCCGCCAATTTCTACCTTCTTCATATTTCCTTATTATTCAATCCTATCTCAGTGATAGAACCTTTAAAGTAAGCCATTTTCCTGTTCTCCCCTCTTTACCTAATTTGACTGTGTTCCTCAAGGTAGTATCCTAGGTTCCATCTTCTACACGCTGTAGACAGCTGACATCCCGACTCATCTTACCACTGTCCTCACCACTTACGCTGATAACGCGTATGTGTCATCAGTAAATAATGATGCTTTCATTGCATCCCAATCAAGTAGCTAAATTTTAGTACAGATAGGTTCAGTAGTTTTACCATTGCAAACTCTGTCGCAGAATGGTAATATACCTTCCTATCAGCTGATTTTTAAACTTTACTGGGATCCACCTGTCGCATCATATATTTATAGCTGTTTTAATAACAATTAATTTGATGTAAATTTTATGTTAAGTTTCTATCATTGTATAACACTAGTATTGTAGCCTCTCTTGAATGAACTTCACTGCGCACTACATATTTATCGCTTTTTTTAAAAAACAGTTTAATTAAAAAAAATGTAAATTTTATCATTGCCAATCCTCCAACTATGAAGATAGTGTGGTTAAAATTTGCTAAAGATTGGTTCAGTAGGTTTTATGGTTAGTGATCACAAACGAAAAATATATATATATATATAAAAAAAAGAAAAGTGAATAATCTTAAGATTTAAATATGATGAAGTCATAGCAGGAACTGATGCACAAGTACCAGACATGTAAAAATCGAAGAAGTATAAAATGCCTGTTCCATTATTCATTGAGCTGTAGTGACTTCATTCATCAGGCTGGCTATAAATAAAAATAAAATTTAGGCCCCAAGGGCAGTCGGCTATGCAAATTTCTTCCTCTCATAAATTCCTACTTGTTTGTTTCTTTTTTGGTATTGTATCATAAAATTAAATGCTAATTAATTTATACCCTTTAATTAATTTTGGCCTACGTGGTAATTAATTCGAACGTTGCGTGACTAAAGCGTTGCCAGTTATTGCAACATTCTTCAATGCGGAAGTAGCCATATTTTGTTCTCACTAAAATTTTTAATTATAAAATGTCTTAATAATGCTATCGTGATTTACCATTATATACTGTTATTGATTGTGTATTCATACAGTTTACTCTCTCTAATCCGAACCTCTTAAAACCAGGATTTGTGGAAAGTTACGGATTACCGTGCAGGGGAGTGAAGAAATAATTTTAAAAACTGCTTTAATTTTAGTACTTTCATAATATTAGTGCATAATGTACAATGATTATAACAAGTTCAGTTATTTACAAATAAGTATATTCAATTTGTTTTTATGTTAACAATTTTCCTATCACTTCTTTTCTTAGTTACCATAATAATAAGATTTTTATCAACAACAACATAAGAGGGGTTGAATTTTCCAAGAGGGCTCCCCCAGTTTGAATTAAAGCAGCTTTGTTTACATTTTCTATTTAGTTCACAATTTAGTTTAGGAATTATAGACTACTAGTTTGATCTGCACGAACGAAAGGATTGCACTTACGAAATTCGGTCAACAGGACACTCTGTTTTCTTGGTATTTTTGTTTGTTTTTTTTCCTTGAGAGTTCAGATTACCGAGTAGTTCGGACTAGCAAGCGTTTGGATTTGCGACAGTTTCCTGTACTGTATAAACATGTTGCTGTGAGTGTAATGAATCTGAACTATTCACAGTCTAACTGGTTTATTTGAAATTAATGTACGCAGGATAGTATAAAGTATACTAGAAAAGTTTTGCAGTGTATCTGAGAAAGACCCTGGAGGCTGCAAGTTACTGCATGTTCAGACATATCCATGTCTGCATATTAGCCAGCAGCGACACAGTTGTTGATTTGCAGTAAAAGATTTAAGTGCTGACTATGGCATCGTGGTCATGTTGTGAGGTAAGGGCACTTTTGAGGTATATGGTTTAAGCAAAGAAGAAATGAAGCTTGCATTGAATAATGTCTGTCCACATCGTAGTACCATATTTAGGTGGTACAGAGAATTTGAGAGAGGACGCAGAGAGAGAATATCGGTAACAGAGGAGTGCATTACTGTCGTGAAGAAAATGCTTAAAGAAGGCCGATATGAAATATCAACAGATAGAGACAGAGAGATATACCTTCATGCACCAGCAATTTATTTGATTCGGAGAGAACTTTACATGTTGAGAAATATTGATGTATTTTGGTGTCACATGCTGCAATTATTAGATAAGGGACAATATTAGTATGCGAACAGCATCGTGACAGGTGAGGAGACTTGGCTAATAAAAATTAATAGCGTCCTGAAGAACCTCTATGGGGACTCTGGTTTGGTTTCGTGTGTCAAGATATGAATGATGAGATAGTTGGGATACTTCCGTTGTATGGTTAAGGAAAGGCTCCTAAAGAAGACAATGGAATGGTGAAGGAGGAAGTAGTAGACTTCACCCGCTATGTGTTCTCCGAGCGGAGAAGAATTGTCGAGGCCTTCAGCGACCTAGCGCCGGTAATTACTCAGACTTTAACAAATTGAACTGGTGTTTTTATGGAATGATTGGGCCGTTGGTTCTTTTTACTAACTCGCTCTGGGACTCTTGGACAAACACATTCGACAATCAAATTCACCTTGTGTATATCTAAGGATAAAATATGAATGTTGACGGAATCGTTGACATTGAATATTGTTTACTGCTTCTATGTTTTTATGAAATGATAGTGGCCCTGTTGCTATTAATGGTCACGATCAGCGTAATGAGCAACTTGAAACCCTGAGAGTGGTTAGATAATCAGTCCCCGATCCCATAGCACTCTGTTGCTCTCTATAATACTAAGATGATCTCTCATGGGCTTCCGCTATTTAGTGAATCTCATTAACCTTCTTGATGTACAGATTAGGCCTATTGTAATTAAGTTGAGGGGAAATTCAAAATAGTAAACGGAAGGGCTTGTAAAAAGGCGTATTGTGAAATATCTACTAGAGTCGTTTGCACACTTTAGATTTATAAAGATTAGAGAATAGGGAGTTTATTAATTCATATCGCTCACGTATTTCTAAAGTGACATAGCTCAAAAATCGTTAGTTTTGATTTATCATCAGTTTAACTTCTATGCTCTTCTATGAAATGTCAAAAAAGTATCGAATTAACTTCAAATCCCACCTGATACACCCCACTTGCGGTTGGGATAAAAACAATTAATCAGGGACTAATATTTCATACAAGTCTGAATACAATTTTTTCAATGCTGGTTTTTGAGTTGTGCCACTTTAGAAATACAAGTGCCATATATAAGCTGATATGTTGTTAAATAATCTTTGTGTTTTTCATTGAAACTTCTCAAGTCCTACATTATATAATTTATATGTAGATATGTTTGTATTGTATATTTTAACTTCAATAAACGAGATCACAGGTAGAGTAGTGAGCTGGGCGCTTGCCCACTATTCTCGGGTCTAGAGGCTCATCTAGCCTCTGAAAAAGTGGGTACCCTTAATTGGAGAAACACCTGGTGGTTGAACGTGAATTCTGCCCAAATCTCCTCCTTTCTCAACCGTTGACCTTGTAACATTACTTCCTTACCTAAGTACTGTTAAAGTGCCTTATGGTTTTTTCTGTTCCTACTGGAAACAAATTTTCAATAGCAATGGAGGAAATATTTATTTGGTAATTTAACAAAAATAATTTTATTATTTCTGATGGATATTATGTTCTTTATTTATTACCATCTTCTTTCTATGACATCATTGTCTATTAAATGTCTAGTAAAATGACGAGCAGTTTTTGTCTTTTAAGTCTTGTACATTTATACTTACAATCTTTATATCAAATTGCTGATGTTTTTAATGTGTTTTTTAGGATGGAAGATTAATTAGTCTTCTAATAATCTATATATTGTAGAATCGGCATATAATTTATAAATTGATAATTGTATAGACCCATATATTCTATGATACATCCATATAGTCAACCGCATTTATCTTTAAAGTGAATTTGATTATTATATACCTGAAATTTTTAATCGATAGTCGTGGATAGCAGAGTTATTCTTAGAACCTTCGTGAATAACTGTTCATGAATTTCAGATAGGCGTTTTAAAAAAGCGGTTTTGACTAATTAAATTGTTTTCCGGAAGGGTGTTTAATTTTAATAGGCATAATTATAGATAATAAAAAATAAAGACGGGCTAGGAAAGTAAACAAACATATTGAGAGGATAGAGGAGAGCCCTCAGGTAATCACCGGCCATGTCCTCATTTAAAATCCATCCTCAGCCGCCCGCTAGCTGTAATGGCCGATCATCCGAGTGTGCTGTCCACGACCTCCTCGATTATTTTTAACTGCAACACCATTTTAATTATACACTTCTTTCGTGTGATGGTTTTTAAAAATAGCTGCGGTCATTGACCTTGAAGCGCACTCTCCACCTGCCCGAAGGAGGCCATCCTGTTCCGTTCAACCTCGAGGAAATGCACACCGTGCGCTGGACCCAACCGAACGGACAGGTTCCTGCTCAACACACATCTTTATTAAATGGGATTATAATTAAATGCTACTGCAATAGTTGTTGAAATAATTGTTTTAATATTGCTTAATCTGTTCCTCATAGTTATTATATGACATTACCTCCTTCTTCATTATGATACTGTATCGGCCAGGGGTTTAGTTAGAAGTCAACTGAAAACCAACTGTATTTTTATAGAGCTGGTAAATCATACTTTATACAATATGCTTTTAAATCTATATTTAATTTAAACCTGACGTGACAGCAATGTTCGAGGTGCTTCTTTTATAGCATTATATCTGTCTGTAAAGAGGGAACCAATAAGATGACTGGGGCATTTACCAAGCATGGAAGCTGGTAGGCTCCCTAAGACGATGTTGGAGGAACGCCCATGTGGTTATGCCTCGACTTCGTTAGCTCGAAGAGGTGGAGGACGACCTTCAGACTCTGGGTATGAGAGGGTTGAGAAGGGCAGCTGAGAACAGATCTGAAGGGAAGAGGTTTGTGCAAGGACTATAGCACTCTTTTGTCTTTAGGTTAGGGGAAATAGGATGACGAGGGTTTGTCAAAATATGAATATATCATTTTGCAATGTATTCGTAAGAATGCAACGGTTCTAATGGATGGATAGAGCAGAACATGTTCAGACCGGATGGAGTGAGAACTTGAGGAAGACAAAAGAGAAGATAGCACGATGGCGTCTCAGAGGACTTGAAACTATCCAAAATAGTCTTAGCTCTGAGCCGTGCTGCTGATAGCGAAGATTGGAGGAAGGCTGTGGAGCAGGCCAAGGACAGCTTTATGCGTCTGTCAAGAAGAAGTCTTCGAATAAATAATTCCAATGAGCATATTGAAATAGCTCTTGCTTTAGAAGTTCGGGAACTACAGACAATCATTTGTTAAAATGTTATATGTATGTAAAAATATGTATAAAACGGATGAGAATAGGGAATTTTATGTTGCGAATAAAGCCCAGATTCGACTCTATAAATTACTGCAGTTCTTATGCTGATCAACCTGTATATACACGTATGTATGTTAAGAATTTAATGACCTCTTAACGATCTCATGATAATTCGCTTTAGGCGCATCACTTACTCTTGAGCATCCGTTGAATCTCCTATCTAGATCCCTACTTACTAAATAATTGCCGACAATTAGGAGTTTAGTTGCGCAAGGAGCCATTAATTCGCACTGCCATTGAACTCGGATGGTAAATTAAGTGTTGGTAGGAAGTGGAAAAATACGTTACAAAAAGATTTGGGTCATTGCGAAGCGAAGGGCGACTCCATCACTGACCGTAGGGGCGTTGCCCTCAGCCCGAACAGCAGGTGTAATTTCATCGTAACCTTACTTATTCCTTGGCTTATTTTTCTCTAATGGGGTTTTGTTTGAATTCCTTATTTTTTATTTAAATTTTCTTATAATTCTCTGACCTTTTCTTTATGTTTCATAATTAATTTTATGTATTTTCTTAGACCTGTTTTGACTTAAGTAGTTGTGCTTTGAAGCTCTTTTAAACCATACAATACCTCTAGTATTCAATAATTGCAACCTAAAATCTTTATGTATCCTTATTATAACACAAATGATCTTACCGATACACTTGGAACTCGATTAACCGATATCTAATCAACCGAGCTCCCTTTTTTTTATTTCTTTATTATTAATATTTTATTTATTATTTAAATTTTTTCGAGGATTACTTCGGAAAGGCTGGATGACTAGGAAACGAATCATGATTAACACTTTTTTTATAAAGAAGATTTTGGACTCTTCAGAAGAGTTCTTCACTTCAATAATTTGGAAGGCATAACTCATGCGACATCCTTCGATTCGATGTATCTTAGACAATAGAGAGATTGTGCGGTTGCAGATAGAATATCAATAGAAAATTAGTGATTTTTTTCAACTCATAAACATTTTGATTGATATATGTGATAATGCAACTTCTCAGGGCGCTCGGTACTTGAAGGTCGTGGGTTCGGATCCAATCTGGACGGATTAAAATTTATTTCGTGGGTCCGCAACGAAATAAATATTGACCTTCCCACCCTGGCTATAATAGGTTGGTAACCTTTAGGATAGCACGTCCTTCCTGCTCTAGTCGGAGTACGTAAGGAGGGACGTTAAACCCTAAAAAACAACAATAATGCAACTTATGTACGTTATTATTGTATACGCAATAAGTATTGTAACGAAATAAGGAGAAATATCCCCGTTGCTAAGAAGTCGTGTGTAGTAATGGAAAAGTGTAGTATGTGTTCTAGTTCTAGTTCCAGTGTTAGTTATTCTATTCTGTGTGTACGTAATTGTTATTCCGTACTATTTCTTTGTTAATAAATCTTGTTTTCAAAAACCCCCTGTTTATTACAGTATTATTTTTGTAATAAATAGATTTATGATTTATGTTTATTGTTCTGCTTTATGTTTTTTTAAACGTTTCCCTTACATTTTTGTGGTCTAAGAAATTGGTTAATCAAGTAGATAAATTGAGTTCAAAATATATATACCTTGATGTTCCACTTATTGTTGACTTTACTGGATCCAAATACATTTCATAGAACAGGGTATTCCACTAGTTTCTCAACTGACTTTCCACTTGATTCTTTCTGATCCTCTAGGATTTATAGAAAAAAAAAAAAAAAAGAATTCACCTCGAAACCTTCTAATACAAGAACGCCTAATGAAGTTCTACTGACGGGTATTTTTTTAAACTTATAATTGCGATGTAATTTTATTCATTTTCCTTCCCATTTATTAGATGTATTTTTTTTATACAGTATTATACAGGATATAAATGAAAATAATGTAAGTAAAAAATAAAATAAAATAAAATAAAGTAAAGATTAAAAATTAAATTAAATATAGCTCCACATAACCAACCAATCCATCTAGTATCCAATCCTTCCTATATAAAGTCCTTTGTAAAATGCACAATGCCCCTTACTTTGACAGAAATAAACTTATCTATAAAGATCGTTATGTTCCGTATGTTGCTGATTTACTCCAACCCAGAAACCTGTCCTTTCAATGTAAACTCCATAACCACTAGTTTCTCAGCTTGCTTCCCACTCCCTTCTCGGTAACCCTCCGGGGCGTCTAAAGGTGGTCAAGAGATCTACAAAACATTTATTGAAATGTAGTTTTTACCTAAATGTTTTTGGTTTAAGTTATTAACATATCGTTATAATTGTTTTCGACACAGTTACTTGATTTTTATATTTTATTCAGTTTTATATGACAATAAACCATAATAAAAAATACAACTAAATACACTATTGTACATGTGTTGGATTTGTATGGTATAGAATTGTTGTTGGATGGTATGGAATATGCCTATCCTATAAATAGATTCACTGTCATCGCTATCGGTTATTCAGTGTGACTGATTAGAATATTTATCATTAAAACAAATTAAAAAACATGTATATAATAAAAAATCTGAATTACAATCCCTTATTGACGAAACTAATTACATGAAACTAAACAATAAAAGCCTGAAAAAGCTCTCACGTCATTATGTGTTATAACTATACAACTTTTACATAAAAAAATTGTAATCAATTAATCATTCTAACTAAATCTGAAACATATTTGATAAGGAAATATCTGATATTTGCTGAGGACCTTTAGGAAACGTTTAATTCTGACTTCTCTATCTCTATTTCTTGCTAAACAGAACTATTTAACATTATCTAACTATTATTACTTACCATTATTCTAGTCATTACCATTTGTGTTTTACTGTTTTCGATTTTTCAGAACTACTTGATATTAATCTATCGCATTTATGTTTTATTTCATGATAATGTGATAGCTAAATTCAGCACTGAAATATCAGTAGTGAAATGCTAGATAAGTAACGGGTGATTTCAGTTTATGTGTTGATATAAAGGAATAGATTCTGTTATCCAAACTTTATCTGTTTGATAAATCATTTTTTAAGAAATTCCATGAAAGTATCCTTATTGGTTAACAAATGCCGACTTGAGAAACTTAATTTTTAATGTGTTTAAAAAGAATAAATTTTTGCTTTACTATTTTGTCTAATAGGACAGGGAAATTTTCATCGGACCTTGAAGTCCAAAAATGAAAAGGTTTCGCTGCTTGAAATTGTTCACCATCCTTAGTTCTAAATGTGTTAAAAAGTCTTCCTCGAAATATCGTCGGGTTTGAGACGGAGAGAGGGGGGGAAAGGATTAAAAATGTTTTTAGCCGTTTGATCTAATAACTCCGAAACTAGTTAATTTAACCAGCTTTAGATTAAAAAAAAATAAATTTCGGATCGGATAAATATCAAATACAATTATAACAAATATTTTCCGAGTTACAGCCAAAAAGAGTACCGACAACATGTTTTCGCGGAGAAGTGCGACTTACCGCAAATTAACTGATCTTTGGTGGCCCAACCGCACAACTACTAATCTGAGCAAAAATATTAATGGGACCAAATTTGTTGCAAATTCCATTTGCTTCCATAATGCATAGAACACAAAATGTGATTTTTAAATATTTCCCTTTCTCCCCTGCCCAAACCCGACCTGATTTTAAATTTAACTAGCTTTTGGAAGAAAAATTTTTTTTGGATCGGATATAAGTTTTAGAGTTAGAGCGAAAAAACTCTTTTTCAGCATGCTGGCTTGGATATTTTGCCGCACCTGACCAAAATTTTTTATATAGGATCTGATAGTAAATTAATAGTAACCAACTTTCAGATGAAAAAAAGAAATTTCGTGTTTGACGATTAGTTTCGGAGTAATAGCGAAAAGAGTACCGACAGCGTTTTTTGGCAGTGCGACTTACCGCAAATTAGCCAATCTTTGGTGGCCCAACCACACTAAAACTATTGAACTGAGCAAAAGAAATAATATAACTAAATTTATTGCAAATTTCATTTGCTTTAATAATGCTTGAAACACAAAATGTGCTTATAAGTAATGTTTATTTGATCAAATTGCTAAGAACATACGATTTTCAACACTTTCCTATTTCCCCCGCCTATATCCGATGATATTTTGAGGAGCTCTTTTTACCACATAGAGGTAAGGGTGGTGAGCAATTTCCAGCAGTAAATCTTTTTTTATTTTAGGAGTTCAAGGTTTAGCCATTTTTTTTTTTTGTCTAACGTCCTTGCACTATAATGGAGTGGTTTCCATCCAGTAGTGCGCGTAATTAAAAAGAAATAGACATTCGAAATTTTACAATAATATGTTAGAATCCAAATATAAATAAATACTAAACAGCCATTTAAAATAGAACTTTTATTGAATTATTACCAATGGATAGTTGATATATAAGTCGCTGATATATCTCAGCAGTATCTCATTTTTATTTGATTTGTTTGTTTACACATTTCTAAATTTTAATAGGGAAAAAAATATTACTTTTATTAAATATTTTACTTATTAAATATTACTCAGGTTTTAAAAATTTGTGTTATTTGGGTTTAACTGTTTTTACATCTATCTCAACTTGGGCAGGAAGGACGACTTATCCTACTTGTTACAATCTATCTTAGAATGGAAAATTCTAAATTTATCTTATTATTGAAATGGCCGTGGCGCCATTTCTGAATGTCGGTTCTTAACATGGACATCGCGGACTGGTATCAGACATTTTATTCTATAGTTAAATTATTAACTAATGACGCTAATGCAATTTGACCATCGCTATTATAGTTAAATGGCTATACTTCCTCCGGATAACTTAAAAATGTTTTTCGGTCCTAAGGATATTATTATTCCCATTTAACTAATAGCTTTTGGCAATTTAAAATGAATTCTTGCTAAATTAGTTCCCTCACTAACTTTTCGGACAGTTGGCCATATTGAGATGAAGCCAAGGCCATTAAAAAAAACGTTAGGAGCCGGCATAATTTTAGGTAAATGAACCGTGTTAAATCCACTTTTCGGTGTGGAATGCATCAAAAATTTTGAAAATTAATATTGAGTTTTAGTTCACGAGATGTCTAAAGCCATTATATGTAAATGCCATGATACTTGCAATGCTGGATCTGGTAGATTAAAGAAATACTCCTTTTCTTTCAATTTGTTCTGTTGTTTCTTGTATGACCACCATTGAACTATCATTTCTTCACATTTATTTCCAGAATGGATGGTGATTAATAAATCTTTCAGGGAGTCTCATATGGCCAATACTTATGCCGTATTAAAGAGAATCAATTCTTCCCTTTTTAGAAAATATTTCCTTGGCTATTCCCTTTACCAGACAATATCTCTACGTTAGAACTATTTTTCCGACACAGTGGAGCATTGAATCTTGTTAACTCTCCCTCAGCGTATATCATTTTATTTTCTTGTTAACTCAGCGTAAATTTTAATTTTCACTCTTCTGTTTTCCCAGTGTTTTCTCATAATTTCTGCTTGCCTTTGCTTCCTTTCCTTCGACCATGTAATACCCTTCCAGTTTTCTTTATTTTCCACAAGAGTATTCATTTCTTTTAAATCTTTTCGGTATTGTTCTCTTTCTAGGCAGTTTCTGACTGCTCTTTTAATATTTTCTGCTTCCTCTCTCATTTTTTTTATATTCCCTTCTACGCTCTTGTTTTCACGGATTTTATCAGTCTTTCTTGTTTAGACTACCTTAGTCCATTCTTACTGCCCTTCTTTCTATTCTTACTCTCTTCTTACTCACTTGGTCCGTTTTTATGTGCCCGTAGAGTCTTCTGATTCTTATTTCAGTTTCTTAGTATTTTACCTCCCTGTAGGTTTCCTGGCTGGGTCTTAACCTGTTGCGTTCCTGTGTTTTCTTGGCCCAAAGATTCTCCTCAGGATCCTTCTTTCTATTTTCACTAATTTTTCTGATCTAGGTGGGAGACATTTTATCTCTGTCACGTACAGAATTGAAAGTTTTATCACTGTGTTGTAGTGCTTTATTTTTATGTATTCGATTATTTTAATATTATAATTTAGAACATTACTGGATTTATTTTATTTTATTTCGTATACATGTCTATAAATAGAAAAAAAAAATCCAAATACAGTCATGATTTAAATAAATGCATCAGAACAGTCTCTAAGACATCAGATCGACTATACTTCAATATTTTTGAGTTGCAGTCTGTGTAAATGACCTGAGATTGAAATAGCTGGTTTTTAATTTATGACGTTGTTGTTTTAAAGCTCAAGAAATAATTTATGTTTAAAAAAACAATTTGTTTTTTCTAAACCGGAATTCCAAAGGAAGTAAGAAGTTCTCCATTTGTGGTTAAGCTAGTAGTAAAAAGGAGTAAAACCATAGCCCGTTCCAGCGTAAGATTAATCTTATCAAGTACGCCATGTGTGGTATTTTATACGCCCAGAGCTGGGGGGTACCCTCCAATGGTCTGATATAAAACCCGGCCTAGGGCAAAAGAACGACTCCTCGACATTCCCCCGCCAGTGCAAGAACTTGTTTACACAGCTTAGTCGCCAATAAACACCCACGGCCCTGCAACGATGCGGACCATTCTCAGCGCCTGATAGCCCCAGGAATATAACCCTATGCTAATGTTTATAACATCATATCAAATTAGGCTTAAGTGAATTATAAAAATTGTAATTAGATGTAAAAAAGGACATCAGTTTCATTTCAGATTCTATTGTAATTGTGTATAATAATAATAAGATTGCGTATCCTTGGTTAGTGCACTGAGTTAGTGCATTCCTTATCTGTACTACTTCATAAAAGGACAAGCCATTTTTACATGGAACTTGTTTTACCCGTAGCCTAGTTGGTCAAAAGCGATGCGCCTAGTTTGATACGCTCTAGCTCTGTTGGTGTTGCTCGGATCGAACATTTGATTACAGCTTCCTAGTTAGACATCAATGGGAGATTATTTTTCGTAATATAACATTTGTCGCTAGGACCTCATGTTTAATTTCATCAAAATCTATCCCTATCCCCTAGCTCAATCAATATCCAGTCTTAATCATTCCTATAACCCTCCCAGAAAAGTGAAACGGCAATGGTTTCAACATCTTTTGTAATACAAAGTTATGTTGGAGTCCTGATAATGACCAGCCTCTAAACTCAGGTCCTGAGGATCAGTGGCAATAGCGCTCCCACTTAGCCTCCACTGGATATTACCAGTGATACAGAGAGAGCAGCGTTGGGATCTCTTCGGGTCTAGCCTTGACTCTCAATAAGAGGGGGGATAGGCTCGATTCGGGGTTCCCCAGGATGAGTGTGTCTGTATTCTATATATAATGGGATGTATAAAAAAAAAATGACCGTTTTTTAAACAAATATTTGTATTATTAATTCCTTTAATATAAAATACAATTAATACTCAAAGTATAGTCCATTGTTAACCACCGTCATTACCCATCTGCTAGCCAATGCTCGATGCCACGCTGATACCATTCCTTGGGATGGCTGTCAAAGAACTCTTGGACAGCATTTTCAACTTCCGCAAAATTATCAAATTTTTTCCCTTGAAGAAAATGGGCCATGGATCGAAAAAAGTAGTAATCCGAAGGTGCGAGGTCTGGACTATATGATGGATGAGGCAGGAGTTCAAACCCATGAAGTTCTGTAAACTTTTCTCAACTTTTGTAAAATTGTTGAGGAGTAAGTTCGTGATGGACCAGTCTACAGGTCTTTTTCACCTTCCCCATGGAGAGAAGAAGGGGACTAACATTATCTTTCGACACACCACACTCCCTGGCAAGTTCGCGAGTACTTGTGGACGGATTTGACTCAACAGCTTCCTTCAGAACCTCATCAATATCCATTAATGGCCGCCCGGAGCCCTTCTTCCTATCCAACCTCGTATCTCCACTTCTAAATTTTTCAAACCAACGCCGCGCTGTGAGCTCTTCAAGGACACCTTCCCCTTCATATTTAATAATTTCACGAGCTGCTTCAGCGGCGGTGAAATTTTTTTTCTAGTAATGTCTTAAAATTACGAGAATTTCGAGGACACTGTCATGTTTCTTCTTCGAAATAAATAACTGAACTGAGGCTTTTTTTGAAGAAGTCCAGAGTTAGTAAACAAGCTTAGAGAATGCTCTAAAGGGATTATTAAGTATTGGTAAATAATAAATAGCATTAAGATATTTACAGACTTTTGAACTCTGGAATTTGATAAAACGGTCATTTTTTTTTTTATACGCCTACGTATGAATGTATCTTATGTTTTATTTTTTTTTTTTTTTTTTGTCACTTTATATTATTTCATTTTATTTTTGATGATTGCAACTAATAATTAGTTTTATTTTTATAATAATTATTTATTTTATTTTTATCTTTTATTATTATTATTATTATTAATTTTGTGTGTATTTTTACCTGTATATATGGTATGAATGAATGCATCATTAAAACTGTTACCTATTGCCCGTCACTGAGGCAGATTGTAAATCTATTTAAATAAAATTTAAAATAAAATAAAATAAAATAAATAAATAAATTATTGCTCGGATCGAAAACTTAACGACTGCTCCCTGGTCAGAAATTTAATTGAGAATGTTTTTGTATAGCATTTGACACTAGGGCCTACTGTTAAGGAGCTTTTTCGTTTAAGCACATTCCATCCTCAACCGCACTATCTTTCCATTGTCCAAAATCTTTTTTATGAAATCTTCATATTCTACTCTTTTCAAAACCTATGAAACTGTATTGTAATATTTGCATGTCGTCAGGAAATGGGACGAGGAACACTCTGTTGTATCATTAAATTCTTTCCATATTGGGTTGTTGACGATCATTAATTTTCTTATGCTGTCGTTCGGACCCGGACAGGTAGCGATAACCTTCTTCTGCCTTGTACGATTTCAGGAGTGGCTCTTCTTGAAGGCAGCGAGCTGCGTAATTGTTGCCTAGTATTGATCAGCCTCTTTCGTAAATTGTTACTGTTAACTAGCTGTATTTTTTTTAACCAGAAAAACGAGTTGACGAAGCTGATTTTTATTTTTTTCAAATTATTTTTTATGTAGAAAGGTTTATGAGACTACTTATATCAAATAACACAAAATTATGTCTATAATAATTAAGTATTTCAATATAAACAAAATTAATGTCATAAGTGGTTTATAAATTGTCATAAAAGTATGTTTGGTTTAACAAGATTTAAAACTATGGTGGTTTAGATTTTTGGATATCAAGCTGAATAAACTCCGCCTTCTTGTATGAAGTTTTACGTAATAATATACCTGGCTTTTATTTTCGAAATATTAAAATCCTTATTTATACTATTATATAAAAGGACAAGCCATTTTTCGTTTGTGATCACTAACCACGAACGCCACTGAACCAATCAGTATCAAATTCTAACCACATCATCCTTATAGTTCCAGGAAGGCTTAGCAATAATAAAATATACTTATTTTCAATTAATTGTTTTTAAAAAAAAAGGGATGATATGTGAATAATAGTGAAGTTTTACAATTGACGGATAGGTGGCGAGCACCATTCTACATGAGAGGTTACAAAGGTACGGTGTTACTTAGAGCTTTAAATTGATACTAACATTTACTTTTATTCAGTTAAATAATTAAAAATGACTATAATATTTGGATACCATTGAAGTTTGTAAAATCGACCGATATGTGGTTAGCACCATTCTGCAATATAGTTTACAATGGTGAAAATACTTAACGTGTCTGTACCAAATTTTAACTACACCATCTTCACGTTTCTAAAAATTTTTTAGATATAAAAAAATTTACAATAATAACAATTTAAACGTTACAATATCGAGTGGCAAGAACAAGGTTTGCCGCTTTATCGTATATCTTTATGTTTAGAAATTATAGTCCAACCAGATGAAATCAATAAAATTATTTCTGCCGAATAAGAATTATTACCAATTCAAAATGTCGATCCTTTGCTCTTTGATATCGTCTGTGATTCTTGGGCAATGCATAATAATAAAAATAATGCAATCCGTTATCCACATGAGTTTCTCATAGGCCCTGTCCATCTGGATAACCAACTCATTGATTAAAATTAAAAATTGGATGTCCAATCATGTTTTTACGTGAACTTCAACCACCTAATCTGTGCCATCGTTCCTGATTTTAAATGCCTGCTATTTGTGAAAATATTATTGAATTGCAATCTTCAATACAAGATTTCTATCGATAAACAAATTAAAATTCAGTTATTAGTTAAAATGATTTTTTTTATTTATGAGAGCGGGCAAAACCGTGATGCTAGTACAAAATAAAATACATCTAGAAAATAATGCTCTAAATTATAATATAAAAACATAAAAATAAAGTGGACAATCTAACAATTAAAAAAAACAAAAACAATAGCAGATATAAACATTTTTTTTTTTAAGAACCTATCCTTTAACAAAAAAATAAGACACTACAGCACGGTGATAAAACCATCAATTCTGTACACTCTCCCTTAAACTAAATACAATTTAATAACAACTGTTTTATGACTGTCTCCTCCAAAGAGGTGATGATGATGATGATGATATTGATAATGATAAGTAGTAAAAATGATGGAATATCACAAGTGCTCACTAAAGGCCTAATTTGATAGTTGCAGTTATAACAGTTTTTCCATATATTGGTTATAAATTTTACTGATGTTAAATGCAATAATCTGGAATTTCAAAGTTTTTGACTTGTGACGGTGTTCTCCCAAACCGTCGATATATGAATATATGGAAATGATTCTATAACGACCGATTGTTCATCATTATAATTGCATTAAGTTGCGGACCGAAGCCCGATTTCGATATCCATAAACTATGTATTTTGAGCGGAGACATAACGGCCTAGACATCCTCTAGTAGACTATAATAGATAGGAAATGATTAGCTCGGGATGATAACTGGATGCTATTAGGATGATGGTAGCCAGGAGACGTGTGCCCCGCCCGAGGCTACAGTCCATCATCTTGCACAACCCTAACGGTCTACCCTCGAACAGCCTTCAATCCACCACTTCCATTACCTGTCTTCCCTCCTTCACCATTCCTCTTCCTCCTCATCATTTATTATCCTCCTCCTCTCCTCAAGGATTCCCTCCTTCTCTCGGCTATCATTTATTTGTACTACTTTTCACTCTCGGTTCAACGTACAGCAGCAGTTTCTGACATCTGCTGGGTCCCTTTTAACCCTCTTTCTGTTGTTGTCAGCAGGTTTGTCTTGATGTGCGTGTGAATGCGTATTGTGAATATATATATATATATATATATATATATATATATATATACATATGTGTATATATATATATATATACACATACACACACACACACATAAGTTTAATAAGGTTCTTGAGGTTCAGTCAATAAATAAAAAAAAATTTAGTGAAAACAGTTTTCAATAAAATTATATAAGTTACATAGCTATAGTAAAAATATATAAAAACATGTAATTGCTACATATAATTACACAATATAGAGGAGTATGAAACTACTTACAATGTTACCGGTGGATATGGTATTAGTATCTACTAGTAAATATAACAATTCTAATACACAACTGAACTGGGAAATTTCTGAAAAAAAGGGTAGGGATGGGAATTTTCAAAGGTTTTTCCAGCTGCAGGTACCTAGTGGAATTTCCGAATTTCTGTGTGATATATAAATGGATAAATAGTTATTTTTATTATAAATTTTATTATGAATGGTTTATGCTGTATATTATTATAAATGTTTTGTATTAGTCTGAATGTATTAAATTGGAATAACACATGTTGTTCCAAATGAATACATTCAGACAAATACAATATATTTATAATAATATACCGGGTATAACCGTATTGTATATACCGTATATACCTATATAGTATATACCGGGTATATATTATTATATATAATAATATACCGGGGAGCAATTTTTTTTTATCTAATAAATTTTGTGACAAAACTAAAACTACAAAAGAAATATGTCTTTAATAAAAGAAATTCAAAGCAGTTTAAACAAGAAATAAAGAGGAAAATCAACAGTTGGTTAAGAGTATTGCCAAGTAGGTTTTAGGACATTTTATAAAACAATGATTAGGGTTATACAACGACAGGAGAATGACTAGATATTCGTAAAATAGATAGAGAATAATCAGAAAATAGGATCTGAATTAGTAAACATGTACAAAAAGGGTGTAAAAATTAATGGAAAAAATTATTTAAAAAAATTATTCCTACCACCGTAGACTCATCAAAAATTTATAAAAAGACATATTAAAAATTAATTTTTTTTTTCAGCTTCCAGAATAATTTATATTTACTTATAATAAAATAAATTTCAAACTAATTTGTTTATATTATTTTATAATTTATTTACTAAATATTATTACTAAACATTTTTGCAAAATTTACGCAGTATATTGGGGGTTCTTAATTCACATAATATTAATATACATAATTATTTTAAGAACGTACATAAATAAAACCAAACATAAATTTATATATGCTAGTAATTTATCGACAAAGAATTCGAAAGAACTTTATTGACTTCTTTCCCAATCCTAATACAACTAAATCATATAAAAGTAGTTTATTATTTTTGGAATTGAAAATAAAATATTTGTCTTTTATTTATATCTTTACTTCTTTTCATTCTGGTTGATGCCAGATGAATGAAGTTAGATAACTTAGCTTCTGAGAAAAGAAAATATATCGAATAATATTTTATAAAGAAGCTGTCTTCTCCTAGCCTTTTTCCTCTGTATTTATTTTAACTTTTTTTTTCTGGAAATGACAATGTCAGATTTATAAATAGAATATTTGTTCAAGTCACGTTAATATTATAAATATTTCTTGGGTTTTTTTTCGCCTTTACCCCTCCCTACTTGCGATTTCTGACCTCTTGCATCTTTTAATGACTGAAAGCGCTTTTAAGGTTATAGAAGCGACTCACGTAGATGCCGTAAACAGGAAGGACCTGAAACGCCTCATCGTTACTTATTATTTAATAATATACTTGAAGCTTAAAGCTTCCAACTTAACTACTCGAATATACTGTAAATGATCGTTTCTGATAATATAAAATATAATAAATATAAAATAATTTTAGCCGAATTTAACAAATTTTCAAATAGACTAAATTTTACGATGGAATTTGAGAATGATAATAAAATACCGTTTCTAGACTTACTTTTAATTCGAAACCCTAATGGAACAATAGAAACAGAACCAATAGATTCAGGAAGATATTTACATTATACTAGTCAATGTCCCAAAAGTTATAAAATTAACACCGCAAAAAATGTAATAAATCGTGCAATAAAGTTAGTTATCCACAGAAAAATATAAACAAACAGCGGAAAATAAAGTAGTAAACCTTCTTTTAACAAATGGATATCCACACAGACTCATTTGTAATCTACTATAACAAACAAATACAATTAAGATAATAATAAAAATATTATAAAGATATACTCAGACAGGTACTCACAAATAACCATAAAACTGACTACACTGTCACATTCAAAAATACCTCCACCATTCATAAATTATTCACCAAAACCAAAGATATAGATAAGTTAGAATTACAGTCTAATATTGTTTAAGAAATACCGTGTGAAGATAGTTTTGGCAAGTCTTATTTTGGTACATCGGAATAATATCTTGAACGACGTGTTTATCAACATAAATACAGCTGCACGTCTATAAATAAAAACACGAATAAACCTGACCAACCAGCTCTCACCACACATTACAGGCAAACAAAACATTTTTTTAAATTTGATTCCCCCAAAATTATTCACCTTGAGCAAAATAATTTTAAAAGAAATATTAAAGAAATGACAACCATAGAAAAATTTAAAAATCACGCAATAAACAAAAAATCAGACGTTCTAAATCTCAACACCTGTTATTCCAATTTAATATATTCAGACCAATAATATGCATTTACATTAATATACATCATACAAATCATCTATCCATTTATAAGTATATTGCACCTAAATTCAGAAATCCTTTTTGCACCTGCATCCTTGGGAAATCCCCTATAAACCTTGTAACTGTTTTTAAAAAATTCCCCAGGACAGTTGTGTACTAGAATTGTTAAAATTTAGTTAGTCGATACCATATCCACCAGTAACATTGTAAGTAGTTTCATACTCCTCTATATTCTGTAATTATATATATTTTTATTATTGTAACACATGTTGTTATATACTTATATTGTAGCTAACCTTATGTTTTGAAATAACTTGTATCTCTTATATAATTTTATTGTAGCCTGTTTTTTCACTGTAGGGCATGATTATGAGAACAATATATTCTCGAAACGTCGCCAAAATAGTTGTTTTTATTTATTGACTGAACCTCAAGAAGAACCTTACTAAACACACACATATATATATATATATATATATATATATATATATATATATATATATATATATATATATTTTTTTTTTTTTTTTTTTTTTCTTTCAAACTAACCCTTTGAAAGGACCGTTTATTTAGGTTGTACGTTCCATACAAATGTATACTACGTACCTTAATTATCATAATTACATTTACATTGAAACTTACAATAATATTAAAATAATTCAGATCATTGAACATATAAAAATTTTTTTAGAATATAAAAGAAACAAATAAAACATTACAAATTGATTAAGAAAATTAGAAATAAAAAATATGGTCCATGGCTGATTTTAGCACATAATTTTAAATATTTAAAGGACTTTTAATAAAATGTCCTTCCACCTTCTCAGTCCTTGGTCAGTTGGTCAAAGTCCAAGCTAAAGATAAATTTTGTAAATTCAGCTCTGTATTTGTTGTACAAGTCATATTCTGTTACAGGCCAATTTTCACCTTTGAAAAGCAGAGTCATAATTAGTTTGGATCTTTGCCTGTCATATAATAAGCAGTCGTAAATTATAATATATATATATATATATATATATATATATATATATATATATATATATATATATATATATATATATATATTATTGTTATTGAGTAAGGTACGTATCGTTATATTGTAAGAAAAAATATCTACTTAAAAATATCCTATTATAGAAAGAAAAATATCGATATTTCGATACCCTTCCCTAGTTTAGCTTCTAGAAATACTAACTTTTTTCAACCTAGTTACAAAAATAAACATATAAAATCCAGTTTCCCCTACAATAGTTTACCTTTTTAGTTACAGATTTGCCTGCTATTTACAACGGAATTAAATTAGTTAAAATAATTCTAACAAACTGTGAAAGGACGACTGCTAACCGAGTATAATCCGCAGTAAGAAATCCATAACGATTTGGATTGACTTGTCCTTCCCGAGAACCTTCCACAACTTGCTGCTTATTTTAGTCCTTCAATTACAAATTACCTATTTTGATTTTTGTCTCGTGTTTGAACGACTCGTTAACGATCTCACTAGATCTTTACCTTAGATTATTACCTTATTCTTCGACGCTTTCTCTTTTACAGGTTCAATTTTACCAGTTAGAGGAAAACAAGATTAAATCTATTTGTCAATATTATATGACAGGATACAATAAAATATTGTAAATGATTATAAAATACTTTTTCATAGACTCAGTTTGAAATTTAAGTTTAAGAACTTTTGAGGTGAAGTTAATCCTAACATTCCAAAGAAATGATTAAAAATTGATCACACTACCTTTTCATTTTTAAAAGGGTATCTTAATAATTTATTATCATGCGAAGATCTAATTCACATTGTGTACATAAAATTAAATTAAATGTTATAATAATAAACATTATCCAAATATAAAACTGAAATGATGCTTTAAAATGCCTATCAATTAAAAATACTACCTGCCTAATTAGACCTATCTGGACATATTGTTGAGCTTTGTGGCTTCACTAAATCGGCTAATTTATTATGTACATGCTTTCCCTGTCGAGGCTCCGCCCTCTTTCATTAGCAAAGAACTTAGATAATTTAAACTAAAAATTCAAGTTTTATATGTTTATCGATAAAAATCTTGAATTAAAGTATAAAATTTACCCAATCTACCGGTGTTCCTCAAGGTAGTATCCTAGGTCCTATCCTCTACACAATGTATACAGCTGACATCCCAACTCATCCTACCACTGTCCTTACCACTTACGCTGATGACACTGTGTTATCAGTAAATAATGACCCCTTCATTGCCTCCCAAACACTCCAATCCCGTATCCTAACCCTTCAAGAATGGTGTCAAAAATGGAGAATCAAAATAAATCCAAAACAATCTCACTAAATAACCTTTACGACTTCCTGCCCTACAGTATCCTTTAATGATATTCCACTAATTCCTGTTGAACAGATCCGCTACCTAGGACTCCACTTGGACAAACGTCTTACTTGGAATCCACATACAAGACTAAAAAAAAGAGAAACTACCCGTCGTTACAGATTGCTTTAACATTTATTAGACAAACGTTCAAAGCTGCCAATTAATTTCAAAAGACTCATGTACATGACTGTGATTAGACCTATTTCGACGTACGGAGTTGAGCTTTGGGGCTCCACTAAACCATCCAATTCATCTCGTATCTAATCCTTACAATCCAAAATCCTTCGAAAAATCCTCAATGCTCCTTACTTTGTCACCAATATACTTATCCATAAAGATTTTAATGTTCCATATGTTGCAGATTTAGCCCACACCGGGTACCTATCCTTACATAGTAAGCTCCATAATCACTCAAATCCGTTACTTTCCCAACTTGCTTCCCACTCCATTCCTGATAATCCTCCGAGGCGTCTGAAACGAAGGACTTTTAATACAGTACTACTGATGAGTAGTTCTTTTCAAGTTCTAACATGTTATTATTTTCGTTGTCATTACATTTACGTGAGGTATATATTTTGTACAGTCGTAAATTTCAATAAATGTATTAAAAAAAAAAAAAGAAAAAGAAAAAAAGAAAGTATGAAATGGATACGAGATGAATTCGATGGTTTAGTAGAGCCCTCAACTCTGCATTGTGCATTTAATTTTTGCTAAACCTAGAACTATGAAAATGATGTAGATAAAATTTGGTAAATTTCACACCATATAGGTTTTTATTATAACAATTTAATTGAAAATAAATAATTTTTTGTATCAATGTCCAAGCTCTATATAACACTACCTTTGTAACCTCTCATTTAGAAAGACGCTCGCCACCTATCGGTGAATTTTCAAACTTCACTGTTTTACACATATTATCGCTTTTTGTAAAAAACAAATCAATTAAAAATCAGTAGATTTTATTATTGTTAAACCTTCCATGGACTGTGAAAATGATGTTAAAATTTGGAGCAGATTGGTTTAGTAGTTTTCGAGGTTAGGGATCATAGACGAAAAATTGTCCTTTTATATAATAGTATAGATTTGACAACTATAATACATTAATTTAATATTATCTAGAAATGGAGGATGAGGTTAGATTAAAGCGTGTTCTTGTAGGGAGAGGTAGAGAAGAGGCTAGGGGCTAGCTAGAGCTTAGATAGACCGGTGAGGCTGCATTCCTTCTCTATCGGCCCTACAAGATCCCAATGCAAAAGGTATACAGCTCTCGGCTATGGGTTTCGCCTTCGGATAACTTTCTATAGAAGAAAGGCATTTCACTATTGTCTCTCCTATCATTATCTTTAAGATAATTAACTGCAATATAAGGTTCTGCATTCAGGATAAAAGTGAAACCGTCTCCGGCCATCTTTGTTTCCTATTGTATTGTTAATTTCTAATTGCATTTGACATTATACGGTATGGGTGTAGATATTTTTATTTGACAGTCCGTTATTTTTATATCAATATTTTTTCTCTAAAATATTTGTCTTATACCTACGTTTAGCTAATTTAATTCAGTTGTAAGTAGCAGACAAATCTGCAACTAAAAAGGTAAAAAATTGTAAGGGAACTAGATTTTATAAATTTATTTTTGTAATAAGGTTTAAAAAATTCAATATTACCTGTAGCTAAACTAGGGATAGATTATTTTTCATCCGATAATCCGATATTGTATATCGATATTTTTTTTTTACGATATACCGACACTTACCTTACGATACATCCAACATACAAACATAATAATATATGTCTAATGTTGTGTTAGTGTGTTGGATTTGTACCGACATTTTTGTATGTTTACTTATCTTTTAATAGTGCGTTTGTTTTGTTAATGTAATCGTCTTTAGTAATTGCCACTGTTTGGTTAGTTTTATCGGGTTTTGTTATTATTATATCAGGTTTTGTTTTCAGAAATGCCCTAGTAGCTTTGTATACCTTTTGTGTATTTACTTGTTTATTAATGTTACTGTGGTTAATTTTGTTCTGTTTGATATTTTTGTAATTGTTTATTATATTTACACATTTTCCCCTCATTTCATCCCGTTTTCTCTCTTTTTAACTGTTATGAATAATAAATTCTATATTACTAATAAGAGAAGTTACAGGTCATTTATTAGACTTATACGATATGCAATGTTCAGGACCAACAGACAAAAATTGTTTGACTTCTTTCTGGAATTCTGTATTTGTAAGATTAAAGAACCAAACGAAACCTTTTCGTTTCTTTAATTACACGAATCTGTTTGATTTAATTTAGATATCTTTTTGATTTGTTTTTCCTTAGTTCTTTTTTTAGTTCTAAATAATATTTCTTGTCAATATTTCATGCGGATTGAAGGTTACGGAAAGTGTTAATGATATGGGATGGAAATATGTTTTCTGACCTGCATCTTAGTAGGATTGTCCTTGTATTCTTCGCACTCGCCAGTTTTCTGTTGGATTTCTGAAGTTCCTTCATCACTGTGATTGCCTCAGGACCGTGGTGGGTTGTTTTGATTTCTTCATAAAATCCTATTCTTCCTCTATAGATATTTTCCAGTATTGACTCGATGTGTTAATATGGATAAATTTCTTGACTGTTACTATTATATGTTAAGTAAGGTTCTTGAGGTTCAGTCAATAAATAAGAACAACTATTTTGGCGACGTTTCGAGACTTATAATCATGCCCTACAATGAAAAAAACAGGTCACCATAAAATATATAAGTTACACAGGTTATTTCAAAACATAAAGTTAGCTACATTATTAGTATATAGCAACATGTGTTAGAATAATAAAAATATATATAATTACAGAATATAGAGGAGTATGAAACTACTAGCAATGTTACTGGTGGATATGCTATTGTTATCTACTACTACATATAACTATACTAGTACACAACTGGACTGTAGAAATTTCTGAAAAAAAGGGTAAAAGATGAGAGATTGATGTGGGTATTTCCAAATCTAAGCCCTAATGGAACAATAGAAACAGAATGGTGGAAAAAACTGATACGCTCCGGAAGATATTTACATTATACTAGCCAATGCCCCAAATGTTATAAAATCAACTTCGTTTAAAATTTGATAAATCGTGCAATAAACATTACCCACAAAAAATATTTAAAAAACGCGAAAAATAAAGTAGTAGACCTCCTTTTAGTAAACCCTCACAGACTCATTTGCAACCTACTAAAAACCAACTCAACATAAACAACATGAAATTAACAATAAAAGATATACTATTCTATACATGCAAACACCATCAGAAAGACTCAAAAAATCACTCACGGATTACCGTAAAACTGACTACACCGTCACATTCAAAAATACCCTCACTACGGATAAATTCTTCACTAAAACCAAATATACAGATGGATTGGAATTACAATCTAATAAAGTTTACGAAATACCGTGTGGAAAATCTTATTTCGTTTACATCGGAACAGTATATCAAACGACGTGTTTATCAACATAAATACAGTTGCATATCTTTAACTAAAAACCCGAATAAACCAAACCGCACAACTCTCACCACACACTACTGGCAAACAAGACATTCTTTTAAATTTGATTCCCCCTAATTATTCACTATGAACAAAATAATTTTAAACGAAATATTAAAGAATTTAAAAATTGCGCAATAAACAAAAAATCAGACTTCCTAAATATCAACACATGATATTCCAATTTAATAAATTCAGAATAATAATTTACATTTATATAAATATACAAATCATTTATCCATTTATATATGACGCGGAAAGCCCTTCTACCTGTACCTGGGAATTCCATTAATTGTCAGTCGTTTAATTAATTAATTATCTAAGTATGATTAAATTAATTTCATGGAATCAATCATCATTTTAATCATGAGTAGTGATACACACTACTAATCTGGTCCAAAAGGCACCCACGATCATACAGCGCTCCTTTTTGTGTTCCGACAAAAACCGTCAGTCCTGGGAGCGTTCTAGGATGTTCGCGAACTGTTACATGCTTGGAGCGCTGGTGGTTCGCGAATATCGTGGCTTTAATATTAATTATTATCGTTTGACTACGTGCTAGTATTATATTTTTTTTTATATGAATACAGTAAAAAACTATTATAAGTAAAGGATGTACGGATACACATAGATGCAATAAACTGTTTTACTATATTAACAACTGTCTCTTCTAACATTGTTATTGATCGCAATAACATTATAGGGCTAGAGTTTAAGCGCTCAATACAGTTGATCTTGCCAGACCGACGATATGAATCTTGACCTTTCCTCCCTGGCTGGAGGAATAGTTTGGTTACCTGTAGGATAACCAGTCCTCCCTGTCCTAGTTGGAGTACATAAGAACGTTAAGACAAAAAAAAAAAATAATTAACACATGTATTTTTAATGTAATATAGGTATAGACTAATAGTAATGAATGATAGACACAGTTGTTTTTAAGCATTTTTTATTTAATTACAGCTACAAATGTCAGTTAATGGTTATTTCCATATTCATCTGGTCCCTATGTTAACATCTTTTTTTTTTTTTCTTTTCTTTTTTTTTCTCCCTTTTTTAGCATTGAATAGTCTAGATTGTTTATCATGCCCTGATTCTTAATTATATGGATGCTGTTCCACATCGCTTTGTTTGTCTCAACTTAGAATGTAGTCCAACAAGAAAGTTTGGGGCTTCCCCACTTTTTTCAAGGCCTCACTTCCAAGAAATGTATCGCTCACGGTTTCCAAGGACCGTTTAAATTTTTTAAAGAAAAATTTATTGGCAGTATAACATGTTAAACACTTTCTGAATTCTTCAATTTATTTTTTTAAATTACTTCTTCGTAAAATTTAGGACATTAGATGCCATTAATTCTTGAAAGGTATTTAGTAGAGATGGCCCTAATAAGAGAGCTGACAAGTCGGCCATTTTATACATTTTTATTTCTTCGCTTGAAAATTGGTTGTTTGAAATGAAAATATGGCCTTTATTAATTATAATTATTATTTTTGACTCATTTTTACAGTTTGTTAATTATTACAGGAATAGGAACCTTTTTTGTTGTTGTTATGAATTATAATTTTGGTGAATAATTTTTCTATGGTGGAGGTATTTTTGAATATGGACAGTGTAGTCAGTTTTATGGTTATTTGTACACTGTCACATTCAAAAATACCTCCACCATTGAAAATTGTTCACCAAAACCAAATATATAGATAAGTTAGAATTACAGTTACGAAATACCGTGTGAAGATAGTTGTGTCAAGTCTTATTTCGGTACATCGGAACAATATCTTAAACGACTTGTTTATCAACATAAATACAGTTGCACGTCTATAAATAAAAACCCGAATAACCCCTACCAAACAGCTCTCACCACAAATTACAGGCAAACAAAACATTCTTTTAAATTTGATTCCCTCAAAATTATTCACCAAGAACAAAATAATTTTAAAGGAAATATTAAAGAAATGATAACCATAGAAAAATTAAAAAATCGCGCAATAAACAAAAAATCAGACGTTCTAAATCTCAACACGCGTTATTCCAACTTAATACATTCAGACCAATAATATACATTTTACATTTATATACATCATATGTCCTCACCACTTACGCTGATGACACATGTGTGTTATCAGTAAACAATGATCCCTTCATTGCCTCCCAAAAACTCCAATCCCATATCCTAACCCTTCAAGAATGGTGTCAAAAATGGAGAATCAAAATAAATCCAAAAAAATCTCACCAAATAACCTTTACCCTTCGTCGTAAGCCCACGACTCCCTGTCCTACAGTATCCTTTAATGATATTCCACTAATCCCTGTTGAACAGATCCGCTACCTTGGACTCCACTTGGACAAACGTCTTACTTGGAATCCACATACAAGACTAAAAAGACAAGAAACTGCCCGCCGTTTCAGATTACTTCAACATTTATTAGACAAACGTTCAAAGCTCCCAATTAATTACAAAAGACTAATATACATGACTGTGATTAGACCTATCTGGACGTACGGAGTTGAGCTTTGGGGCTCCACTAAACCATCCAATTCATCTCGTATCTAATCCTTACAATCCAAAATCCTTCGAAAAATCCTCACCTTACTTTGTCACCAATAAACTTATCCATAAAGATCTTAATGTTCCATATGTTGCAGATTTAGCCCAAACCAGATATCTATCCTTTCATAGTAAGCTCCATAACCACTCAAATCCCCTAATTTCTCAATTTGCTTCCCACACTATTCCTGATAATCCTCCGAGGCGTCTGAAAAGAAGATGGTCCAGAGACCTTCTAGTGTAAAATTTTTATTAAAGTGCTACTGATGGGTAGTACTTTTCATGTTTTGTCACGTTATTCTAATAGTTAACAGCACATTTACTTGATGTATAAATTTTGTACAGTTGTAATTTTCAATAAATTGTTATTAAAAAAAAAAAAAATATATATATATATATATATATATATATATATATATATATATATATAATCATTCTTCCATTTATTAGTATATTACACTGAAATAGTTTTGTACCTGCATCTTGGGAATACCACCCTGTCCTTTTAACTTAATTTTTCTCTCAGGGATTTCCCCACAACCTTTGTAACTGTCTGTTTAAAATTCCCCTAGGTTAGTTGTATACTAGAATTGTTAGTCTATTCCATATCCACTTGTAACATTGTAAGTAGTTTCATACTCCTCTATATTCTGTAATTATATATATTTTTATTATTCTAACACATGTTGTTATATACTTGTACTGTAGCTAACTTTATATTTTGAAATAACTTGTATAACTTATATAATTTTTATGTTTTTTTGATTATGAGAACAATGTCTCGAAATCCTTTATTTAAAATAAATGTTTACTGTAGGGCATGATTATGAGAACAATATATATCTCGAATATATATATCAATATAAATCTCAATATAATATATATATATATATATATATAAATAATATATATATATATATATATATATATATATATATATATATATATATATATATATATATATATATATATATATATATATATATATATATATATATATATATATATATATATATATAAGGTCCTATGAAGGTCCTCTAATTGAATGATAGACCTGTCATTTCCGCTTTACGTTTTCCAATCATCATCGTGAGATTTGCCCACTACAAGAGATCTGATGGAGTCAAGGTACGTGCCGCGATGCGGGTCATAGTTGTGCTGTCAAGCGTTAACTTGGTCAGCCTACAAATACAACCAGAACGACCTGTTCATTTTTCCATCACTAGCGGTCTTATTCAACAGATAACTTGACATACGTATGTAGGAAAAAAAAATTAGAAATTATCATGTTTATAGGTTTGTCTTTTTCTTTTTTGTCCTGTAAAATAAGGGTTCAGTTGTATCAAAAGTCGATCTAAGATTATCCGAGTACTCCGTAGGAAATACTATTGGTAGATTTTCGTGAGATGATGTGTTTTATTTTAATAATTATTCCATAGCACAATTTAGGCATGTAAATGGAAAAGGCTGTAAGTGCAAAAAATAAAAAAATAAAAAATTTAATTGGAAAATGAATAAGTTCCATCGCCAATGTAATAAAAAAAAAACAGGGCTTGGTACCAAGAAAGGTACGTACCGCTGTTTCCATTTCATTGGCGATGGAACTTATTCATTTTCCAATTAATTTTTTTATTTTTGGCACTTACAGCCTTTTCCATCTACATGCCTCAATTATTTAAAACTGCAACTCAAATACAACACTGCAACGAAATAAGTTCATCTGTTTAGATTGGTTTCCGAGTTCCGACTCAAGTTGTGTAAGCAATTCTTAAACTCAATTGGTTTCCTACACGTTCGATACTTCTAAAATTTTTGTTTTTGCTGTGGTTCACTCCTGGATCTAAAAATGAATGATTAAAGAAAAAAAAAAATGTACTAATCACTCCCCATCGAGTGGGGGTCACATTAGTACACGACTCTTTTAATAAAAAATCCCATGTTACAGAGTAAATGTAACAATCTCACCCCAAGAATACAGTGCCTAGTATATTATTGCAAACAAAAGCGATCAATTTTAAAACCAAAAAATGGCATTTTGATGAGATTAGCTAAGTTTTATATAATCAACATCATCGCCAGAGTAATAATTTGGGAAGTTAACATTTCCTCTTCGGCGCCACTGAATGCAGTTTTCTCACACCGCTTAACTTCTTCGGGTCTTTTAAACCTCCCCATCTCCAAGATTACCGAACTTATATGTTGAACCTGTAGTAAAACAAATTTAGTTACTTATATTATATAATCACTAATATTATATTTAAGATCAAGAAGCAATATAACACACATTTTCGAAGCAGCTGGGAAGGATATATTTTCTCTCGAAGAAGGCTCAGAGCTTCTTTCATTGTCTCACCACTATAATTTTTATACGGTCTTGTCCATAACTTCTTCATATAGTTTCGTGGCATTGTTTCTAGAAAGGACAAACAGTTGAATAAAAGATAATAATTGGCTATACTAAATTCACCCCACAAAATTTTTCTGACATGTGTACTAAAAACACCGCACCATTCTCAAATTTTCATAATTTTTGAAATAAGTGTAAATTACAATATATTTAAGGAAAAAACAATATCATGCATGTATACCTAGATAAATGAGTGAATGGAAGTAACTTACCTTTTAAAAATAATTTCTTGCAGTAGAAATGAAAATAACTTAGCTGTATATCTGTGTAAAACCACCTGTTGCACAATAACCTTTCTTGGTAACTTCCACAAAGATATAATTGATATGTAAAAGCCCATTTGACATCGTAAGGGGTAATTTGACATGGTAAAAGTCGACGCAACAACCTGTCAGAAGGAAATCTCCACACAAATAGTTTTTGTTCCAATTTTATCCCAATTTTAATGTGACTCTATTTTACGGTATCTAATAAGGTTTCTATCCCCAAATTTTATTTTTAAGTACCCTATATTCAGTTCTTCTCTTTGAATTTAATTTCAGTAATTTTGTAAAACTGTTGATAAATGTTTATTATTAGAAAATAGTCTTTGAATAAAGAAATAATTAACCTATTCTAATTTGATTTTTTTTTTTTTTTTTTGGAATTATTTATAAAGACATATCTCACTCACTGGATGTAGAGGGTTGATTCTGCAGTTGTGAATTAAAGAAGTAAAAAAAAAATAAAAATTTAATAAATCTTGAGATTTTAGTTAGCTCTGTGCCTACAATTAACTATGTACGAGTGTAAACAAAAATAAGCATGTAAATTTATGAAGACAAGAACTTGCAGTACGGTATATGTCTATAATTTCTCATCTTCATTTAACTTATATATTAAGAGATTTACCAGTAATTCTGTACTGATGGATTTCGGAGCCGGACAACGGAGGCTATTTAATGAGGTACATTAAACAATAAAAACCCCTTTCTAAAACTTTCAATAATAATACTGTGAAAACTGTGATAACATCGTGATTAGTACCCCATGAATATTTCACCCTTTCTTTAAAATCACCCAACTTCATTATTTTTCCAACCCACGTCCATTATTTTCCATTCTCTCCATACATTAAACGAAGTTTACAAAAAAATATATAAATATTGTATATAAAAAATATAATAGTTTCTCGTAAATATTTGTTTAAATAATTTTTTATTCTCTGGTAATATGATTTTAGATTTACTATTTTCATCATTTTCGAATTTTATACATTTACTAGACAAACGCTCTAAGATGGCGATTAATTAATAGAGACTCATTGACATGACAGTAATTAGACCTATTTTGACATTCTTTTTTTATATACATTTATTGAAATTTGCAACTGTACAGAATATATACATCAAGTAAATGTATTGACAACGATTATAATAACATGTTAAAACTTGAAAAGAACTACTCATCAGTAGCACTTTATTAAAACTTCTACACTAGAAGGTCTCTAGGCCATCTTCGTTTCAGACGCCTCGGAGGATTATCAGGAATGGAGTGGGAAGCAATTTGAGAAGCTAACGGATTTGAGTGATTATGGAGCTTACCATGAAAGGATAGGTATCTGGTGTGGGCTAAATCAGCAACATATGGAACATTAAGATCTTTATGGATAAGTTTATTGATGACAGAGTAAGGAGCATTGAGGATTTTTCGAAGGATTTTGGATTGTAAGGATTGGATACGAGATGAATTGAATGGTTTAGTGGAGCCCCAAAGCTCAACTCCTTACGCCCAAATAGGTCTAATCACAGTCATGTATATGAGTCTTTTGTAATTAATTGGGAGCTTTGAACGTTTGTCTTGTAAATGTTGAAGTAGTCTGAAACGACGGGCAGTTTCTTGTCGTTTTAGTCTTATTTTGATATTGAGAGTTAAATTTTGAGGCTCGACTAAACCGTCCAATTCGTCTTCTGTCCAATCCTTACAATCCAAAATACTTCGTAAAATCCACAATGTTTCTTGCTTTGTCACTAACTTATCAATGAAGGCTCTAGTGTACCATATTTTGCTATTTTAGCTCAAACTAGATACCTAACCTTTCATTGTCAGTGGTTCCATAACCATTAAAATACTAGTATTTTAACTTGCTTCCCATTAAATTTCAAATAACACTCCTAAGCCTCACAAGATTTTAAATAAAAATCGATTTTCAATAACGCATATCTCGGAAACCGTTGGAAGTTCCACAGAAATGTACAGAAATTTGATTAGCTTGAATTATGATTTAAAACAATTTTTTCTTTTAGTATGTTCACCTTCTAACTACTCCTAACGAAGCTATGAATCCTAGGATTATCAGTAATTGAAGTGTGATGAAATTTGGTAGACTAGTAGGTTCGAATGGTTATGGAGTTTACTATGAAAGGATAAGTATATGGGTTGGAAAAGTATATGGGCCAAATCAGCTACATATGGAATATTAAAATTTTTTTGGATACGTTTGTTTTGTGACAAAATAAGGACGAAGGATTTTGGATCGTAAGGATTGGATACGAGAAGAATTGAAAGGTTTAGTGCAGCTCCAAAACTCAACTTTGTATGTCCAAATGGGTCTAATTACTGTAATGTAAATACGTTTCTTATAATTTATTGGGAGCTTTGAGCGCTTATCTGGTAAATGTTGGAGTAGTTGAAAACGAAGAGCAGTCTCTTAAGTTTCGTATATTTAATACATAAATTTGTATATATCAAAAATAGATGTGTAAATCATAATATAGTTGGATTAAAAAAAAAAATAAATAAATAAAAATTTAATATAATATAGTATTTTCAGTTAGTTTCAAATCCTCCGTTTAGCTATAAACTAAGTTTCATTCCTTTTTCGCTGTGATAATTGTTTCTTTTTTCTTTAAAAGTATTTTTAGCAATGACACAAAACATCCGCGAAATAATCATTTCTTAGAAACACTTGCTCCTTTGTGGCGGAACGCTGATGGAATTATTAAATGAAGATGAGGTAATCTGAAGCGGCTTGAGAACGTAGAAGCGTTCAAAAATAAACGGAAGGGTGAAAAAAACAAAACAAATTGCGGCGGTGGGAGGGCGCTATACGCGATAAAAACAAGAGGTCTCAACACAGCTCATGAGGGATTCCTCCTCTAATTACTATAATCCTGGCGCCTTCGGTCGAGGCTGGTCACGTCCTAGGGCCTCAATAAATATGATTCAATCACAACAATAACCTCGGGGTAATAGTTTCGTCTGAGCTGTCGGGTTCCTAGGTTAGGTTGCTGTGTCATTGATATTTATGATTATATTATTAACATAAACTTGATCGATTTATGTAGTTATATTTATGTGTATTTGTATATATATCTAATATATATTAATATATATATATATATATATATATATATATATATATATATATATATATATATATATATATATATGTATATGTATATATATATATATATATGTATATGTATATATATATATGTATATGTATATGTAAATATATACGGTGCAGTGACGGCATATTGTGAACTAGAAGGGTGCCGATTGCTTTTTAAAGGGCCAAAAATAATAACTAAGAATCAATATAAATTGTACATTTTTTCTTTTCTTTTTTATATGTACATACTATATTTACTCAGCCATAACGTTGAAATACCCGTACCCCAATTTATTTAATAGTTACCAGACTTACAAGAACCTGCTCGTCGTTTTCGACTACTCCAACATTTACAAAACAAGCGTTCAAAGCTCCCAATAGATAACAAAAGAATTAGATCCATTTGGACATACGGAGTCGAGCTCTGGGGCTCCGCTAAACCTTCCAATACTTCTCATATCAACTTACAATCCAAAATCCTTCATAAAATCTCCAATGCTCCTTACTTTTTCACAAACAAACTTATCCATAAAGATCTTAACTCTAAAACTACCGACATTTCATGTTTTTTAACAGCAACAATAAGAGAGGAGTGGATAATGAAAAAACACATTTGATATATATTTTTAATAATATTAATAAAGTCAAAGAGCTAAAGTAATGAATACTGTTTCCAAAAACTATTGCCTCAAATTCCGAAAAGGGTCATTTGGCCCGTCATGGTAGTTTTAGTGTTGATGTTCCACTCGTATTTCCCAAACCATACAGATACATACCCATTCGAATCCACTAGTCTTCCAAATTGCCTCACACTCAATTCCCAATAATCCTCTGAGGTGTAAAGAAGATGGCCAAGAGACATTGTAGTGTAGTACTTTTATTGAAATGCTATCAGTGGATAGTTAGTTATATGTCATTGTAATCATTTTACTCAAATTTACTTGTATACGATTGTAATTATCAATAAACGTTATTTTTACAGTCCTTTTTAAAAACGAAATAGTTAATTCGTTTTTCTAAAGGACGAAAATTATTTGTCGGGGATGAGCCGCCAGGGTATCCTTGGGCCATCGGAAATCGTTTGATTCTGGCAGATCTTTAATCAGTATCCTTAACTTCGGATCTAACTTTTTCTATGGCCGAATCATATTCCGTCATTGTTATCACTTTGTACATTGATTAAATTGTTTCCATCGGAGGGGGGGGCACTGACTTCCGGTTTTATCTCTTTCACCGGACTCCCGGACACTTTTATTTTGATTATAGTGAGAAATAATGCTCAGACCAGAAAAAAATAAGATCTTTGAGAACAATATGTAGCTCAATGCTTTAATTTTTACGTTGTTCACAATGGACCAAAATCGAAGAAGAAATAAAAACTTCTAATCTAATCAGTCATTTATTTAAGAGTTATTTTTATTTTGATAACATTAAATATATGAATGTTCAGATTGAAAAGGGTCGTTAACTTGAAAGAAATCATTGCAATAGTTTTGAGAAGAATATATAAAAAAGAACTAAACAAATTACGCAGATGCAGATAGGGTTGGGAACGCAGATATGATTGGGATCGATCCGCAAGCCATGAGCTGGGAAATTTGTAAACAACAATGGCGCCAGGGACCTGTTTTCCTTCTTTCATTGCAAAGTTGGTCCCGCTCCTAGGCAATATTCTTCTCTGGGGAATGGTCTCTGCTCAATCAGGATATGTTTCGTTTATTGGACTATTTTGTTGTTGTTGATTTCTTGCAGGTTATGTCTCACTGCAGTTTCATTCCTGTTGGCTAATAATTGCTAATAATAAATTATGTTAAAGGCAAATATTCTCTTTATTGCAGTGATAAGGTCCATTATCCAGCAGTTCAGCCTTCTACGGGTGTTTTCAGGCACGTTATGTTTATGCGCCGTAGAAATATCTTTGGAGGACCACGTGAGACAAACAACTACTAGTCCAGGGAACCAAGGAAATTTTGAGGAATTAATTCATATAGAAGCCAGTTTTATAGGGGGAGGTGTCCTTAACGACATACTAAAAGTACTGGGGGGGGGGGGTGGAGCTAAGGGTGTGGGGGGCGCTCTAAAGGTAGTTTTTTTAGTTTTCCGTTAGTAACTCGAAGACTCTTACCTCGTGCAAAAATGTGTTTATTTACTAAATTAATTAACGTAAAATTCTTTACAAAAAAGGTTCTTTACATTTTTTTACTGGAATATATGCTTAAGGAGATATAGTGAGGTGATATGAAAACTTAAAAAAAAAAGTTTTTATTGTAAAAAATGATATGTTTATTGTTAACATTGAAATGTTTATTGTTAAAAATTAACAGTTTATTATTATTAATCAAATGGTTATTGCTAAAAATAATTTTTTGTTGTTAAAGATAAAATGTTTATTATAGTACAGGGTAATTAGCATTCGAACGTTGAAATCAAACAAAAAAAAAAAAAGGTCTGACTACTGGGAATTGTTCACTAACCTTAGCTCTAAATGTGGTAAGAAGGTTTTCTCAAAATAGCTTCGGGTTTGGGCAGGGTAGGGGGAAAAATGTTGAACATTGTGTTTTTAGCAGTATGATACAATACCCCTGCTAGTTTGAGGAAATCTTTTTACCACATATAGAGCTAAGGCTGGTGTACAATTTTGAGTAGTCGGACCTTTTTATTTTTTGGTACGATTTCAAGGTTCGAATACTAATTACCTTGTATTTTACATATTCGCTTTAACAATAAATATTTTATTTTTAGCAATAACCATTTAATAATTAATAATAAACTATTCATTTATAACAATAAACATTTCAATTTTAACAATAAACATATAATTTTTAACAATAAAAACTTTTGTTTTTTAAATTTTCCTTATTCCCCTCCTATATCTCCTTAAGCATTGATCCCAGCAAAAAAATGTATAGAATCTTTTTTGTAAAGAATTTTATGTTAGTTAATTTAGTATGTAAACTTATTTTCGCTATAGGCAAGAGTCTTCGAGTTATTAACGAAAAACTGAAAAAAACGACGTTTAGAGCAACCTTGCGCTAAAAATTGCATTTTAATTTGTGTTATTCTAAATTGTATTATTGGTAAACCTTCCCAGAACAATGAGAATGAGGGAGTTAAAATTTGGCAGTTTCGCCATTGTAAACTCAATTGTGGAATGGCGCTGACCGCATATAGGTCATTTTCAAACCTCACCCGTATTTTATCTCAACTTTGTTTATTTCTGATAATCATTGATAGCTAATTTAATTTAATCTAAACTGTAAAATTTAATAAAATATAAAATGAATATAATCAGTGGATTGTAGATTTTTTTTTTTGTGTGTGTTTTGCTATTCAAAAAGTTGTTGCGTATATTAAATACGCAGGTTGCGTACCCTTGCTTACTAGATAATTCCTGCTACGTTCATGAGGTAAATATTCCATTCAAGTTTCGAGATCTTCCTTTAAAACTGGATTGTTGATAATTGAGGGCACCTCAGAAATAAGACCCCTTGGCCTAGTGGAATTCCACCACTAGGTTTAGCCTGATGGCAGTCCTCCACCGACCTTACGAAACCACCTCAAATGGTTGTCACCTTGCAGTCCTTGATAGGGAATCCTATTGCCCGTTGGGTGGCATTATGTTGCCGCATTGAAATTCCATTAGTAGGCATTATCCCTTTGCCCGGTTTAGCTCAGCTATTTCGAGGACCCTGGCGGTGAAAGGTCAGGTAACCATTATATCTGCGTTGGATGAAACCGTGGATGGTCGTCCGAATTCGCGAGTTTAGGTTCTTATGAATTATATTTCTCTGTTGAAGTATAATTCCCCGTTACTTTTTTTTAATTCTTAAAAAAACAACAACCCATTTCAAGAAGAGGTGTTGGGTGATATAAGTCGATCCTTTATATGCCTTAGTGTTGAATGAAGCTTCACAATTTGCCTGACGAAATGGTAGGAAACGTTTGTTTAAATTGACAAAAACATGAATTACGCATAGACGGTTAAACATATCAACTTTATTTTTTTACACGAAATGTAGGATGGTAATACACTTGAAATGTTTTTGGTTTCATAACCCTACCTGGTTTCAAGTTAAAAATCAAAATGTTCTGCGGACTTTCCATTTTTTTTAATAGATTTTTGTTCATCGAATTTTACATTTATATACATCAAAAGAAAGCTGAGGCTCTCCTCTTTCCAGCGATACCAACCAGTTAATTGTGTGACAAAGTAATGACGATTTAAAGGAATGTAACCAATAATCGGCTTAAAAATTTCATTTTCCTCGAAGAGTGTGAAAAAAATGATATTTTTTGATTTTGTTGAATAAGAGTTTTTCAATGTTTTTGAGAGTGCTGAATAAGAATCTAAAGTAAATTTTTGTGTGAAAAAATCTATAGAGGTAGTTTGCTTAAAAATCTAATCATTTTTTTAGAATTTAATTAACCTAAACCAAAATCTATGGAGTGGCTGTATTTTTCCTTAAATCCGCAATCAAAACTAAACATCTTGGTGCAAGAATCATGTCGATATCATTTCTTAAACTGTTGATATTAAACAAATTATTTTAATGCTATTTTATTTTTTTTCTCGGCTTCTAGGGCCCATTGGTCGGAACGTCAAAATACGTGTCTATTATTTTTTGACCAGGAACCTCCGAAAAAATTGCCATCAAGATCCGTGAGAGACTGAGTGTGTCCTCCACTTGATAGTGTTTTTTTTTATGTCTACGAAATATTTTTCATTATTCTTGTCTTGGAGAGAAGATTTTTATAAAAAGATAAACTTTAAATGGACATTAAATGGATGTTTATTTTTATTCCATTTTGTATTAAATTACAAAGAAAATTAAGTTATCAATGTGCATTTGAGGGACTTGCCGTTTGTAAATTAGTATATGAAATATAGAAATAAATTAGAAATCGGAAAAAATAATTTATTATCTACAACAAATGTTGAAAGACACATCCATGCCAAAGAACTCAATTTCCCCCTGCCTGGGAAAAATAATAGATCATATATGTCTGTCTATTATCTACTGCTTTTCGCAATTTACATTTTTGAATTAACAGGACCAAACTGCCCAAATTAATAATTAAATTAAATTATTGATTATTTGAAATAAACAATGTTTAGAGAAAAAAGCGGTTTTAAACGTGTCTTTTTTCATTCAAACCAATATTGCTCCTAAACGGTACAGAACTAGAACGTGCCTAAATGATTGTTAAAAAAAAAATTCACCAAAAAAGTATATACTCCCAGCAAAAAGACATAGATGTCAAAAATTCTGTTTAAATTTAGGTATGTGTATGTAAAAGTAGGCCTGTGTGTTTATTAAGAAACGGAACGAATAACTAAAAATCAGTGTTGAACCGTACAAGGGTTGGTGTTATGTTTCATCTTATAGATACAGATTTTGACAGGATAGGACCAATTGATTGACCAAGCCATATCGTTTTTTAATTCAAGGAACATAGTCTTATTTTTCTAATTTGTTATAAGCAGATAGATTTCTATAAAACGTTTTACAAAAAAATAAAATAAAGTCAAATTTTATATTGCGACTTTTTTTTTTTTTTAATACGGTTTAATTGACTTCACCTGTATGTAACGGAATCTTGCATAGTAATTTTCACCAATTTCCAGCAATCTGATTAACTAAAAAAATTTGCACACGTTTCAAGGACCAATAACAATACAATAATTGCACAACTTTGTTATAATCTTCTCACTTAGTCTAGTTAAATTACCCCCAAAATAGGGGTCTGCCTCAGAAAAGGTGAGGTAGTAAGTTTTACGTTGTTATAAGGTCCAGATGGGTCCTGAGAATAAAATATTAAAAATGAAATTAAATTTGATTAGGTGAAATTGTTTGGTGGGCAAAAAAACCCAAACTTTTAGAACTTTTTTCTGATTTTGGAAAAAAAAACACATAGTAAAATGCTTTCAATAAAAAAATATTTTATTTACAAAATTAAAGTTTATTAAATTGTGCGTCTAAAGATATCCCTTAAGCTGAATTTGATTTAGGCGTTTAGCCACAATCGATTGTCAAACATCGAAGAATTTTGCCAACTTTAAAAAAAAATGTTGTCCATGTTTAAGAATCTATAAATGGCTAATTCATTAAAAAAATATTATATACTAAAAGTTATAATTACATTTTGTGCAAAATAGGATTTTGAAATGATTATGGATATGTCAAAAAAACAAAAATTGTTGGTTGATTTTGGATAAATTGTGTTAAAAATGCAAACATATCACGAAATGTACAGGGAAATTAGCTGCGAACCTTGAATTAAAAAAAATTAAAAAGTGCTGCAAATAGTTCGCCAGACTTAGATTTTTAGTTGGGTTTGCTATAAAAGCGTGTTTTTCTATTTATTTATTTATTTTTTTTATTTTTTTTTTATTTTATTAATTTTTTTTTTTAACTACATTTATAAGACTGAATTGTATGGCAAAATTTTGTGCTGGTTTATGGAGGATTTTAATTTAGGGAATGACTTCATGTTGAAACACGAGGCACGATAAAGAAAAGTTAAACATTTCCTCTTGATTAATTTGCATGTTGTGAATCATCTTTATATATTCATAATTATAAACAACTTATTTTTAGAAATGTTCTCAATGGTCGAAAGGATTATTGTTTACTGCATTGGTGTTGTCACTACCTGAAGGCGTAATTCGATCCGAATTATAATTTGCTTTGCATGTTAATAATTCGCTATGCCTATGTTGATTTTAAGTTGTAAATTATTGTTTATTTTGTTATTCCATCTTTCCTTCCCTAGTAAAAGGAATCTTGCTTGTCACTGTGACCATGTAATTTGTCAATCTGTTAAGATACGTTATTCTTCTTGTAATATTATTTTTTATACCTGGGGATGTAGTCTATCAGTCTTGGAAAATTATAGAATATTTTGATGATTGTAGTGAAGAAGTCGGTTAGTCCACTTATCTTGAAAGCGAGTTAACTCTGTATTCAAAGCTCGATTTTAGCAGATAATAGTGTCGTGCTTCTAAGTAAAGTCTTAAAGTATCTATTTTGACTCAAATGGTGTTTTTAGAGTAATTAGAGGTTGCTGTAAAACGATATAAAATTTGCCTTCTTAAGTTAAAGTGCATAATTTGAACCGACTTCTTCGCACCTATCAGCCAAGTATTTGTATTTTGCAATTTTTTTATAACATTAGGATACACAGATCCTTATGGGTTAATAAATATCATTAAATATTAACTATCTTTTAAAAGATGGATAGCATGCATTTATTAATATACTAGCTGAAAGTACCCCGCTCCACTACGGTTTAATATCATTAGGATGAAGACAACTTAAATTAGTAAAAGTTAAGCTTAACGTTGATGATTATTATTACTTAAATAAACCTGAACAATTCCAGTCTTAGAATAATTTCAATAAGTAAATTTGACAATTTGCAAAAGTTAATTTATATTATTTTGATAGCCCTCCAGTGAAGCTTCGAGGCAGCACTACCATCTTACCCAGCTCTGATACCAGACCATCAGCTTTTCTTATGGCATACTTTAAGTGAATATAGTCTTAACTTCTCAATTTTTTTGAAGAAAGTTTAGTCAAAGGAAATAAGGTTCTTCACCTCCTCGCTCCACTAACATTTAGGCGTAAAAATCAGCTGCAGACACAGTTTTCTTAAGTGATGTATTGGAGTTTGGGTCACGCTGAGGGGTGTTAATACTGTACCTTTCTTCTCCATGGTAGAACATGATACGATACTAAAGAGAATCATACACTTGGTAGAACTATTGATTCTTATCTGTTTTTTGTTCCTACATCGAACTGGCCTTACATGTCATCACCAGAGAACATAAGTCTTTTAACCTCCTCTTTAACATAAGTCTTTTAATAGCTTCTCTTCACGAAACAACTCAAACTTGTAAGTTGTAAGTAACCTCTGCAGCTACCATGAGTTCACAGAAAGTATCAATATTATAAGGTTTCGACATCGATCGTATTTTTGTTTGTTTACAACTATAAGGAACTTAAACGGTGATCAAAGTTTGCGGCTTAAAGATGTAACCTATTTTTTAACTTAGCTTATATCCAAATACCATATGATAATTAATCTTTTATTATTCACCCAATAAAAACTGAAATCGCATTTTTTACAAATTGGCCGCGATCCAGGCCGATTTTTTAAAATTCCTTTCTTAGCGAGCACCTACGGCCCTTGACGAATCTACGTATCGAATTTCATTCCAATCCGTTCGGTGGTTTCTGAGATTTCGTGTTAAGTGAGTGAGTGGTATTTGACAAATATATAATAGATTTACGTGCAATTGCATCTTTTTTTTGCTAACTTCAAATTCATTAAAACTTGGATAGAAATTCGAATCATGAAAACCACGTTATCTCGATACTAGTTTTATATTGCACGAAATTGCACGTTTTAAGGTTTTATTTTTTAATTTGTCTGTTATTTAAAAAAAAAGAAAAACAGTCAACAAAGCGGATAAAATATTAAAAATAATCACTTTCAATATAAACAAACGCTATACGTTTTACAATACAAGTGGAATAAAATAAACCGAATTTGAAAAATATCTTGGCTTTAAAATTACACAAACATTTAACGACGTTTTAAATGGCAAACGTTCAGATGCTGATGCGGCACCATAAGTTCCTATAATTATGCCCAATTACAAAGTATTGATGTAGAAAGAGCTTTTTCTCTTTTAAGACATATCCTCGATGACACGAGGTATAATTTAACCTAAAAAACAATTTAGAAATGTACATTGTAGTAAATTTTATTGAACAAAATTGATTTTTATTGAATTATTTATATCGTCTAATTAATTGATTTTTGTCCTAGAGAATGTTCCTATTGTTTTCGTCTTTTATAGTTCAAAAGATAGATTTAAAATATATTCTTTTATATAATATTTATTAAAATATTATGTATCTACTTGATGGTAATTAATAGAATTATGTATTATGTTTCGTCTTACTGTTTATGCTTTTTTAAACCGCATATAATTATTGTTCCTAAGATTGTTTTTTTTATTAAATTTTATTAATACAAAATATATTTTAAATAAAGGAAACAAGACTAAAACGACAAGAAACTGCCCGTCGTTTCAGACTACTTCAACATTTACTAGACAAACGTTCAAAGCTCCCAATTAATTACAAAAGACTCATATACATGACTGTGATTAGACCTATTTGGACGTACGGAGTTGAGCTTTGGGGCTCCACTAAACCATCTAATTCATCTCGTATTAAATCCTTCGTAAAATCCTCAATGCTCCTTACTTTGTCACCAATAAACTTATCCATAAAGATCTTAATGTTCCATATGTTGCTGATTTAGCCCACACCAGATACCTATCCTTTCATAGTAAGCTCCATAATCACTCAAATCCGTTAGTTTCTCAACTTGCTTCCCACTCCATTCCTGATAATCCTCCGAGGCGTCTGAAACGAAGATGGCCTAGAGACCTTCTAGTGTAAAAGTTTTAATAAAGTGCTACTGATGAGTAGTTCTTTCCAAGTTTTAACATGTTATTATAATCGTTGTCAATACATTTACTTGATGTATATATTCTGTACAGTTGTAAATTTCAATAAATGTATTTAAAAAAATAAAAATAAAATAAAGGAAAATTTTGTTATATTCAATATTTTACTTCATTTTATGCCTATTTGGTGCTAATAAAAAATAAAAATGAAAATCATTTTATTTAGTACACCTTTTTGCACGTTTTGATTTTTTTTATTGCACGTTTTGAAATTTTTGCTGCACGTTTCAATGGTTTATACTGTACTAAAATCGGGTCTTTAGTGATCACTTACCACGAGAACTACAGAAAAATCTTTACTAATTTTTAACTACACCATCTTCATAGCTCAAAGAAGATTTAGAAATACTTAAATTAACCGGTTCAATAAAATTACTTTTTAAAATGCGAAAAGTTTGAAAATCGGCCGCAATTTATCGCAAAGTAAATACTCCCTGTCCATCTAGATTTCAACTCATACATTAAAATTGAAAATTGGACGACTATTATAGTTTTTGTACCCTAACCTGTTCAATAGTAACCGGCTAACAATTACAGCTATGTGTGGAAATTCAGACTGGAATCCCAATGGTTCTACCATTTCAATTCAAACAATTAAAATTTTCCATTGAAGTTTCTTTTGCTATTACAATTGAAAAATCGCAAGGCCAGACACAAAAAAAAAAAAAAGTACAAAAACGTAGGACTGATTGTTTCTCTCGTGGTCAATTATATGCAGGAATTTCCAGAACTGGAAACCGTAACCATCAAATCATTCTCATAATATCGGAAGAAAAAACTCATAGTTTATTCAGGTATCTTATGAATTTATTTTTTTCCTATTTGTGCATGCTTTTTATAAATAAAAAAGATTTCTATTATTAGTTAAAATTATTTATGTTCTTTACTTCTGAGCCTGGACGAAGCCGCCACAAGGAATGCTAGTTATATATATTGTACTGTTACAATTGTTGATAAATAATAATAATAATTGCATAGCTACTCAATCTTTCCCACATAATAGTATAGATATCGATAGAAAAATAGAAATTGAATAGGCATCAATAAAAATTCTCCCTAGGGAGAAATAGTAATTCCTGTTTCATAGAAATTGCTTTACACTAAAACGCTGCTTGGAAGGGTTATAGGCTCGTTTTAAGGAATGGGCTGGGTATGGAGTATGTATTGTATGAATGCCATTATTTATTCATAATTCATAAATAATATGATATTGAGATTTTATTTTTTTAAATTTTCTTTGGTCTCATAAATAAGCTATATATATTCAACGTGGGTTGCCCTATTATTCGATTTACTGTTTGGCCAGTTGTAAAATTTTTCAATAAATAAATCTATTATACGGTTTTCCAGAAAATCGAGAACACATGATCGCTTTTATAAGCTGATAGAAGGTGTCATTGGCCTATGTAGTACATTTGAAATTTAAATATGAAAAAAGTCGATTAGAATGGAGTTTGAAATTGAGAAGTGGCATTTATTCTTAGAAGTGATCAATTAAACATAAGAAACTTTAAATAAATTAATTCACCGTAGAGCAACGGGCCTACTAACTTATCTGTAAGGCGCCACGAGGCGTGCGCTACTGCATAGCAATGTAATGAGGTGGGATCGAACTAAATCAAACTGCATTCAATGCAAATGCTTGTCGTATTCTTTATTATGTACAGGTCTTTCTCTTTAAATGGAGCTTAACATCGCAAACCAAGTTTCTCAAGGACTTAAGCGGACTTAACCGCTATCAAACATTTTTGTTTCAACATACAAATAGCATTATGTAGATGTAATGTTATGTAAATGGTACATTTTGGAGAATTTAGTTGTATAACTTATTTTTTTTTAAAAGGTTTTATGTTTTGGGGGTGATGCATCCGATTTAAAGTTTGCCGTCTTGTGGGAGATCGGCTTCACTGAGAAAGTGTCAAATTTTTCACGCTTGTTTTATTTTTTGTTAATATATTGAAAAAAATGCATTTTTTTTTTTTTAAATTTTTATTGAAATATATGTACTCATAAGAATTCATTGGTTAATAAAGAGATAAAAACAAAACAAATAATCATAATAAAAATAAAACTAATAGTTACTTACAATCATCAAAAATAAAATGAAATAATAAAAATTATTTAACAAAAATTAAAATGAAATGCATATTTTCCAATATATATATGTATTCTGAAGATGACAATTATAATTAAAATTAGTATAAAAAAATTATTACGAAATGCACTGCTGGAATTTTTCCAAGTCAAAATTGAGTTGACATGAATAAAATTAGCCCTGTAATACAAAATGTAATAATGGCTTTCAGTATCAATATATTTGTAACTTTTTTTCACCCTCAGCAAAAATGTAACATTTTGACACGCTCTAGCTCTGTAGGTGTTACTCGAATAAAAAATTTGCCGATAGTCGACGAACTAGAAATTTAATAGAGAATAGTTTTTGTTATATAACACTTGTCGCTAGAACCTACCGTTTAGAAGCTATATTGGTTTTAATGAAAAAAAAAATCATGTTCGAAACCCTTTCGAGGGTATTTTGTCTTAGCATGGTTTATTTCGAATAATCAATTGTTTGTTTGTTCAAGTAATTTTACAAAATGCATTTTTAGCGTTTAGAATTTTTAATAAAGTGCTACTGATGAGTAGTTCTACGTGTTATTATAATCGTTGTCAATACATTTACTTGATGTATATATTTTGTACAGTTGTAAATTTCATTAAAAAATAAGCTTTTATCACAACCCCCCCCCCCCAAAAAAAAAAAACCATTAAACTGATTTAAAAAATAAAACGAATTCTGTAATTGGGCTGAATTGGTGTTATATTATTGGATTGGATAAATGGATAAATTATGTAAGAATAAAAAGTTCTGGTTATAGAGATGTGCTAACGCTTAAGGTTTGTTCTTAATATGTCTTCTTGAATTATTCATGTTGGAATTGATTGAAAGTGAAGCACCCTCGCTGTTCATTACAATTACACAATCTTATCGATGAATCAGCTTTCATAAGAAACCAATTAACGCTTATCTGGAAGATTGGGCCTAAGGCGAATCATTAATTTGTATCATTTATTATAATGTGACGCATTCGAATCCATGAAAAAAAAAAAAAAGACAAGAGATTATAAAACAAACACTCATGTGCTCCAAGTGGTTGTGAGCTCCACATTCCATACGATTGTGATCTCGGTGAGGATGGACTAATTATGACCCGGTATTGTATCAGCTAAGTATTATCATTAGTCGATCCTATCGCCTCATTCTGTCATTGTCACCTTCCGATATCTAGCGTTTCATTTCTTTCTTAGTTAATGGCGCTGATGCTAACTATGGCACGGGGTCAATAACTCCAACTAACTGTCAAAGCGGAAATTCGCTTTCTTAAATCAATGAAAGGTGTCGCGGTTGGATAACTGCTCTGCCCGGGTAATCCGATTATATGTTAAAGGTCTGTTAGCTCTTGTTCTGGTTGCGATTGGAATATTTTACGAATTACATTAAAGCGTCGATTGTCCCAACTAATATTGTCAGGGGTGGCTCAGATAATAAAAAATTCGGATAAGCAAAATTCATTTTAAAATAATATTATCTGTAAACAGCATCTTCCAATAGTTCACTTTTCGCTTTTTTCGAAGTTTAACGTCTCAAACTGTGAAGATTTAGAATTATTTTTGATTTCCGTTATTGTTGACTTACCAACCTTGAAATCGATAGGTAATGTCTGACCCGATTCACTTTTTTTTTTTAGCCACTTAATGATTTCCATTTTATCCTTAAATGAAGAGGGCTCCCGTTTCCTTTTTATTAGCATGGATGATGGCATGTAGATGTCCTTTAAATTACAACGAATCATGAACAGTTTTATCAGATTTGTTTTCAAAACCCCGAGACGTTCCCATGTTTCGCACTTCTACACTGCCTTGGAGTGGCTCTATCCATCCTTCCGTAGACAATATTTCCTGGGAACTTATGTCTATAACCTATTGAAAAAAAAAAAAAAAAAAAAAAAGAAAGTCTTTCGTCTACTTCCAACTCACAAGATCTCGTTCCTCTGACCCTTATACTCCTTTCCACCGAACAGCATTATACCAACACTCCTTCCAAGCTCGATCCACTACCCTCTGGAACTCGATCCCTTCTGAAATTAGACATGCTTCTTCCTTAAACTCATTCAAAACCCTCTATTTCAATTTCTCCTTATATCCCAGTTAGATGCCGCCTGTATGAGTGATACTTAAAAACCAAGTTATTTATCAGGCTCAGCATATCCGATACCAATGAATTTGCATCAATAAGCATGTCCCAGAATAAAGATTATTATATCATTTCATTTCATTTCATGTAGTTTTTAAAACAAACAGTGATCACAAATGCGATGTATACCTCATATAGAACGATTTAAGACTTAAGGAGGGATCTATTACCAACCAAATGATTATGAAGATACTAAGAGAAACAAATGAAATGGTCTAATCAAGTATACAATTCTCATTAAACAAAATTATAGGTAAATAAATTGAGCTTCCCTTGCAGACATTCATGAAAAAATAATTTTCTTTTTCATTTAATTTAATTTTTAAATAAAAATAATTTTAACATTACAAATAAGTAATTAGATGATCAATTTAATTAAATTACATTCCAAAAAAAAAAAAAAAAAAAAGATTCCGTAATTGAACTGACGCATCATGACGTTCGGATAATCGACGCTCCACTGTACTTTTATAAAGTTGCTTATTTATTACTATTTATTTCAAAGTTATTTTAATATGGATGGATTTGAAAATGGATATACTAGGCCGTTTCAGAAGTACTGTCGTTTTTTCGTTTATTAAGATTTATTTGGTCTGCACCTTCTTTGTTATAATTATATTTCCAATTCGACCTTTTCCTATGAAGACAATATTGTTTAATGTGTTTGAAAAAGGGATTATCTTTTAATCCAATCACTGTTAAAGAAATATATTAAAATGGTGAGTGCTTAAATTCAAATTCGATCAAATTTATTGTATGAATTTAAACTTGGCTTGAAGGCAACTGAGGTTGCTTGAAAAATATGCTCCGTGTTTGGTGAGGAGGTACTCTCTGAGCGTAAAGCTAATTTGTAGTTATCCAAATTTCCTCAAGGCGATGAAACGTTTGAAGATGGTGTTCCCTCTGGAAGACTTCTTGTAGCCAACGAACAGGAAATACGAGAATTAATTGATTCGGATCCACGTCGAACATGTGCGGAAATAGGTAAGTTAAATATTTCATGACAACTGCCTGGAGATAAATAAAATGGGAAAAAAACTTAATAAATGTTGAGTTAACTTAGGCGAATAAGATTATTCAACTAACAACATTTTCATCTTTAGCTTCTCGAATGACCCATTTTTTTGACAGAATCACTTGTGATGAAACGTTAGTGTATAGTACGACAATATTCGGCGATCATACTAATGGCTATCAACTGATGAATAACCGAAACAATTTCTAAAACTTGATCTTCATCCGAAAAAGGTACTGCTGATTATTTTCTGGACAAGCAAAAGTATAGTGCACTATGACTTCCTTAGTCTAGGGCAAACTATTACTACAGAGTCCTATTGCGCAATATAAGACCGCTGTCAGTCTTAACTTCCAAAATTCAATCCAAATTTGATAAACAGAAAAGGACCCCTACTCCTTCAGTAAAATGCTCGGCCGCATACTGCAAAGTTGACTAGATAAATTAATGGACATTGTATGAGAAACTTTGCCCCACCCTCTGTATTCTCCCGGCCTTTCACCCACTCACTGATTATCAACTTTTCAGATACCTGGAGAATTCTCTCTGGCAGAAATGTTTTGATAACCAGCAAATCCTAGAATTGGAATTAAATCAGTTTTTTACCAGCAAATATCTATCATTTTTTAAAAACGGTATTTGAGATCTCGCATCACCGTGGGATAAAGTCATGCGGATAAAGTGCATTGAATGCAACGCAGAATAATTACCTAAAAAAAAATAATAATAAAAAAAAAAAATAAATAATTACCTAAAACCTAAAAAAAAACAGGACTTTTGAAGCGACCTGGTACTTCAATTTGTAAAAATAACTTTCGCTAAACGCATTTGGCACCCTTTGTAAAATCTATTCAGAATCTCTATACTATAATGGCTAGATATTTTCATGAGGTATGCTTTGGAGTGGTTGACCATGATTTACTTTATCAATTTCAACTTAAGGCAATGTTCTTTTCTAATGCTGCTTGTACATCTCTGAAGATAACATCCATTTAACAACTTTCCTCACCATAAAATTTATATATATATTTATATTTTTTTAAAATATCAATTTATACAAATTTACAACTGTACAAATATATACATCAAGTAAATGTGTTGATAACGATTACAATAACATATCAAAACTTGAAAAGATCTACTCATCAGTAGCACTTCAATAAAAATTTTACACAAGAAGATCACTAGCCCATCTTCTTTTCAGGCGCCTCAGAGGATTATAGGGAACTGAGTATGAGGCAAGTTGGGAGACAAGTCAATACTGTATCAACTTTAGTTCTGTACTGTACCAACTTTGTTACGTCTAAGTGTAAAGATACTTCTTACTGATTGTACAAAGATGTAAAAAAAAAATAAGATTATAAAATTAGTTTTGAAATGTTGTCATAGCTGAAACCTTTCCTGTTGACCCTACAGCTCCTTAAGATCTTTGACCCAGTGAACCGTAGCCGACATTTGTAACCTATAGGTTGAGAGATAGCCTGTAGGGTTGGCCCCACCTCCCTCACCCCCTTGCGATACATGGTTCCCTTGGTACTCTGGCCCCATAACTCTCCTCAACTCTTCGGCTGCCCTCTTCCCTTCAAAATATATCCAAACATATAACAACACTCCCCGACAAAATTATAGGCCATCCACTATTTTATTAGTTATTTTTGTTATAGAATGTAACTTCAACCAAAGCAATTACATGGCTAGTAGTAGAGAAATGTTCAGGGATGCAGTCAAGTATAATTAACTAATCCAAGTTTTTTAATTTAAAAACGAAATGTTTATATTTAAAGTGCCGACGTTTCGAACTGCCATGCAGGTCTTCTTCTTTTTTTTCATTAGATATTTAAGTCAAACCTAATACTACCATAAAAATTATTTCTGCCGAATAAACATTGTTTCCAAATAAAAAAATTTCGATCCTTTGCGTTTTTTCATATTGTGTCTAAAAATATGATTCATCGATCTTTCTTTGTAAGCACTGATAATACAGTCCATTATCCGCAAGAGTTTCTTAATAGTCTCTCTCCATCTGTATTACCAACTCAAACATTAAAATTAACCTTGGGTGACCTATAATGCTGTTAAATAATCTTTAAACGCCTAATCAGGACAATTTTAACAAGTTTAAAAATTACTGCACTGCCTGAAAATACCTTTGAAGAAACAATGCTCAATTGCATATTTCAATACAAGATTTTTATCGATAAACAAAAAAAACTTCAATTATTAGTTAAAATTATTTAAGTTTTTTAGTTCTGAGAGCGGGCTAGTTAGTAGCAAGTTATGGGCGATTTCAAAATTTCGGTACAATTTAAGTCACAAAGGTATTTTGAAAATTGTACTGAACATAAAATTTTGATTGTAGTTTACATGGTCAAGTAACCATTTTACCACTATGTACTCCCAACAATAATGATGTATCTACACATATAACCGGAGTAATTGACGTTTATGTATAGCGTTTACTCACTCCCTAGGTTGTCACAAATTGAAAATGCTTGCATTTCGAAAATATTTAAGGCCTTCTCTTACGCTTCTTTTCTAGTTTGAAAATATGAAGGGATATTGTTTTCTATTTTTTATCCAAAAATAATTTTGTGATTGATATTTAGCCTTCTTAGCACTATACACATTAACATAAAGAAATGCCACATCCCTCTAGTTCCCTCCCTAGATTATTTTTTTAAAATCCCTCCAATGCTATCTTAAAGGAAAATGTGAGTGGTGTTTTGTATTGGGCAACACTATTTCTGGTAGATCTGTCTACTGCCATCTGTTTCAAGACGCTAAGTTCGTTGGTAGACAAGTGGAGGTGCATTGATTCCGCTCGGTAAGTACCGTATTTTAATTCATCCTCACTCCCTAAGGTGTATCAACCTATTGAAAACATGAATTTTTTTTTTAGATTTAAGATAAATTCAAAGTTCTGTTGAAAAACCAATAGATACCATGTTTTACTTTTCAAATAGGCTACTTGTATAACGTGATACCAACGTTTTTTTGGTTATAACTCACTCCCTAGCAGCTCACTAGGCATTTAAATGTAAAATGTGAATACTAGGGAGTATGAATATCGTATTATATTTTAACTTAAATTACTTTAGCGTTTATCTGCTTTTATATAAATTAATTTCTTGATTTCTTCCTCTCATACTATGAAATGCGAAAAATTTCTAGGCATTCAGCACAGCCGGGCCATCAACATCCGCCCAAAAGGAACCAACGAATTCAATTATTGCTGCTCGTTAATTTTTTATGTTTAAACGTACAGCCTACATTTTTTTATTTACTTTTTAAACGTTATACCCAACTACTTAGTTCTAATGAAAGTTCAAGGAACATTATTTTTATGAAAACAACGTTTTTAATATACTCGTATTTTATTTGATACCTATTGTGATAGTCTTTGTTCCGTAGCTTATTTATCATTTACAATCTATTTAGGTTTTATTGTTTAAAAGTTAATAGAACTGTTGTTATTAATATCATTATATTAATAGCGTTATTAATAGTCGTTATATTATTGTAGTATTTTTAAAGTTTAGTTTGAAGGTTTAAAAGTAGATGTGATAGTACGTACCTAAAAGGCTAAAAATGTAATACATGTATGCACCTCAAGTTTATAATATACATACCTCGTTAATTTCGCTTTTCATTTCTTTAATGTAATAAATATGATATTTTTCTGACTCCCGAGATAATATACTCACTTCCTAGTCGTGTTTTATTCACTCCCTAGATCCCATTTCACTCCCTAGATTTTAATAGTTATTATTTATTTAATATATCTAGAAATATTGCTGATTATGTATGTCCACTTCATACCTTAGAGATACAATTTGTGAAAAAAAAAATCTATTTACATGTTTTATGCTGTGAACATATTTTTTTATTGGAATTGTTCCAAAATATTGAAACCACCCTTATGTATCTTGTGGTTGAATATTCTGTCCTATTCCCCAAGATAGTGGATATGTTGTTCGGTTGAGGAGAGGCGGGCGAACGGTTGAAATGCCAGCCGCTCCTTGCCCTATGCAGGCCCCTGACCACGTGACCGGTGGCCTTGCAGAAGCAGATCAACCAAAAAGCTGAGTACTCGAGGTAGTAATATCCAGCCGAGGTGGTTCACCCCTCCATTTGGAATATCTGCTTCCAATCTTGGATAACCGCGGGGGGGAGTCTTTTTTCCAAAGCGGCCTTAAAGAGGGCAATTGAAGCCTGTACGTGATCCCCCGTCGGGTTCATCAGACCCTCCGCTCGTCGCTAGTTAGCATAACTGGATAATATGGCTGCCCGGTATTTTAATGGTATCTTCCAGTTTATCGTTAAACAGCTCATCTCTCTTTATGGCCGTTCAATTCAGAGCATTTAAATGTTTCTCCGAAAACACGAACTGATTGAATTCCCTTTCAGCTACTCAGGTGATTGCAATTTGAATTTAATCATTTCGCACCGCCCTCACCACGTACGCTGATGATACATGTGAGATATTCGTCAAATCAGCTTTATCCTTCGTCGCAAACCTACTACTTCGTTTCTTGTGGTATCCTTTAATAATATTCCACTGATCTCCGTTGAACAGATCAGCTACCTAGGACTTTATCTGGACAAACGGCTAACTTGGATTCCTCATACCAGGCTTAGAAGACAAGAAACTGCTTGTCGTTTCCGACTTATCGTCAAAGAGATAGGCAAGTGTTCAAAGCTCCCAATAAATTACAAAAGACTCCTTTACAGTACAGTAATTAAATCTCTTTGGACACACGGATTGGGCTCCACTATAACTACTCTCGTATCCACTTCTTACAATTTAAAATCATTCGTAAAATCGCCATTGCTCCTTATTATGTCCCCAATAAACTTATCGTTAAAGATCTTATTGTTCCATATGTTGCTGATTTGTCCAGAACCAGGAGCCTGTCCTTCCATAGTAAACTCCATACTAACTCGAATCCACTAGTTTCCTAGCTTGCTTCACACTCAATTCCCCATAAACCTCCGAGTTGTCTGAAAGGAAGATGGCCGATACAGCTTCCAATGTAGAAGTTTAATTGAAGTTCTACTAGTGTAGGGTTGCCACACGTCCGGCACACCGGCACATTTCACCGGTATAGAAATTCCGCCCCGGTTGACCCATCATATGTCCCAGTCCGAGAATATACAGTAATTACGTTACAGTTGGTTAAACCCTTCAGCGGCGTAATATTATATCTTCGGTGTTGTTGTAGTGCGTTAATAATTCCTGGAGTGATATGATATAACATCAATCACTAGCTCCACGCTGCCAGATCGCAAGGAACGTTGTCTTGTTTCGTAGCGTTACGTTGTCACTCTTTATTTTCCTTACTCTATGCTCCTAACTCTCTTCAGTTTGTCAGTATTCGTTGTTAAGTTCATATCAGACTGCGTGGAACACTTTGTACTTACTAATTTTCTTGAGTTTCGATTTGTGTCCCGGTCAGTACCTAGAATGTTATGGCAACCCTATACTAGTGAGTAGTTATTTACACGTTACTGACAAGTCATTGTAATAATTTCCTCAAATTTACTTATTGTATATATAGTATACTGTTAATATGTAAATATTCAGTTGTTAATATCAGTAAATAGTAAATATATATATATAACGAGTATATGATATATATAGGCTATATTTTATATATATATATATATTTTTTACTATATAAAAAAATCCTAAGGTCTTTGTTTAGTAAGGTTCTTGAGGTTCATTCAATAAATAAAAACAACTATTTTGGTGTTTCGAGACTATATTGTTCTCATAATCATGCCAATGTTACTGGTGGATATGGTATAGACTAACTGTTCAGTCATTTAGACACATTCCACATTTTCGTTCCTTAGTTTTCCAACTAGTCTGCTTGCTCTGATGATCCCGAATGGGCCTACTAGTCTATACAGTATAAACACTATAAACTCTCCTCATTCTATTTGGGTTTGTGAACGGAAACGACTTTACGTCTAATGTGAATGTGGTCTAGAGACGACTATGTGAAATCCTTTGTCCATCATGCATAGAAAAACTATATTTTTACTATTGGATTTCTGTTAGTACTAATAATAATTATTTTAATTTCATCAAACATTTTTTAAAGAAATGATTACCGATTGAATTCTTACTCCTCTTCTCGCAGACCTATTAATGGACAAATTAAAAACATTATCGACTCAAAAACTTCCAAATTAGACACCATGTATGTACGTACTGAAATATTTGCATGAGATATGCCTAAGTTTATGACGACAAGAAAAATCATTATGTTCGGTGACGATATAAATGCAAAATTATATTTTTAAATTATAATTTTATTTTATTTTTTTCGAAAAAGTTTTTATTGAATATCGCAATCACCTCACTTAAGGGCAATTAGTAATTTGGATGGATATCAATCTATTCATGTAAGTTTTAAAGAACTTAAGTATAGAATATATAAAATTAATTAATAACCTTGCCACCTTCCTTTTGGGTTGTTTGAAATATTTTCAGAAATTAATGTCTTATATTTGAGACGAGTTTTATAATAAACTATCGTGAGGTTTTTTATTTTTTTCTTTTCGTTTCATTTACTCTCATTGCATATATGTATTGTGTGAATGGATCGATAAAGCTATCCATAATGCTTATTGCCCTCTTTGTGGCAGATTGTAATACTTTCTCAAGATTTAAAAAAGAATCAATAAAAAAAAAGATTTAATAATAAAAATAAACTTTCATAGGTGTGGCAAATCATTGATTAATTCCTATTTTATTTTGGAACTCTACATTGAATTTTCAACCTAGTATTAAATTTATGAAATTTGCAAAGTCTTCTTGTATTTATTCTTTTGCGTATATTTAAGCTTACGACTTCCTAAACTTTCTTATATAATTAAAAAAAAAAAAAAAAAAATAAGAAACCTTTAAAACTTTTATATATGTTTTTATATTGCAAACTACCTCCTAAAAGCCGAAGGGGTTTTAACCCTCTAAAACCCTCCCATCTTCCTCTGAATGCACGATTCTTTACGCGGAGTGACACTGATTTATAGCTTAGTTATATGAAGCTGTAAATGTTGTGAAGTCTGATCATAAAACCTTACCTCCTACGCATTGAACCTTAGTTGGCTATTCTGTAATACAATTATAATTTTAAGAGGGAAACAAGAGGGATCAATTTTGATCATTAATGTTGTTGTTTCACGAGTTTCTGCCCTACCATAACCTTTAATGATACTCCATTAGTCCTTGTTAAACAACTCAGATATCTAGGACTCTATCTGGACAAACGTCTTACTTGGAACCACATCGAAGACTAAAAACAAAAGAGACTTCAACATTTACTAGACAAACGCTCAAAACTTCCAAGTAATTAAATAATCATTTACATAACAGTAATTAGATCCAGTTGGACGCACTTAAAAGGGGAGGACACACTCAGTCTCCTTGTTGCCAATTTTTTTGGAGGTTCCTGGTCAAAAAATATTAGACACGTATTTTGCCGTTCCGGCCAATGGGCCCTAGAAGCCGAGAAAAAAAAAAAAAAAAAATAGCATTAAAATAATTTATTTTATATCTCGGGTTTAAAAAATGATATCTAAATAATTCTTGCGCCAAGATGTTTAGTTTTGATTGCGGATTTAAGGAAAAATAGAGCCACTCCATAAATTTTGGTTTAGGTTAATTAAATTCAGAAAAAATGATTAGATTTTCAAGCAAACTATCTCTATAGATTTTTTTCACTCAAAAACTGACGTTAGATTCTATACTCATTGGATTCTTCCGTTCCTATTGGAAACAAATTTAAAATGGGGCTATTGGAAATGTTTGTCTGAATTGTTTGTATGTTTAGCTTTCGAAACTAGCGTTCTAATAAAACAATTCCAATAGAATTGGCAATTGAATCATCAATCCTAATTGCATTTATCCTTCTATACCATCATGCGTACCTCAAGTGAAATTCAAATTTTTGTTAGGTATTTACACCCCTATAATTTTTTTTTTCTTCCTTCCCCTCTTTTTCAACATAGCTCCACAATTTTTTGGTGTTATGATTGAACATTTTAATTTACTATCAAATCTGAATGAGGACCTTAGTGGAATCGGACTTCATTATGATCCCGCTGAAGCCGTGAATATTCATGACATTTCTCCTATTTTGAAACAGAAGGACTATTAACAAATAATTGAAACATAAAGGGCTATCGTTAGCCCGGGAGATCCGGTCGGGACGACAATGGCCGACAGATAGACTAGCTATTAGAGGGAGAGGAGAAGCGCTGGGGCAAATTGGTGTTGCATTGTGCCTAGACAAGATATTTACTATTGTAAGCGCCTCCGTAGCCGGGGCACTCTAGGATAAGGGCAATGGCCTCTTCATCACTGGATCCCATGCCCACTTTTTGGGTCCCAGTTTACGAGTAAGGTGTCTATTGATTGTATATAATTTGAGCTATCGTGTGCTTGTGAATAGGTGAAAGAAAGTATTTCTGTAAGGGCTTGGGGAATTGTTGTACTTTAGTGAAAGGTATATTTGAAACTCTCTTATTTGGTGGTGGTTTTTAAAGTTTTTAAAATGGAACATGTTTTACCCGTGACCTAGTTAGTCAAAAACAATACGTTTAGGGGAAACGCGAGGGTTGAAAAAAATATGTCAACTCTGTCATCATTTACGTTTTTACTTTTTTGTTTTATTTTAGTCTTATTGATATAAAAGATGTACCTCGCTATCTGGCTTGGTGAAACCTAACTTATTTTTTCTTGGTCAATTTAATCCATTTTTATGAAGATTAATAATGATTTATTTTTCAGGTAAATATCATTGATTCATCATCTCCACCTATCACCGTAAGTAAGTCCAGGAAATGCTTTAGTTAAATTTATCTGATTAGAATTAATATAGATTTATTTATATTTAATTTTTATTTATTTATTAATTCTTTATTTTATTTATTTTTATTTTACTTTTTTATTTTATATATAAGTTGAAGTGGGGCAAGTGGATAGTTCAACTTTAACTTAACATAAAAAATCTGCTATTAATGCTAGGATAATATTTTTTGTTATATTGTAAACGTTGAACTATACTCTTTTCAGCAATATAGTTGATTTCCCTGATATCCTAAAAATTATTATCAGTGCGGAGCAAAATCATTTTTAAGTCCAATTTACGCACTTGCCTCACCTAAACGGGGTAAGTGCATAAATCTCTTGTTAACTCCTTAGCAGTGAATAGATTATTTGATGGGGTAAGTGCGAAAATAAGACATTCCCAGAAATCATTTTACTCCTTGAAATTAAAAAAAATATAGAATCTATTTATCTATCACCTAGATCAACAGGTTGAACTATGAAAATTTTTAGAGAGGTTATCTTCTACAGTAGAGTATGTTAGGTTTGGAGGGTATGAAGTTCTGTCTACATACAACAGATGACAGTTGATATAACAAAATTACAATAGAAATTATGGCGGGTTAATGCACTTACCCCATAAATGCTCTTACTCCACTTCATCTTACATATTTTTAATTTGCATATTTCACCTATATGTATATTGTTTATGTACCGTAAAACGGCCTGACTTTACACCAGTGAGTCAACTTTGCACCAAGTTCACTAAAAAGGACTTTTTCTTTTAGTCAAAGAAAAAGTGTTTTGTTGTCTAAATGAGGGGTATTTTACATTTTATATCCTAACGTAAGGAAGCAAGAAATACAAAATATCCCTCATTTAGCCAACAAAACACTTTTTCTTTGACTGAAATTTGTAAGCGAACTTGGTGCAAAGGTCAGCCGTTTTACTGTATAGCATAGTTCTTTTCTGTTCTATTTTAATTTGCCATCATTTATTGTTTTTTACTCATTGTACATAATGTTTGAATGTAATCTCATGCCATCTATATTACTTATTGCCCACATTTGTGTGCAACAAAAGTTTTATATTTAAACAAAAAAAAAAAAATTAATAAATAGATTTCTTTCATATTATAACGAGATTACATCAGGGTACCAAAATAATAAAAAAAAATATTTCGAAAGAAAAATAATATGAAAAAAATTAGTCCACAGTTTTATTTTTACTCATAATAAACATTAAACAACTAGAATAAATATGCTTTTTGTTGCTATATTTGTTTTTTACTTTAAAATGTCTGTTCAAATTAAAATTTAATGATTTACTTTATTCTGTGAAGTCCCCTAGAATTATATCAATATCACTTTCATTAAAACAATCATCTAAATTACAATATAGGTTATAACATAATATAAACATAATGTGAACAATATATACCAGAATATATTGATATATGACGTTTTCGACTTCTTCGAAATTTAATAGACAAACTTTCTAAGCTTCGGACTAATTACCATCCAATTCATCTCTTATCCAATCCTTACAATCCAAAATCCTTCGGAAAGTCTTCAATGCTCCTTACTTTGTCACCAATAAAAGTATCCACAAAGATCTCAATAGATCCACTCAAATCCACTTTATTTTTCTTGAAATCTGCGCTCAAAATTTTTGAACAGGAACCTCCAAATAAATTGCCTACAAGATCCTTGAGACCCTGAGTGCCCCCCCCCCCTTCCACCCTTGTTAATATTAAAAAATATTGAATAATTCAGTTTCGTTGGCTTCTAAAGAAATTTAGGTATAAATTGAATCACTCTTTTTCTGTGCAGAGCGGAATAGATATTCGGTAAAGTTTTACAAAATTAGGTTTGCGTGTCCTCAGCTCGTTTAGACGAAATTTAGGAGATGAGGTGTCCCCCAGCCATTTGAACCCTACCCTTGAAGTTGGACTGGCGTTTTCCGCTGAAAGCTATTGGAAAATTGTTTAGGCCTTGCCTTCTGAATTGGCACTTACAAATGGAAATGTTTTTGTTTGTGGTGCGTGTCTGCCCTTCATGCTGCTCTTATCGAGTTGTCTCCAATATCAGTCGAAGATCTTTGTTGTATTATTGTGTAGAAATTTAGTTTAGATATATTTCATCACGTTGAAGTAGAAAATTTCAATTTTCGTATCTAATAATCAATAAAAATATAACAATAACAAAAATATTGATAATGAATGAATTCATTAAAAAGCGTTAATTCCATTCCACGAGGAAGTACAAAACTCTTCCTAACTTCCAAGTGTAGTGGCAGAATTTAAAAAATAATAAATTAAAATAAAATTAATTTGAATCAAGTTCAAATTAATTTGAAGATCAATGGGAGAAAAAGTTCATGTTTTTTTTTAAATAACCATTTTGGTCGGACCAGATCAGCAAGCAAATCGTTCATTGGGTCATTCTGTATATGGTCGATCTTCGTATAGTCTAGTCCAGGAAAGTCGGGGGGGGGGGAGTTTAAACTGGTTTTTATATTTATAAATTATCAAGTTTATTATATTTTTCTGAATTTTCGTATATATTTTTTCGGTCGATATTAAGATTTTTTGAAATTAGTTTACTTGTAATGAATTATCTAGAAAGAGCTACTCCACTACAATAATTAAAATCAATGAATCCAGGGACAAAATACGGATTCCTTTTTCATTTTATTTTGTTTTGGAGCGTACCAAAACAAATTATAATTTTTCATTTTCTTTTTTTTTTTCTTGTTCCCAAATGTAAAAGTCGCCGTTTCATGAACATAATAAATAAAACAACCTTATACAAAAATAAACTAAATTTAATATCTACCCACCTACAAGTCTAAAACAAGAAACTGTTCGACGTTTTCGACTTCTTTAACATTTACAAGACAAACGTTCAAAGCTTCTGAAGACCTCAAGGTTCCATATGTTGCTGAGCCCACACCGGATACCTTTCTTTTCATCTTAAGCTTCTTAACCACTCAAATCCACTTTTTTCTTTCTTTAAATCTGCACCAAAAAAAAAATATGTCGATTTAATTTTTTAAACTTAAGGTATAACAAAAAAATAGTTAAATGCTATTTTTTTCCCATTAATTACAAGAGAAATTTTCATGATAGTAATTAGACCTATTTGGACATTCGGAATTGACATGTTACTGTATTCATTTTCCCAGAAATTTTTACTAGATGTATATATTCTATACAGTATAAATATAAATATGAATAAAAAGAAAATAACAAAAAAAAAAAAAATTCTTAAGCTATGACTTAGTAAGTTTTTTTTTGTCAAACCAACCATTTAAGTTCTAAATTTGAACTTATAGTGCAGTTACTTCTCACAGTAAGACGAACAGGGAGAACTCGAAAAAATATTAAAGCTTTTTCTCAATTGGTTTTTGAGGTGCTGAATCTCAATTTTAGCTTTCCACTTCGAAAAAGTGGAGCTGCCCAAAAAATTTAAATAAAAAAAAAAAAACAGATTTGCTATTTTTTTAAAACTATTTAAGCGCCGCACAGTGGGACGAATGGCCGATCTAGAAGGAAAAAAGTCATAATGAAAATTAATAAAACTATTGTGATAGGTGTATAGCTAAGTAGTTTATGGAACATTATCAAAGGTTCTTTCGTTTTTTGGAGGTGGATTTCAAGGTAAAAAGAACGATCAAAGTAGTACCTAACTCGACAGGTCAAATTTCGTTAAAACTATTGATTCTTTCAATCTTATTTTGTGTATCATCCTATTGATATTTTTTCATTTTTCTCTTATAATGAGTGAATATAGACGATCTTTATACCAGGAAGCCATGCTCAAAATAAGTTTTTTATAATTTGACCTATTATATAATTTTTTTAAAAGTGCCGTAAACTAAAGCATTTTTTAAACTAAAAAGATCTATTACTAAAAAGTACCCCAAAGTACCTCTCTGAAATTCATTGTACAGGTGCCTTAGAAGGTATATGAAATAATCATCAAACATTTAGCTGCTTTTATCTGCTTTCTTATCTGAAAACGAATTTTCAATTTCGCGAAGAGAGTTATTTCGTATTTGGCAGAACTGTAAGGGCATTGATTTAATATATATTACTATATTTAAAACACTTAAATTAGAGGATATTATACCAACATCTGTAGCTCCACTGAAGAGATATTTAAAATTGGCAGTTACGAAAATTAAAACGAAATAATAAGAGGCTGGAAAACCCCGGAAAGTTATTAGGAGATTGAGAAAATCATTTTACATACGTTTATAAAGTTACAATACACACAAATACATAAGAATGGATGTATATATGCATGTTTTTACTGTATGTATTGAATTTTCATTTAGATAAAAAATCGGTTTTGTTAGTTTATTTTTCACTAAGGAGAAAAAATGTGTAATCGAAATTAATGAAACTGCTGTAATAGGTGTAAACGGAAGATGTTTATAGAGCAGTATTAGAGTTATTTATGGTTTTAGCTGTGGGATTACTAAGTAAAAACAAGGATGTAAGTAGTATCTAACTCGACAGGTCACATTTAGTTAAAATTTGATCTTTCAATTGAACACTCTGTATAATCTTGTTGATATTTTTTTATCGTTAGTTTATAGCAAAAACCAAGAAAAAATAAGAAAACAAGAAACGATCTAACTAATATTTATTAAATTAATATGATACAAATAAAATGAATGGTGAAAAATTAAACCTTACAAAAAAAAATCGGAACCACGGATAATGGGGGCCTACTGTATAGTATTTTCCTTATGGTTGTGATTGAGTGGTTTTATTTTACCTTATTTAAACTCTATTGTTTATGTAAGTCAGGTTGCCAGGTCTGTTTAAGTGATTCAGACTTTTTTCCTCCTAGATTGGTCATTCGTTCCACTGTGCGCCGTAACTCCGTATTGGAGTTAATTTTCTAGAATGGAATTTATAGTCTAGTGATCGATCAACTGTCCATTTTAAAACATAATTTTCAATTGAGATAAAAACATTATATTTTTTTTCTTGAATTCTATCATTTTTCATCCTATTGACTAGACAAATAGGTGCTATCGACACTGCGTCGGATATTGGAAATCATCAATTATAATTAGAAAAACAAATCATTCATAAATAACAAAGATTTTAGGTTAGAATATTTTCCTTGAAAAATATGGCGTGTATAGTTTTTGCCCTGTAAAACGAAATCGCATAGCACTATCTTTGTTTTCCATCCTAAAAATTTTTTTAATTGTTTGTTTATAGTTAATTATATATTATTTATTGAATATTATTTTGCACATATGAAAACCTGGTTTTTGAGTTGCTGACTTCATCAACTGCTGGTACAACCGTTGGTCATGAAACAATTTTTTTTTTTTTTTAATATATTATAATTTATCAGTTTTAAGTATAAAAATGATACAAAAGATAAATAAATCATTAAATATTATTTCAATGTAGTAAATATCATATTATTTGTTAAGGATAGTAAAATATTAATTTTTTAAAATAAATTTTAATCAAATTCAGTAAGAATTTTACTCGTTTGCGAGTGCCGCTTAAGAGAATGTCGGCTAAGTGATGTTTTATTGAAGTTCTTTCTAGTACTTTTTTGTGACAAATTCAAAAAATTCACGATAAACTAATATTTAAATATTATTTTAATGTAGTAAATTTCATTTTATTTGTTACGGATACTAAGATATTAATTTTTTTAAAATAATTTTTTAACTTATATATTAAGAAGTTTCTTGCTAGCGAGTCCCGCTTAAGAGAATGTCGGATAAGGGATGGTTTACTGTTGTTCTTCCTAGAATTTTTTTATAACAAGTAACTTCTAAATTATCTGAAAGGTAATCTAATAAAGTTTATTGTATATAATATGATACAATGATATTTAAGAAAATCCTTGAAACATATGTTTTCCTCGCCAAACTATTCCTTTTGGCCGAACTATTCTTCATCCTCCTGAAGGCTTAACAGTAGAGTGTAGTGACACTCTCTACGCCATTCGTATGGTTTGCATAACACACACCCCATTTTCATGCCTTTTCTCAAATAAAGTAGATTTGGCTTTTGTATTTTTAGGTGTCGTGTACGCGAAACGGCGTGCAACAATAGGTATCGGTTATACAACCGTAATGACCTTTCCCTGCCTGCAACGATCCCCTGCTTTATGAGAAGTATCTCATACAAAAGACATTTACATGATCCCTGTGGTGTCGAGTATGTAATATCTTAACCGCACCTTCATTGAAAATAACGAAACCGTAATGGTTCTATTAAAGGGGAGCTAATGTCATCATTCTCCTATTTACAACATATTTCGTCGTTTTCTATTCTCATGTATTCATCAATATGCAGAAAAGTCTATCAAATACAATCTAGTCTTTAACTGAACGTTCAAACCTCAAGGCATAAGTCCTAGTGTTCTATAAATATTTTACTAATAAAAATTTAAATTAGTATCTAAAATTATGGTAGCCAGGCTATATTTTTACGTATTCTAGCATCACCTATATCCCACAGTATTTCAGAATCCTAATCTAGCTGACCGAAATCGTTGCCGCTACTTATATGATAAATTAATGTTAAAATAATATAAAATATACACTATTTTTTTATGTTAGTGATCGAAGCAATAGTTTATAGTAAAAACGGTAATTGAAAATTCCAAATCACACGAACCTAAATAAACTTTTCTCATTCGATTATTTAAGGGTATTTTTTCAAAACTAAATGAAGAATTTCCTGGCTTCCTAACTGAAAGATCATGTCACTTGTTTTTTTTAGCTTCAAACAATTCGAATCTATGGAACGGTATACAAAGTTTCTGAAATGAGAAGATCCAATTATTTCAAGACATGGCTACATATGGATGTGAAATCAATTGTAACTCATTTAAGGAAATTTTTCGAAAATGTTTTTATAAGGGTTATGGCGCTCTAACATGTTCCCTAAGAAATATATATTTCTGAATTTAAAAATTCTAATGGATTTTGATATAAATTATAGCTGCCTTACAAATTTGTTTTAAACTGTGATTAGAACATTCACTTACCACTATTAGTTGAAGCCATTGACAGATTGAAAATAAAACACATTTGTGAAACTACTTTTCAAGAATGGTGTAAATTTGATATATCTGAGAGATGGGCGTCATATCTCATGTTAGGATAAAGCCCACTCTACCTATACAAGTTTGATCGCCTCTCTCTCACTTCCTAAGTTCTGGGTAGCTCTATATCCCTTGCTTACACGTATTTTGATTCCAATACTCCAACTACAATTTTTTGACTTTTGGTTTGCTAGATTAGGATACTGAAACACTATGCGTTGCTTCTTCGCCTGCTCTCATGAATAGAGAAATTGTTTATCTATAAAAGTCTTGTAGCATGGAATTAAAAATCATTATATCCTGAATGATATTTTAACGCAAAGCAGTAATTTTTAACCTGTTTAAAACTGCACTGACTAGGTGGTTGAGGATGTTTATCTATGAGTTGGTAGTTCAGATGGACAGACTGTTAAGACACAGTTGTGGTTAATGGACTGCATTATCAGTGCTTACAACGAAATGCCCATCAATCATATTTTTACACACAATATCAAAAACTAAAGGATCGACATTTTGATTTGGTAATAATTTTATTGATTTCATGTGGTTGTATTTATTGTAATATCTAACCATAAAAGTATGAGAGTGTGTCAAATCTTATTTCTGCCTCTCAAGATTGTACATTTTAATTTTCATTATTTTAAATTTTATTATTGCTAAACATTCCAAAAATGTACTTGAAATTTGGTACAGATAGGTTCAGTAGTTGTACCGTTTTACTAAACCTATTACTAAACCTTCTTGGAGCTATAATGATGGTGTGGTTAAACTTAGGAACAGTTTGATTCAGTAGTTTTCGCGTTTAGTGACCAAAGGTACGGTGTTATACAGAGCATGAAATTAATAATAAAATTTACTTACTTAATTAAATTATTAAAAAATATTTAAATATGTGGTGAGACATGTGTATCCCAGTGAAGTTTGAATATTGATCCCTTGCTTTTAAATATTGTTTGTAATAATATGATTCATGGGGCTTTAATTGTAAGCAGTGATAATGCAGTCAATTATCCACAAGTTTTTTAATAGTCTCTATTCATCCGGATTACCATCTCATACATTATAATTAAAAATTGGATGTCTAATTATGCTTTTACGTCATTTTCAAACACCTAATCAGTGTTATTTTAACCTGGTTAAATTTACTACTTTGCATAAGAATATTATTGAGGAAATAAAGCTTAATTGCATACATCAATACAAGATGCTTATCGATAAACTATTAAAAGTTCAATTATTAGTTAAAATTGTCATTATTTGTTTTTACTTATGAGAGCGGTCGAAGCCGCAGCGAGGGATGCTAGTGAACCTCTTAGTGTAAAAAAAAAAAAAAAAAAAAAAAAAAAAAAAAAACTTAAAAAAAAAAAAAAAAAAAAAAAAAAAAAAAAAAAAAAAAATGGATGATACTTTAGAAAAAATGCCGCAGACCTTACCTTTCTATTCCAATCCGTTATAGATATACGATAATTCAAAGAATTTTTGGAGGAAACCATGTATTTTTACCATGAAAGCTTTATATCTCCATTTTTTAAAAATATTTTTCAAATTTTGACCACATTTTCGGATTTAGCATTAACTTTCCTATAAGAGCAGAGTACATGTAACCTGTAAAAAAATTTACAATTTTAAAAATTTAATTGTTACATGTACTCTGCTTTTATAGGAAATGTAATGCTAAATCCGAAAATGTGGTCAAAATTTGAAAAATATTTTTAAAAAATGGAGATATAACAGCTTGCATGGTAAAAAAAACGTGGTTTACTCCAAAAAAGTCTTTGAACTATCGTATATCTGCAACGGATTGGAATAGAAAGGTAAGGTCTGCGGCATTTTTCTACTTTTTTTACAGGTTAATAAATTTAAAAATTTTACAAACTTGGGACCTAAAGAACAGCTTTATCCTTCACCTTATTTAAGGAAGTTACAATGTCATTTAATACTTCAAAGCTCACCGTTTTTCGAAAACACTATCCACAAAACTGCTAATCTCACAAAAACTAGCAAATTTCATCAGATTTCAAATGTGAAGATCAAGCTGTTCTTTAGGTCCCAAGTTTGTATAATTCAAGGTTACATGTACTCTGCCCTTTTAGAAAATGTAATGCTATTTCCTTAAATGTAGTCAAAATTTCAAAAATATTTTATCAAAATGGAGGTATTACAGCTTTTATGGTAAAAAAACGTGGTTTCCTCAAAAAAGTCTTTGAATTATCGTGTCGTATATCTGCAACAGATTGGAATAGAAAGTTAGTAAGGTCGGCGGCATTTTTCTTCATTTTTTGATCTTGTTTCAACTTCTTTTTTTTTTTTTTTTTTTTTTTTTTTTTTTTTACTTTACTTTAAGAGGCACTTACCCTGTGTATTAAAATAGGTTTTGTTTAGGAACTTGGATCGATAGGTATGGTCCATAATTTAAGAATATTGAACAATCTTGGGGTTGACAATCTGGGTTTATTTGAATTTTTTATATTTACATCCTAAGAACACCTTTCGTAGGTAGCCTTAGTATTTCAGAAGGCGCTTGCCTGACTGTGCCGCACTCTCGGTCTACGTTTGACTATGAGCCCATTTTTGTTGGAAAATTCCCATTTTCTGATATATTTGATGTGAATTAGACTACAATACGTTACTAGTGACTTCACTGAATAACGAGGATCCAGTCCAGTTTTTGCTCCCGTTATGGAATATTCGCAATGCTGAATCAATTTTAAAAATTACAAAGGTTTGATATTCAATGGTTTTCGATGGATGAGAAACACTGTTTGAATTTCTGGAGTTTTATAATTTTCTTATAAAGATTTCACGCCTGACTATGCTATAGGTTAGTTACTATCAATTGAGGTGAAGGGCTCAGAACGCGGAAAACTGGAGCTGTTAGGTAAGGATAGCCATAATGGATTGGATGCCAACGGTTGAAGGGGATCAATTTTTCATCTAATGGAATTGCCCCCCTGCCTTTGTCAGGTTAAATTTTCATAAGGAGAGCTAGGAGGTTAGCCAATAAATAGGGGCTAGTTTACTAGTATACTAGTTTACTAGTTTAGCTACCATACCAGCTCCTTCTCAAATATACATTCCTCTCTATATTGAGATCGCTCTGTTGGGGGAGGGGGGAGCATTTTGAAATTTTAATAAACCTTCGATTATTGGCAATGCTTTCGTTGAGTTTGTTGGAAACATTTTAAATTCCTTTCAATTTTAACACATCTAAAAGAAATTGTACAGTAAAATGGTTTTAAAATAAGGCTTGAAGTGGAAAGTTTATAGGTAATTGTTTTTTATGGCTTACTTTATATTTTTTTGAAGTGCTGAACACGAATCTGAAGTTGTCCATCAAAATTTCCATCGGCAAATATGAGAAAAATTAAAAAAAAGTGCAAAATCTTTAATTTGTTTTCATTATTTTGCTTGTAACTTGCAAAGTAATCATTTCAAGCAAAGAACCTTTCTATATTAAAATAAAGAGGAGAAAATGACCTAAAATTTATGTCTTTATGTTTTTTTGTCAGACGTAAGGTATCTGCAAAGGATTTTGGCCAACTGGGGCCAGTCCCACTTCTCCGCAAAAATATGTTTGTCGTACGTTTTTGTCAATAACTCCGAAACTATTTGTCCAATTCAAAATTACTTTTTTTTCACCTTAAAGCTGATTAAATTTACTATTAGACTAATAAATATGAAGTTTTAATAATGTCCCTTAAAAGCACGCTACAAAATCTACGTTTTTTTGCACATTTGTCACTACCCAACCATAGTTGGTTGGGCCCCCTGGCCAGTCTTACTTCTCCGCAAAAATATGTTTGTCGTACTTTTTTGTCAATAACTCCGTAACTATTCGCCCGACTCTAAATTTCATTTTTTATCAAAAATTTGGTCAAATTTAATATTGGACTCTATATATGAAGATTTAATCGGGTCTCATTCAAATACACATGCCAGAACGCTAAAAAAATCCGTACTGTTTTTTTGCCTATTTGTCAATATAACTCCGAAAATATTCGTCCGACTCAAAATTTCTTTTTTTTTTATCTAAAAGGTAGTCAAATTTACTATTTGACTCTATATATGTAATTAATACTAAATTCGGTGAAACACCCACGCCAGCCCACAGGACATGTCATAATTGTCCATTTCGCTAAAATATACATATTTAGCATGCTAGCGTGGGTGTTTCTCGGGATTTAACATAAATTACATATATGTGAAATAAAAGAAAATTTAACCAGCTTTGAGATGAAAAAATGAAATTTTGAATCGGTCAAATAGTTTCGGAGTTATTGCGAATAATGTGCCAAATAAACGTGAACTTCATAAAAGTACGGAATCTTTAGCGTGCTTTTAAGGGACATTACTATAACTTCATATTTAATAGTCTAATAGTAAATTTAATTAGTTCAAAGATGAAAATCTGAAGATGAAAAGATGAAAATGAGAAGTAATTTTGAATCGGACGAATAGTTTCGGAGTTATGAACAAAAAAAAAAAACGACTAACATATTTTTGCGGAGAAGTGGGACTAGCCCCCAGTTGGCAAAATTCCTTTGTGAATACCTTACGTCTGACAAAAAAAACACACGGACGTAAATTGTAGGTCATTTTCTCCTCTTTATTTTAATATAGAAGGGTATTCTGCTTAAAATGGTTACTTTGCATGTTACAAGTAAATAATGAAAAAAATATAAGATTTTTAATTTTTCTCATATTTGCCTATGGAAATTTTGTTGGACAACTTCAGATACCTGTTCAGCACCCCAAAAATATAAAGTAAGCCATAAAAAACAATTACCCATAAACCTTCTAGTTCAAAATACTTTTTTACTGGACTAAAAGGGAATTACTCGTTTAATCCTCGCCAGTTATTCCTACAAGGAGACGTTTTGACTTTCAACTCACAAATTTGAATGCAGATTTTCGTATCGGTAGTGGGAACCTATAATAGTGCAAAGCTACAGTTATAGCCGCCAATGAGCATTAGGAGCCGAGGAAAAAAATAAAATATGAGAATCACGTTTTATTTTTTTTCTCAGCTCTCAGTCAAGACAGAGAAATGATCCTTTCACGTAAAATTGTAGCTTTGTATGCTATTTGAAAAAAAAATCAAATTAAAATATTCATAAAAAATAATATCAGGTTTTGATTTAAAAAAAAACTCCCCTTACCTATATTTAAAAAAAAAAAATTGAAATATAGGGTTTAAAAATTAAAATAATTGTAGAAATAGATCAGTTTAAAACGTTTTATTTATATTGTATAGGCGAGGAAAAATTTTAAACTAAAAACTGATATCATTTTCAGATTCCTCATCTCAAAAAAACATTTAGAAATAAAATTTTGTCTAAATCAACCTTTTTCACCCTTAAAATTTTGTAGGATTTTAGAAAAAATAAGGCTGTCAATTTGTGACAAAACGTAAATAATTTGTGCTATCTCGCATATTTCCCCACTGATTGAAACCATATTTTAAGGGCATCTAGAAGCCGTAAAACTGCATAGTTTAGCTCAAATCCGGAGGTTGCAGGATTTCTCTTTATTGAGATATCTCAAGTTATAGTTGACCTCGAAATTTTTTATTCACATCAGTTTTTGTTTACTAAAATCTGAAGTAAACCCAATGTTATATGCATGGATAAAAAGCAAATTGTACGTTGGTTCGTGTGATGTTATTACTGTTGTAATCGGTTGAACACAGCAGTTGTTATTGCCGTTTTAAAGTTGAGATTTTACCAACAACTTTAAAATGTTAACGTCCTCGGAAGGCGTAAGAAATAAATATTTTTTTTTATTTTGATAAACTGTCTCTTATGAGGGCTTTTGGTGCGTTATATAGAGATTTGAGGTCAGTTTTTCATGAAAAAAACTTTCCACTGATTTACAGCGGATTTCATTGGAATTGTTTTTGGAGTTTTTGAGCGCCCTAAAACCAGTCGTGTCTTGGACATAGCAAAAGTATTTTTATTTCAAATGTCGTACAAAACTATAATTTTACCTGAAAGAATCATTTCTCTATCTTGACTGAGAGCTGAATTAAACATGATTTTCATTTTTTTTTTCTCGACTTCCAGTGCTCATTGGCGGGTATAACTCTAGTTTTGTACTATTATAGGTCCCTACTACCCTCGCAAAAATCTGTGAGTTACAAGTCAAAACATCCCCTTGTGAGTAACAGTAACTTTTATTACAGATGATTTTAGAATATTTATATTAATTTATCAACCTATTTTAAAGCTATGTACAAATGGGATAGGAAACTGGTTTATAGGTTTTACTATAGGTATAGTAATATAGCATATATGCTCACATGAGCTCTAGTTATCGTAAGCTATTCACAAAATTTTACTATCCTGTAGTCGAACTATAGACTATACAGAAATATTACAGCTGGACTACACGACTAGGAAACAAAACTAGACGTATAGTATATTCGTCTAGTCTGCTAGTTGAATTTCGAGCGTGGCTGTAGTTCAAATTTTGGTTGAAACTATTGCGAAAAAAAGTGTTGAACAAATTATGTAAAAAAATTAATATCTCCCGGACTGCGAAAATCATTTGGCCATGGATATGTCCATCTGTAATCTGTTGCTTTCCCCACATTTTAGAATTAAAAGGATTAAATTACTTAAATTAACAATTAATGATTATTCATAATAAAAAAAGTTGAGACAAATTTGGGGTTTCAAACGCTACTATTTTTCACTCGAACTAATATAGCTCCTAAATGGTAAATCCTTGCGATAAATGTTATATAAAAAAAATATTCTCTATCAAATTTCTAATAAGGAAACAGCCAGCAAATTTTCGATTCGAGAAACAGATTAAGGGCGTGTCAAGATGTTATATTTTTATTGAGGGTGGTAAAAAACCTCAGATAGATCAAAAATGTTCCCAGCCAAAAGACATATCCATGTCAAAAAATCCATCGAGGGTTATCATTGATGATCCTCATTCATAAGTTTTGAAGCCAAATAATTATTTACATTTTTCTAAATTCCGAAAAAAAATTATAAGAAAAATTTACATGGCAAGAAAAATACAAATATAAAAGTTAATATTTGTCATAAAAATTCTAAATTTTATGCATATAAATTATTTTGAATTTTAAAATTTCATTTGCCGAAAAGACCAGTACTCAAGACAGTCTTGAACCTGCAATTTCAAGGACGAGGCCAGATTCACGATCAACAACCGTACACGTGCCTCGGGGCTTCTTTGTAATGAATTAGTCTCTGAAAAAAAAAATTTTTCATTCAAAAACAGTTCTCCTTTCAATGCTAGTAAATTACTCTATAACTTGTTAATTACGTAAAGATTTTCTTTATATGTTTTTTTTTTTTAACTTGACTTACATATCAACATTTCTTAATTATAGAAATATTCATAATTGATTTTGATGATTAATCAAAATCTAAACTTGATATTTTTGTACTCTGTTTTAGAGGTGCTAATAATTATAATTTAATAAACAATAATTATTTATTGCTTGATTTCCAGAGTTTGTTTTTGTTTCTCATAATTAATCATTTTTTTACCAGATTCATAAACGCATATCCCTGTGAAAAAATGAAACATAACTGTTAACTGTAATAATTTAAGCAATAAAGTTTAAAAATCGAACGACTATACAATAATGGATATTACCATTCAGCAACACAGTTTTAGTAAAACTAATGAACCTATTTGAACCAAATATCAACTATAGTCTTCATAGTTATAGGAAGATTTACAAGTTTACTATAATAATAATTTTAATGTACAGTGTTAAATGAGGATTATCACGCTGTCATAAGCTTTTAAGGTTAGAAGTTAAAATCCAACCAGATGAAATCGATAAAATTGTTTCTGCGAAAAAAAATTTATTACCATATCAAATTGGTCCTTCGCTTATTGATATTGTGTGTAAAAATATGATCCATGGGTCTTTAGCTGTAAGCTCAGATACTGCAGTCCGTTATCCGTAAGAGTTTCTTAATAGTCTTTGTCCGTGTTAATTACCAACTCATATATTAAAAATAAAAATTGGATGTCAAATTATGCTTTTGCGTAATCTTCCAATACAAGGTTAAAAATTACTGCTATGGGTGGAAATACTGAAGAAATAATATTCAATTGCAATCTTCAATACAAGATTTCAGTTATTAGTTGAAATAGTCTAAGTTTCTTACTTATGAGAGCAGGCGAAGCCGCGATGGATGTGGCTAGTATTCATATAATTCTGTAATAGTAATGATTAAAAAACCTGTGATTTTTAGTAAAATCAAGGAGTGAATGAAGGTTCTAATCGTTTGTCTTATGACATATATTGGAGGTCTCCACATGTTCTCTCTTGTTCGGAAACGTTGCATGATTATTTTAAATATCTCCCTTATTTACCTTTACTCGATTACTTTTTCAGAATGATGCGCTATCTTTTACTTCCTCGTTCCATTCTCCTAGGCATAGCTCTTAGCATAATTAAACTATTAAACTATCTTGATGCTTTAGTTGATGTAAGTCACTATCGGAAAATTGAGCCCTTGATCTCAGAACTAGTTAACAATTTAGGTATTGCGTGGATGATGCGTTATCCAAAGCCAATCTCTGACCGAAAGTAAACAGCAAAATGGACCGTCTCGCCCTTGTCGTGTTCCGAATTCAGGGTCCGGCAGAACCTTGGCCTATTGCCTTCGCGTGGCCGTTGAACCCGTCTCCCCCTAACCGAGGTAAGAGTTGAGCTAATTCATGTCTTCATTAGTATTGCTCCCGCACTAAAAGGTGTCTAGTAATCGCTAGTTTTGATAGCTCGTTATAATCATGGCAGAAAATTAGAGTTTAGTTGTCAACAATCGTTCTATACTGTTAATGTGTGGCAACAATGAAGTATGGTCTATTACGACGCTTCATCTGCCTTAATTGCGCTGATGATTGCTGTCGGAATCGCAGGATTAGTGTACCAACATTTGCTTAGTGAAATACTGTTATATTTAATCTTAATTAGGGACGAGTATCGTTAGAGAAATATCGACATTCCATATCGACAATTTCTCGATAAAAATTTTTTTCCTTTTTTACAGTTTTAACTTTTAAATTACGCATTGCCCCCTTCTTGCTTGAATGACTGCTTCCACTAGTCATTCAAGATTTTGAAGAAAATAACGAAACGATAAAAAACCTAGAAAATCTCGAGAATAATGGGTGTTGCTGTCCTTTTGACGGGAAGTGTATTTGCAGGATTAAATTATTTTAAACATTTCATTATACCAGACTTAAAAGTCAAGAAATTGCTCGTAATTTCCGAATACTCCGACTACCCGACATTTACAAAAAGCGTTCAAAGCTCCCTATAAATTACAAAAGACTTATTTACAAGACAGTAATTAGACCTATTTGTACATTCGGAGTTGAGCTTTGGGGCCCCATTAAACCTTCCAATTTTTCTTGCCCCCAATCCTTACAGTACAAAATCCTTCGTAAAATCCTCAATACTCCTTATTATATTACAAAAACTAATCTTTACTGATCTGAATGTCCCATACAGTGATGTGTCGATTCCACAAATACCTCTGTTTAAGAAAAAACTGCTATTTCACATAATCCTAAGATAAGCGAAAAAGAGAAATAAATCTATCAAAAAAAGGTAATAATTAAAGAAATAAATTATTAAACAGCTGGTAGCATTTATTATCCATAGCATATAGTATACGTTATTAATTATAAATTAGATAATAATATAATTCAATAATCAAATTCTTATTTACCAATATTCCGAGGCACATTTAGAAACTAAGGAATTAAAAATGTAACTAAAATTTTCCACTATATTATAAAATTGTATTATTGCCTGAGTGGCATTATTTCGTTGAATAGAGATTGTAATCTTTCTTCTTCATTTTCTGATAACGATTAAATATCTTCAAAAACCTAAAGTTTAGCTTGTAGTTGCTAGGGATTTGTTTTAATTTTGTTACTGATTACTCATTGCCCTTGAGTGAGGCAGCTTGTAATTATTCTAATAAAAAGTTAAACATTAAAATTTTGTACAAAAGAGGCTTGGTCATTAGAATGGTTGACGTGTAAAAATAACATAATTATATATCACAAAACTATTGTCAACGTCAGCGGTATCGATCGGTTCCAAGAAAACGATTTTGGTTCCTCAAGAATCGATGTAACCGAGAATCGATACATCCCTAGTTCTATATGTTCCTGATTTGGCCCTAACCGGATACCTATCCTTTAGTTGTAAACTCCATATACACTGGTCTCCCAACTTGCATTAGACTCAATTCCTAATAATCTTCCAAGCCGCCTGAAAAGTAGATGGCCAAGAGACCTTCTACTGTAGAACTTTTATTGAAGTGCTACTATTACATGTCATTTTAATAGTGTTCCTCAAGTATACTCTATAGTTGATGTATGCATGATGACGTAAATACAACTGGCCGTGGCTTAACGGAGGGGACGAACGTACGGTCATTGCCCGTGAGCAGTGGCGGAGTATCCTATCCATTATCGGTGATTAAGGTAAATTAGGCCCTTCTCGGTTGCCAAACAGGAAACTGACCGGTTCCCACTCCTGGCGCCAGGGCTGTCCGTTTCGTCGCGTGCGCGAAACCAAATCGTACAACGGTCACTGGGAGTCTTCTTTAGAAATTGGGCTAAGCGATCGTAACCTAAATCTATCTAGGCCAGGGCAGTAGCTTCATTCTAATGCTCTTTAGAAGAAAGTCCCTCGTTCCTTCAATTTCATTAAATTAAACTCGGGGATATCTCTTTCTAATGTCCTCAATAAAAGTAGTAATTATGTCTTTACTGGGACATTAAGGCTCGCCGTTGGGTGAATTGAGAAAGTATAGTTTCAAAGCGAAGAGGTTATTGAGCTACTGCAGGAACTCGATTAAGTCTTTCATCTTCCAGCCCTTTGGAGTCAAAGCAGAAGGAAATAGCTCTAATTATCCTTTTCTACTTATTTCTTTTTAACATCGATATGTCTTTTCGCTTGGGATTTATGTTTTTTTGGTGTAACCTTTTTTCCACATTTATTTTGACACGTTCTAGCTCTGTTGGTTTTGCTCAGATTGAAAATTTCCCGAACGTTTCCTAATCTGAAACCTAATGGATAATATTTTTATAGTAATAATGATAAAAGTATACTTGAATGTTATGATGAATGGAGAAGAAGGTGATCAGATATGCAGTCAAACAGGAACATCGCGTCTAAGAAGAAACTCATTAATACGTGCCAAAAACAGGTCTTCTTCAGGCCACCGAACCACACTGGTGAGGAGACGAACGATGACTTTTTTTTTTTAATGTAAAAAAAAATTATTTTAAGTCATCGTTCACCAGTGTGGTTCGGTGGCCCTGAAGATGACCTGTTTTTGGCACGTATTAATGAGTTTCTTCTTAACAGGTTTCCTGATCAGGAATTGATTTAATTTTTTTCATGGTTAAATTTTTTTACTTTGGTTAAATTTACAACTGTACAATTATATACATTAAGTAAATGGGCTGACAACGATTGCAATGACATTTCAAAGCATGTAAAGAACTACTCATCAGTAGCACTTTAATAAAAATTCTACACTAGAAGATCTCTAGGCCATCTTCTTTTCAGACGCCTCGGAGGATTACCGCGAATGGAGTGGGAATCAAGTTGAGAAACTAATGGATTTGAGTGGTTATGAAGCTTACTATGAAAGGATAGGTATCTGGTATGGGCTAACTCAGCAACATATGAACATTAAGGTCTTTATGGATAGGTTTATTTGTAACAAAGTAAGGAGCATTAAGGATTTTTCGAAAGATGAATTAGAAGGTTTAGTTGAGCCCCAACATGTTTAAATTTGAATTAAAAACGTCAAAATCTATTTGCCTCGTGTGTTCCATAACATGAATTGCTAACGTTAAATGCAAATAAGTTCTCCATTTCTGCAATTATTAACTTAATTTTTTTTCTCGTATGTCTAATAATATTTAACTTTTCCTTATATATATTCTGTAATTCATACAAAAATGTTTTCTGAATTGTGGGGAGAAGAGATTTGTATATTGTAACGGGTTGTAAGGACAGAGGCAACTAGTGACAAGGTCAGAACTAAGAGCTACTCGGTTATTGTCTGCCTACGGCCGTTCTAGGATTGTTCTAGCAATTCTCAATTCCGTAGCAAACCGCCGAGGCCGTAGGAGTTCTGCTATATTTATGCTGTAGACCGCCTTATATTTTAATAATTTAATTTTTAAGTTCAGTTGTAGTGCCTAAAAAGATTGCAGGACGAACGAAATTAGCGGTTGAAGAGGCTAGAATAATTTCCATGTTATTCGCAAAATGCATAAATAGACTAAAATCGAATACATTTATTAATACGTATGAAAGTCCTTATACAAATTATTGATATACGGTTGGCATACTTATAAAATGAATAACTGTTGAACTTTTATGTTAGAAACCAAAATGGTAAAGGTACATATTCATGCAAAAGTTTAGAAAATTAATACTTTTGCTATTTTGACATGAATATGTTTTTTTTTCTGGGATCTATAATTTTCATATGTAACGTTTTTTTCACTCTCAAAAATGTATTAGAATACGTTCTAGCTCTGTTGGTTTTGCTCGGATCGAAAATTTTCCGACCGTTTCCTTTTTCAAAATTTTAATGGAAAATATTTTTTGTTTATAACATTCGTAACTAGAACCTACTGTTTAGGAGCTATATTTGTTTTAACGGAAAAAAGTCACGTTTACACCCCCCCCCCTTACTTTCTCGCAACCATGATTATTTCGAATAATCATTGATTGTAAATTTAATTGAATTACTAATTTAAGTAATATGATCCTTTTAATTCAAAATGTAAATTGATTTATTTTAAATGTAAATTGTAAGTATTAGGTTATAGAAAGACAGATCAGTGAGTAATGGTTTTCTCTGTCAGGGAGAATCAAAGTTTCAAAGCAACCAATACAACTCCTTTACACTTTTTTACATAATCCAGCAGCTATTTTTTTTCTTATCCTCCATTTATTAATATAAACAAAACAAACAAGTAATAATCGGAAGTGAAGGATCTTGTTTTGCCTTCCTTGCATTTTAAGATTGGTTACTACTATGATGATCCTAACGCCTCAGTTGACTGATGTCAAAGTTTCTAAGCAACTAAATCATCTACATATAATTTCTATTTAAATATATATTTTAAACTTCCATATTTCCATACATACGTAATGAACTCTAAACCGATTTATCACACTCGTAAGGACAACTATGAAAAATGGTTCAGATAGCTAAAGTAAAGCAATTTGGAATACCAATTCACATAATTGGAAAATTTGTCTAGACGATTGAGTCAAACTGGAAGCTTAAAGCAGCATTCTAGTCCAGTCAATGAAGGCCTGAAATTGTAGAGTGCGTTATCTGTAATCCAAGGTTTTTCTTCGGGAACATGTGCAGAGTAGTTAGAAAGTAAACATACTAATAGTCCGTTTTTTTGTCTTTAGCTCATATCTCGAAAACGGTGCGTCATATGCAAAACTTGACTATTCACTAAATTAATGTTAATGAAATGATCTACAACGTTAATTATATACAAATTTTTCATATTATGTACCGCTTCCTAGTTTCGCTTGGCAAATGTGCTTAGATGCTAAGGACTTTAGCATGTTTGCTTTACCAAGAAAAGTTAAAATTTATGTAACTTTTGACAGGTTGAATATATATATATATATATATATATATATATATATATATATATATATATATATATATATATATATATATATATATATATATATAATATATATATGTGTGTGTAGGCATATATATGCGTATTATAAAAGAAATTAAATTTTATACAATATTATTTGTGAACACTTTTGTTGTAGGATGAATGTTTCAGAAGATATGGAGGGAAGTTTAACATAAAACGTGAGGTGAAATTTTTTTTTTTTTTTTCAAAAATGTTCACATTTGCCAAGAGTATATCTCGAACAGTACAGAATATGAAAAATGTGTATGGAATAAAAGTTGTAGAGAATTTAATTAACATTAATTTAGTACATAGTCATGTTTTGCAAACGACGCACCGTTTTCCAGATATGAGCGCAAAACCAAAAAAAGGGACCTTCCCCCCCTTCCTGTTCCCAGGCCCGAAAACTCCACGACTTTTAGTATGTTAACTTCCTAACTTCCCTGAACATGTTTCCTAAGAAAAACCTTGGATTACAAAAAACGTACTCTATAATCCTTTATTGACTGAACTATACTATACATTAAACCGTCATTCAAGCCAGATCATTTCGTTAAAAGTTGTCTCAGTGAAAGTAAATTGATATTGATCAACAATTATTAATAAGGTCTCGCGTCAACCTACCCGACAAGTTGATTGCTGCTATAGCGAGCGCTTTTAGTAAAAGATGAGCCGATAACCTTTTTATACGCAATTACTTCATCCGCTATACAGAACGTCGATACGGCAATCCAGGTCATTGATAGAGCTCGCATAGTAGTTAATAGATATATTTAAAGAAACGAATGGAATCAAAAAATATATATATTTTTATATCAGTGTACGTTCCTCACAAATATATATAAAAAAAATAAAGATCAAAGAGCACGGAGACTGGATTCCGTATTCATATAGATCAATCCAAACCAAATCCTGTTATTAATGTTCTCGGTTTTCTTCTATTAACATAATAATTTTATTCACTTCTGTACCCATTTGTTTTCATCCAATGAGTATGAGCTTACATTAAAAACAGCAAACTTCATCAAGCACTAGGGAGTCAGCGTCCTGTGGTACCATCACCAAGTGCCATACTACATTGCTAGGGATTAATCCAGGAGATCCCTCATCCAGTTCCTTTCCTGCCTCCGTTGTGTATGTCAGGAATTTGAACTGTTGCCAAACTCTGTACCTCTTATAGTTTCCACGTAATTCTATAGCTCTTATAACTGACGGAATTCGTAAGTCTGTATGTAGCGTCCCGTTTGACACGTAAGAGGGAGAGTCTGTTATCAGAATTTGGATTGAAATGGATGCAGGAAGTTTGACAGCTGATTCGACGACAGCTTTTTTTCCTGTGATATCCAGAAACCTTACCTCAAAAAGACTTTTAAATGTATCTAGCCATTCATACCTTGCATTGAAATCATCCAGTGATTTTATTGTTGAACACTTAAGCATTTTCTTTTATATTTTCTCTCGAATCGCTGTTTCACGCCATTGTTCTTCAATGAGCCACTCAAACAAACTCTGTCAGCGGCGGCTCACGAAGAGGGGTTCTGAGCCTCGTGAAACCAGTACTTTTCATTTTATTACTGTAATATTTGATTAATGCCTGTCATACAATAGTAGCAATCGCAAATGACCTGGAATGGAAAAAAAGGGGGAAAGTCGACATGTGGCATGATGGAGATTCATTGGCAGTTGGTATCTATTGACTTGATTTCGAAATTTTTTTGTAAATTAATTTTGTTTTATTATTAAATGATAAAACGAAGTTAAATATTAAGCCAGTGTAACATAAAGCCACTGAAGGATATTGGTTTCAGATCTACAAGGATCTCACGATTTTTGCCGGGCGAAGGACATCCTTGGTCACTCTCCTTTCCGAAAAATTAATTTAATTTACAAAATAATTAAATTGTTCTGATTTTTGATGGGACACTCTCGAGAGAGTTAACGTTTTTGAACGGGAAGAGTCCAGTTTAATCCCTTTCCGCAGCACTATAAAATTTAATATAGGCAATTTTAAAATCGGAAGGATATTCCGCCATTGTTGTCCTTTAGAAAAGTAATTAAAGTTTTTCAACAAGACACTCTCTCTTCTCTTTTAATGCTTGGATTTTGTTACAGTTTGTTGTATAATGTCATTTGCTGAACTATATACAAAATAAATTAAATAATTTTGCTTAAAAGAAACTAATTAAAATTAATTTGCGGTTTTATTATTGTAGAAAGTCCACTGTCTTTTTTTAATTTATCTTACCCCCACCTAAATGAATTTTTTTTGTATTCATAGCATTTTAAAATGGTCTTTTAAGGGTATTTCTAGGTTAATTAGCCAAACTGAATTAAGGACCTCAAAACAAGGGAAAAAAATCAAATGGAGCTATGTCCGCAAAAGCTTTGCTTAGGAGAATTTTGCACCTAAGATTTTCATTTTTATGAATTATTTAGGTATAGTAAATGAATAAAACTTATTCTATTTGTTCTAACTACTTTATTCTTTAAATATAAACATCAATAGAAAGATGCCGAGCCTGTCTTAGTGCTATAATTTAATGAATAAAGTTGCTGCAACAAATAAAATAGGTTTTATTTATTTACTATACCTAAATAATTCATAACAATGAAAATCTTTAAGTGTGGATATCTCCTAAACAAAGCGTTTACGGGCATAGCTCCATAGGAATTTTTTTTGTTCTTTTGAGATCCTTAGTTCCAATTTTCAGTTTGGCTACTTAACCCTGAAACATCCGATTGATTGTGTTTATTGATGCAAGTGAATGTTTCACAAAAGAAAAGAAAATGTGAAAACAACAGTCGCGAAAGCTCCACCTCCGTTGAAAACGTATTTTAACTGTCAAATTTTTTTAGAACAAACCTTCTAAATTTAGGCATCCAGGTAATTTGAATAACTGTATTGGCGTACTTTCATTTAACTCTCGTTAGACCTTTCTTTTTTGTCGAGGTGTATAGATAACTGAGAGTATTGACACGGTACAATGGGATCTCACCCGTCGCGAAAGAAATCACCGCGGAGTATAATTAAATACTGCACACGAACCCGTGCTAAACGGGCGTAAAGTTGTGCTCTCACGTATCCTTTAGTTGTCGAGGGAGTTCATTACATTGGAAGAGATAAAGGATCGGCGGCTAGTCCTCCTGCTCTACATCTCTGCCCGCGGCGGAGGTTGGTGAGTGGGTCAGAAAGCTAAGTGGCTGCATACCGGACGTAGCAGGCAGGAAGCACGTCACCGGAAGCTGTCGAGGCTTGGTAGGAGCCATCTTCAAACCCTTGTACCTGTCATCCACTCATTGCTGTATTCCAGCTTTTGTAACTTAGGATCCGAGTGGAAGAAGAGCATTAAATGATTTCGAGGGATTACTCCCATCTAAAGTATGTATACTGCAACGGGAGGAAGTCAACAGATATTGTAGGTCTTAGCCTCAACAAAGTTGGTTTCTTCAAAACCACCCCTAACCTTAAACTAGGGTTGGGAGATAGTCGATAGTTACTATCGATATATCGATAGGTCATGCCTATAGAGGGTCACTATCGATAGTGCTGACTATCGTTAGATTTTTTTACTAATTTCAACTTTTGAAACATTCGGAATAATGCTGATCTGTCTCTGTCCATTGTCGAGTTCTTTTGAAGATGAATTCGGAATTCCTAGGGCTCAAGGGTTCTCTCAAAGATTAAGCCAAAGGAAAGCAAAAATGCTAGTTTTTCTTTCGGGAAATATGTGGCTCAAGGAGCACACTTGACTCTTGAAATTAACTATTTCGTTATTTTCTTTTCTGAAGATTTGATTTGTTCATTACACAGACCAACAAAAAAATGTTTTTGAAAACTTTTTTTTACTTTAATAGCTGATTTTTATAGATTTTTGTGTGCTGAATCAAAATCCGGTCTTAGTTCTTTTGTATCACCCATAGTTTTTGAGAAATTTGCTTTTTTTATATAATTTAAAAAAGCATATATAACTGTTTCATATAAATATAAAGCATTATATTACTGTTTCATGAGGCCTAACTTTATATGTAGAGGTGATAAGAGAATGTTTCTAGGATCTACAAGGTTTCTGCGGAGAATGATCTTCTCACCGGGTATTAAAGACTCCCTCACAGACCAGTTCTTTCTGCACCAATGTTGATCCCTTGCTCTACTGTCCCATTCACCCAAAAAACATGGGAATTTGGTAAAACCGCCTTGCTGACCAAGAAGCAAGCATGCTACTTTAATGTCACCACTTATCATCCAACCATGAGCCGAATAGCCAATTTTATTCATTAATTTCGAAAACTATCTCTTCCTATACACATATATGCTAGTTACAACTGCCAACAAGTTCTTTTCTTTTAGTCTAGAACCAAGCAATTCAGATTTTCTTTTTTCAACCCAAGATCCCTAGCTAAGTCGTTAAGCTCAATCTGAGTAAACAGTTTAGGCTCTATGTTTGCTGTAGCACATTGGAACTCTTCATCATCTTGCTCACATATATCTATATCTGTTTCAGTAGTGCTGCCAACTCTTCTACATCCAGCTCAAATTATTTTACAATTTTATTTGTAGTATATAAAAGCTGTTAAATTCTGTAATAAAAGTAAAAATGTTTTTTCAAATTAAAAGATTACTATATATTGATGTGCAAATGTGAAAAAATGGTAGGTGATGCGGCTTATATAAAACAGAATAATAAGGTGTTTTAAGTAAAAATGTTTTTTCATCGTTAGCCTGTGTTTTATTGTAACCATATAAAAATGGTAGGTGATGCGTTAATATATTGATGTGCAAATGTGAAACAATGGTAGGTGATGCGGCTTAATAAGTGTCCCCCCCGATAGCAATCGATACCCGATACGGCCTATCGATAGTGCTAACTATCGACTACCTACCTTAAACCGGGTGTGCCTACTGGAATCGCGTATCCGGGCGCGCGGTTGAATTTATTCACCACTACATTTTTGTTTACCTTCTGAGAATTTATAGTCCTGATCTTGACTTTTTAAACTTTTTTTTTTTAACATCGATTCTTATTGTTTTTAGTTGTAATGGAAGTAATATAACTTAAAATTAATTATTTTATTTTATTTTACGTTAGGAAAAATATTACGTTAAAAAAAAACATCAACCCATTATTTCATCACCGCCACACCGCTGGCTCGTGCCATTGGAAGGTTGTTACAAAGGCAGTATTAAATTGCCCTTCTTGACTGGCTTCTTCATAAATTGTGAATAGGTATATAAGTATCAATAATTCGGTAATAATAAGTTGGTTCTTGTTTTTTTTTCCCTATAAATTATAACCTTTTAGTTAACACGCAATAACCCTCCCCCCCCTCCAAAAAAACAAGGATTGACTTATTGATATGGTAATAATTTTTATTCGGCAGAACTAATTTTATTGATTTCATCTTCTTGGATTTTGATTTCTCTCCGTAAAAGAACATGACATTGTTCAGACAAACCTCGTTTCTGCCCCTAAATATTGTACAATTAAATCTTGATAATTTTTAATTTTACTATTGCGAATCCTTCCTAGAAATATCATGTTGATTTGGTTAAAATTTTGTACAGAGGGGTTCAGTAGTTCAAGTATTGTAAACTCTATTTCAGAATAGTGCTAACCACTTGTCGGTCGATTTTCAAATTTAACTGAATTTTCATCCGTATGTCACATCAAATTTTTAAATCTTTTTTAATAATTTAATTGTTTGTCGATTTCAAGCTCTCTATAATTCCTTACTTTCGTAACCTCTCAGGTGGAATGGTGCTACCCACCTTCACCAAACTTCATTGTTATCCACATAATAGTGTTTTTTTAATTAAAAAACTAATTGAAAATCAGTAGATTTTATTATTGCCAAACATTCCTGGAACTATGAAGATGATGTGGATAAAATTTGGTACAGATTGGTTCAGTAATTTTGGCGGTTAGTGATCACAAAAGAAAAATAGCTTCTCCTTTTATGTAATGGTATAGATAGATAATACTAGTATTCAATCCCAACCTCTTCCCTTCTCCCGCCTGGAATATTTTTTTACTATCATGACTTTGATTTATTGATTGAATCGCTTCGGTTTATTTGTTATTTATAATGGCTGGATTTCGTTCAGTACAAATTTTAAAAACAAACAAAAAGTGCAATTCAATCTTCAACTGATGTAATGTCTCCGGGAGTCTGTAGTTTCATCTGCCAAGATTTTGTATTCGTTTCCGTATTTATTCCTCAAGATGATGTTAACAACTGTGTTTGAGATCATTGTTTTTTCAGTGGTGCTCAGAGGGTGCTCTCATGAGGAATGTTTTGTTTAGAGTATATTTTCAAAAATTACTTAAAGGGTTTGGACTGAAGTTTATTGAATGAAATATCGGTAGTGACTATGGCGTAACATAAACCAGTAGAAAAGTTTATCATCCCTCAACATTTGGGATATCTTTTTCGTGGCCCTCGTTTACGTAACTGTCTATAATTATCCGTTTGTAATCTAAAGCGGACAAAATCATAAAATACTAAAAATTTGAACCAACTCTTTAAACGTTACACACCATAGGTAGTTTTTTGAATGGAAAACAGAATTGTTGGAGCCTTGAGTCGTGCTGTGAACGCCGCTTGAAAGTAAATAGGAAAGAGAGGATGCAGACAGTCTCAAAGTCTCCAAGAACTTAGAAATGGAATGTTGAGGTTGATCTTGAGAGGAAACTAGACATTTTGATTTATTTTCGTTGATTTTTTCAAAACATTTTTGTTGGTCCTAGTGAATGAATCTATTCAGAGATCAATGACAACTAGCTGTGGGTGACTAACTGCTAGTGGCAAGGAAGTTAGCCGAGTCACTGCTTAATCACTTCCGCTAATCTGAATAGTTAGTTTGGCAAAAGGAACTTGTTACGTTATATTTATGTGGACGGATTTACTTTTGTTCGTTTGTTAGGGTTTTAAGGCGTAAAACCGCCAGGGTCATCAACGCCTTAAATTCTTTCGTTGTTATTTGTTATTACAAAATATATATATATATATATATATAATATATTTTAAACATATCCTCTATATAAACATTGTTCAGCTCTTTATTTTATTTAACAGATTATGAGTTTTAAGGAAATTAAACACGTATTTTATATTTGATTCACCATTATTATATAAAACGGTAATTTCTGGTTGGAGTCCTAATCTATTCAAACTTGATATGTAAAATGGACAGTCTTGTAAGATGTGACTGACTATAAGAGAGTTGTCACAGTGTTGACATTTTGGTGTTAGTTCTTTCCTCATCAGGTATGAGTGAGTCAGATGTGTATGTCAGATTCTAAGTCTGGCCAGTACAACTTCTTCTCTGCGACTAGAGCGATCTGATGTGGTTCATGGTTTGACTGTTCTTTAAATATTTTTTAATTTTCTTGGTGGACTTTCATCCCACATGGACTGCCAGGCATCCGATTTATTTTTAAATCTGGATTTATTTTTATTTTTTATTTAACAAAAATATGAGTTGATGTTTATAAGAAACAACTTTTCTTAAATCATCGAGGAGATTGTTATTTTGCATATTTGACTAAGTTTTATTTATTTATTTATTATTATTATATTCAATTCACATCACATTCATTGTTCAATAACAGTTCAGGCTTCAAATGCATGTTCAGGCTTCAAATGCTTTTATTATGGATATTTTATTTTTTTTTTAAACTTATTTCTAGTTTATTTATTGTTGAGCGCTACAGTCCTACTTGGACCTTGGTTTCACTGACTACAGACAGCCATTCCTGTCTGCCTTCCGCCTTCCTCCTCCAACCATTCACTCCCAGTTTTCGTAGGTCATCCTGAACGTTGTCCAGCCATCTCAGCCTTGGTCTTCCTCTCAATCTTTTTCCTCCCGGCCTGCCGTTCATCATCTTTTTTGGAAGTCTATCTTCCGTCACCCTTTGCACATATTTCTAGTTTAATTAAAATTATTTCATTAAGTTAAGTGTTAATATTTGTGTAAATTAATAATTAATTATTTAACATGTAACATGTTTTACCGGTGACCTAGTTGGTCAAAAGCGATACGATTTTGGGGAACACCAATTTTATATTAGGAGAGTATAAACTGTTAAGAGCTCAACTATTGTTATATTAAATAATACTAGCTCACCAATGAGTGAGCTCGTTTTGTCTCTTTTACTCCTAATACGAAATAAAAAAAATTAACCTGGATTTGGCCGATCTTGCTCTATCCCGGCTGTTGTGTATAAAACATTACTCACTCTCTTTTGGAAATAAACAATAGATCATACAGGTAACCGAAAAAAAAATAAAGAACATAAGGGCATAGGTGGTCAGGAGGATTAGGCTATTTAATTTGAAAGTTTATTTCCTACAGAATACTGAATCGCAGGTAAGGGAAATGAAAATGAAATGAAAAAATAAACTTTATTCTGGGACTTACTGTCCCCTAAGAATAAAAATAATGCACAATTAAATGTACAATTGTCTGGCCTATTATTTACAAATTAGATGTTCCAGTAATTACAGCATACATTTTTACCGGAAAAAAAATTAAATTAAATTTAAAAAGAATAAAAATAAATAAATATATGAAATAATAATTATAACATAAAATTCAATCGTATATATATGAACATTTAAAAGAAAAAAAGAGAAAAAAAAGAAAATAATTCTAAGAATTCATTTGATTACTGACATATTTGCGAAATATTGATTGTCTAAAAGGTACAGAAATAAATTATTTTTAAAGGAAGTTATGGAAGCTGTTTTACGAATAGAAGTGGGTAGGGAATTCCAGAAGGAGGTGACACGAATAATAAAGGATTTGTCAAAGGAAGCGTTCTAGTGTTTAGGAGGTGGATAGAAGAGCGCAGAGTTAATAGATCAAGAATATACGAGAGATTGGAACGTGTTTTTAGAGATTGGAATAGGAAAGTACCCGGAGATATTGCCGTCGGAATTTAGGAAAGATCCACCATCCATGCTCAGAGTATCGGTAAGTAACGTGTGATCTCCTGGAGGAGGGAAATCACATAAGTGTTTCTTTAAAACCTGATCCAAGCTGAATTTGCCTATTCCGGATTTTACATTAGACGCAGAATTTCATTTTAAATCGAAACCTGCAAAAAAAAAACAAACAAAAAAAACGACGATATGATTACCACTGACGATCAAGGGGGAACCCCTAAAACATGTCTATGTTATTCTTTCTTTTCTTTTTTTTTTTTTTTATTTTTTCTTTAGTTTTTTTCTTTATTTACTTCTTTTTTTTTTTTTTTATTGAATCTTTATTTCCAAATGTCAAACAAATAATGGCGTTTTTAACACACTATCAATCAATCTGATGAGATATGAGCATGAGGTGTGCGCCCTATGTCATAAGGGTGAGCGTAACCCAGCGGCACCTCCTCCAACCTAACTTTTTTTTTTATGTAACTTATTAAGTTACATAAGGCACTTATCAACAAACTCCGAAACGTTGAGATATAAATATTTAGGACTCTCACTAATATGTTTCATAAACAACATATTATGCTATACTTTCTTCTATTAATTGAAATGTACATCTTGACACAAAAAATAAATCTATTAAATGTAAAGATAATGTTCATAACAACATGTCGATTGCTTGTATAGCAATTACCCGTTGTTTGAACTAAGTTCTATATTAGATTCTTTCCAGATGCCTTGGAGCACGTGTATATAAAGTTGAGAGACTAGTTTTGATTTGTACAAAGGACACTCTCTTCGCGTTTAATTCTTATCACAGGACACTTAAGGATGCTGTTTTGAGATCTGCCAGGATCTAACGATTATTAAGAAGGCCATCCCGCCATCGCTGTTCTTTTGAAAACTCCACCATTAGTCGATATCCAGGTTGAAAACATTTTCAACTCTATTAACTCGATAAGGGCCCTTTTTTTTCTTTTTTTTTTTTACAGTTTTCCGCTTGTATCTCGTAAACTATGAATTATATCTCTATTGCTTTTTGGTGACTATTTTTGGGTAATCAAAAATCTTAGCGTGTCCGTCACAAAGGGTTATGGGTTCCCATCCCACCTGGTCGGGTTAAAATTTATTCCGTGGTGGACCCACGGAATGCATCTTGGCCTTCCTACTGGCTAGAATAGGTTGGTAACCTGTAGTGTAACCCGTGCTTCCTGTCCTAGTTGGAGTTCACTAGGACATAAAGCCTCAACTAAAAAAAAACAAAAAACTTTTTGGCAATAGATTATTTACACTTTTAAAGAGCACTATTTTTTATTTTTTTTATTTTATAATTTAAACCCATCTAGGATCGCTTATAACCAGCTCCTTTGGATGCCTTCTTTTCCCCCCAATACTTCCTGAGCCCAGCCAATAGTTTTTGCTTTTTCTCTTCCGCCATTGGTTTCGACTAGTTTTAACTTTTGGTTGTGGCGACCATTATTTCACCTTACTTCTAAATTTCGACCGATCCAACACACCAATATCAGAAATTCTAAAGAGCATTATTAATATACTGATAAATAAAGATTCTATTGACATAAATTTTTAAAGCCCCCTGAAAGGAAATAGTTATGCGGAGGAGAGGGAGAGCTATCGAAGGTGCAATAAAGATGAGAGTCAGTTTGAAGAGGCGGAGGGTCAACAGCTGTTACCTTTGGCCGCCTAACGAGGTCCACAATGGCCGAGGCCGACACTTCTCCTCTGTTTGTCTGCTTTATTTGATCTCTGTAGGGGGCTCTGTGTTTGTGGTCCCCAATTTAGGGCCATAGTGCTTTAGTGCTTAGTGCTGTCTCTAACCTTGCCAATGTACACAACCGGCCGGGATAATAACAGCGGCATTAAAAAAAAAATATAAAAATAGCAAAATAGAATACTGTGTAAATGAAATGAAATGAAAATAGCTTTTATTATGCAACTAAATAATATATACAATCAAACAATAAATAAATACACATTTATCTTCCTTGCACTAGCCTTCCTCTTTTAAAGAGGAGTAATGGTCTTACACTTCCCAAGACGACCAGTCCTACTGGGAAGCGGGGTTCGAAATCTGATTCCACTTCTCCAACCATAAATTTTTATTCTTTGTTGTTCTCCACCATGTTGGGCCAGTATCTTTTTTGAAGAATTCGCTTCGTCCCTTCCTCTGTTCCTATTATTGTCTTATGGTGTCCACTCGGTTACAGTATATGACCACCTGTCGGCAGTAGTCCAACACCACATGTCCAGCCCATTTCCATTTTAATTTTTTTTATAAGCATGGAAGAGTCTCTGAGCCCTGTTTTCTTCTGAATATCGATGCACTATATATTTATTTATATATATATATATATATATATATATATATATATATATATATATATATATATATATATATATATATATTTATTTATATATATTCATACGGAATTAGAACTCTTTTCACTCTGAAAAGTTAGCTATTCAAAATCTTTCGAAAATTTATACAGAATTTTCGTTAAATAACGTAAATACGTCATGTTATTCTATTGATGTATTCTATTTTTCTCATTACTTGGCCGCGAGAGGTCATTTAGGTTTGCTTTGATCGTTGAATTTTACACGCTCTATAAACTTTGACTCTGTTATCTTAAATTGACGCTCAAAAATAAAGTGCTGAAATAGGTCCTTTATAGAAGAAAACCATACATGATTCAGAATTATAGAATATTGTATTATCTTTTAGCAGTGGATTTTTATTTTATTTAATTTTTGAATAATTGTTGAATATATATCTTTTTTGACTCAGGTTTTACTATAACTATGTACTTACCTTATTGGTTACCCACTGTTATATTATGTCTATAGGCATCTAGTTGTCGGAAGTGTTAACCATATTTCTCCTAGCCAACTAAAACTTCTGATATCATCAAAATGTTTATGTTTTGAGGCATTCGATGTATTTTGTTTCTCTATTGTCAATTATTGACCCTGCCTTCCTAGCTGCCTCTTCTCATTCGGAAAATGCCTCTTTGAGCAAATTGTTATTTCTCCCTGGTTCTCCTTGTTCAACTCCTTTTTTAATGTCCAAGTCTCCGAACATTTCTCCATGGACCTGCATTAAACCTCTGCTGTTTTGTATATTCATTCTTACCAGCCTGATACCTTTTGTGAGGCACATAGAAACATTAATTTGTCATATTCTCTAACATATTCCTTGTAAGTATAAATTCATTGTAAACTAAATATAATAGAATGTAATATAAAATTAAATGTATTTCTGCCATCTTATGTAATGAGCCTATTAGATAAAGTTAATAAATAGATAATGTATTCTTGGAAACATATTAAGTACTTTAATTACTAGTTCAGTTTATAAGATCGATATTTTTAAAGACTTAATTCACTTATTGCCTTCAACTACTGCTTTATTATATTATAAATATTGTCGAAGAAGAGGTAGAGATGAGATACGGTGGAGACGAATGCCACCTCAAGAGCAGAGATCGTTTGATTTCCATTTTTATTGAGGCCTGGGAGAGGTTGGGGAGGAACTATCCATCTCGGCCTGACGTTTCATTTCTACCCGACCTTGTAGGCACCGCCTCATGTCACCTCCGTGTCTCTGATAAATTGGTTGTATCCTTTAATCAGGAGGCCTCTTGGTCTTCCTTTCTTCTGTCTGCTGCCCAAAACTCGAAGGTATCGTTCTCCGAGTTAAAGTATCCATAACGATAGTGTCTTACGAGTATTAATGACCTTTGTCATCAGGAAATCCGCGTCATTACATAGCCAGATTTAAGTTTTAGTAAGGAAACGACGATAATATGTCCCAATATTCTCGATAGGGGAAACATAGGATAAAGTGAACCATTATTAAAGTATTTTGTGTTTTAAAGGATAAAATACAAAAACTATTTACTAATTTGGCTATAATCAATCTTTTATTTAGAAAAAATTACAATCTGCCTCAAAGAGTAAAATAAGTAAAATAGATGGCTTTATGGATCCATTCACACAATATGTACAATAACAAATAAAAAAAAAAAAGAAATAAATAATTAAATAAAGAACCTATAGACAATATATAAAGAACCGATAAAAGTATAATATATAAAACCGATAATATAATACATTAAATAAAATGAAAAAAAAGAATAAATATAATAAATAAAATCAAAATATAATTATAAAAACAATAATAATAGTAAAAATTAAAATTAAAAGTTTAAAATATGATCATATTTCATTTACATTATACGCTCATCTTAGGGATCTACCACCAGATCCCTCCACTCATGGAAAGACAAGTTCAAAGAGATCCCATCTCGGCTGCGTTACTGGTGTAGGCTATTGTAGGAAGTGCAAGTGCTATAGTATAGTCACTTGGCGCATGAGCAGAGAAGTTGGACATTTCCAGGACAACTTGTAGAATTTTATAATATATCTTGAGACCACTGCTTTTTTAACCTGCGATAGATAGATAATAGATCATAGGGGAGTGGAACTGGATAAGGATTGCGCTAATGGATTCGGATGATGAGAAAGCTTTTGATGAAATTTGGTGATGATTTTCTCTGCTCTAGAAAATAACAGATCTGTCGGCACTGGAATAGAAACAGTAGCAACATATTTGCTAGACAGCTTACATAAAATTGGAAAAGTGGCATTAAAAACATGATACGTTAGAAACTTTCTCTTATTTAAACCAATTTTATAAGTGTTTGTTACTTTTTATTTTAAATTTATGTAGTTGTATTTTGTATTGGTTTAGAGAAAACGATATATCTCCAAGTTAGGGATCGATATATCGATAAGAAAAAAAAAATCGTTTTAATGGGATAAAAATATCGATAGATCATGTATCAATACTCATTCCCAGTGCCGAGAGATAATGAATTCACAGCCGTTATATAAAGTGACTAATGGAGAAGGTGCTGGAGATGAAGGAGTAATCTTGGAACTTGTTGGAAGTAATTATAATCCCCGCCTTTATTGGAAGGGAAACAGCGGAGCTCCTTCAAAACATGGATTTCAGAAAGTTGGCAAGGAGCTTTGTGTAGGCCGGCCCGCCTAACTTCCTCTGTATGCGGGCTTAGTTGGAGCACCGTCCGAAGGTTCTTAGTTCACTTCTTTATGCTCTCCTTAAAAAAACTTTTAACTGAATTTAGGACATATTTTATACGGCCATTTTATAATTTTATTGGAGTCTTTTTGGAGCCTTCATTGGGGTGTTTTTTGTGCATATTTCAAGTTGCAGCATATTTTCAAGATTGTGAACAACAGTATTTTCGGGGAATTCACAGTGACTGCCTTAAAATCATCTTGCCTACTTCTTTGAAGTAGCGAGCTACAGCCGTTAACAACTGTAGCGAACATCCCCTCCAGAAAAATGGCATCCCAGAATATCGATGACAATGTTGTTATTGAAACCGAAGAATTTCAGAAAACAAGAATAAATCAAATAGAAGGTAAAACGTTTGCCAAAATTACAGCTAAGAAATTAGATAAATTTCCCAAGAGAGACCAGGCTATTGTATTTAACAGTGTAGAGGGTATAAAACTAGTTGAATACTTAGAAAAGCTAGCAGAAATCATTTCTCCTAAAGACATTAAGTTTGCGTCCAGAATTAGCAACAACCGCATATGCGTACACCTTTCTGCAAAATCACTGGTTGACCAATTGATAGAAACTAAAGCTACATTAAAATTAGGGGCAAATATTATTCCCATCAGAAGACTGATCAATCCTTCGAAAAAAGTCATAATTTCCAACGTAGATCCGTGCATCCCCCACAGTGCAATAGATGAGGCTATAAAGCAGGTCAAGGTGATACCAGTGTCGCCAATTCAGTTCCTGTCAGTTGGTGTTGAAAGATCCATTTTTTCACACATTTTAAGCTGGAGGCGACAAGTTTATGTCACTCCAGATAGCGCTGAATTCCTTCCAGAATCCTTAGTAATTAAAACTGACAAGGGCTCATTTCGTATCTTTTACTTGCTGACCAAAATCAGAACCAAAATTCATGTTGTGCTTCTTTGATTATTGCAATTGTAAATAATTATACTGTGTGTAAAAATATGATTCGTGGGCCTTTAGTTGTAAGCACTGATTATGCAGTCTATTGTCCGCAAAAGTCTCTTAAAAGTCCATCTAGATTAGTAACTCATAGGTTAATATTAAAAATTGGATTTTTAATTATGCTCTTACGTAATCATTTTACCTAATCAGTGCAATTTTAGCTAGGATAAAAATTACTACTATTCGTGAAAATATTATTGAAGTAATAATGCTCTACTGCATACTTCAATACGCGTTTATCGATAAACATGAAGCCGCTTCGTAGAATGCCAATATTTATATAAAATAAATTTGTTTGTCTTTCATTCTACTGAACTGCGAGGTCTCTATTACAAAAAGTTAATAAGCTATTTCCCCGTTCATCTCTAGTTAGGTTTTTCCATTAACAAGTACGAACTGACCTTATATCCATGTATATGTTTCCTTTCTGGCTGACCGTCCTAATTAGCTGTTGGGATAATTATTATCCTTGATGTAAAACATAATACTAGGACCAATCTCTTTGCTTCCTAAAGCAGGCTTTGAGGTTTATCATGCTCATTTGTGGCTGTGTATATTCTTCTATGATTGTACCATACGTTTGATCCAAGCCGGCTTGGAATCAGCAACAAGAAATGTATACCGTATTCCATTTAGTGACCTCTGTCCCTGGGGTTCTCAACGAAAATAGGAAAATGAGGTTTGGTCTATCTAATATCTAAACCCAAGCACTCACTTTTGTTGTTTGTTTTTTTTGTTTCATCTCATATTTTATGTTTCTCCAATGCTAACCTTATATATATATATATATATATATATATATATATATATATATATATATATATATATATATATATATATATATATATATATGGATGTCTTTTGGCTGGGGTCTATGCAGAGGCTAGCTGAGATCAAAAATTTGGAAAGAGTTTTCTTATTAGAAATAAAATAGAAATTTTTTTTTTTTATTTAACATTTGTCGCTAGGACCAACTTTTTAGGAGATAAACATAACCAATATGTTTAAATAAGACAAATCACGTGTGTCCGACCTTTCTCTTCCCTATTTTCTCTTACTTTTTTTTTATTTCGAGTAATCATTATTGTTAATTTAATTTGATTATTAATAAAAGCAATTTGATCCTTTTTTTTTTTTTTTTTTTATAATCATTTATTGAGAAATTATTACAATCTGCCACAAATGTGGGCAATAAGTAATATAGGTGACTTCATAATTACATTCACACAATATGTACAATAAGAGAAGAAAAAAATAAATAAAAATATAAAATGAAAAAAGAAGAAAAAAAAAATTAATTTAAATAGAACGAAAAAGAGCTATGCTGATATACACAAACAATATGCAATATAGAATATACATACAAGTGAAATATATGAATAAAAAAAAAATATACACGTAAAACAAAATAATAATAAAAAAAATAAAATAAAAATAAATTGAATAAATGTAAAAATAAAAATAAAGCTAAATTAAATTAAAAGTTAAAATACATTCATACTTTATTTACAAGACACACTCATCCTAGGGATCTTCCAACCAACCCTGCCCCTCCACTCATGGAAGGACAGGCCCGGCGCAGAGAGGTTCCAGCTCTTCTCTCTCAGCTGTGTCACTGGTGTTAAAGAAAACCCAGTGGAGGCTGAGTGAGAGCGCAATGTGATCCTTTTAATTCTAAAAATATTTTTGGGGGCTTGTTTCATTTCGTCATCCCCTGATAGCACCTCACCGACCTGAGACTATGAATTCCACCGATAACGCCTTGCCCACACCATAGCATCTCTCTCATTAAGCTAAGTTTAATTTAAGTTTGGTTTGTTACTATTGATGATTTCAAATCTAGTTATGATCTATACTTCTTCTTGTAATTTTGTATGTCGACTTTTTGCAAGAATATATATTGCTTTTAATGTCATTCGTCAAATTAACTTTTACATACGGGTAGAGACTGGTATGACTCACGTACTTTTAAAATTTTTTAAAAGGATGTTGAAGTGGTTGGTAAAAATGTTGGGGATGGAAGACCATCAGCTGTCATAAATATGTTACAAGAGGCTCTCTGAATTTCGAAAAATTACCACTATGTCTCATAACTGGTTGAGAGAGCTTGGTAAACTGCTTGCTCTGGTGGGAGCTTCTTACATTTTGAATTGTTCGAACTTAGAAATCATTAAACAGCATGGCGTCGACCTCGAAGACGCAATGAGGAATCATCTCATGAGTCTAGATTTCGATCGAGTGGCGCAGTCCGAGTTTAATCAATATTATAGAAATGTCGCAACCTTCGGTATACCTCAAGCGTACCTACAATTCAACACCCATATAGAAAACCAGAGAATTCCCGCTCAACTGAGTATGGCCAGCAAAAGAAATACACGACTATCATACGGTGGCATCCATAGACAATTTAACAGTGATCAATCGTGTGAGTTTTAGGACACAAATGTTAGCGATGGTGTCACACACTTTTTACTGGATTGTCCGGCATTTAGGAGACAAAGGCAAAAGTATTTAAGCAAGTATCTCCTGCCCAAACCTACTCCTGAGTTGACCATGGAAAATCTTTTAACCGTTAAGAGCATAAAGCATTTAAAAGCTATTTATTTATTTATAACACATACATGGAATTCAGATGGTGATTATTTATCTCGAAGTATTTTGTTTAATTTTTGTTAGTCTAAATTTTGTTTTTCTTTTTCAGTGTGTGATATATGGATTTTATATTTGCTTCAATTTGTTTATATATGATATTTCATTTTAACTGTTTATTCTGAAGTCTGACCTCCTGTAATTGTAATTATTTTTACAAAATACAGTAATTCATTCATTCATTCATTCAAATTAATTCATTTTGATTATATTTCTGTAAAATTAGCGTACCTTAATTATTAGGCCCCGCGCAAACCTTTGGAGAAGAAATTATGTGTTTAATTAATTAATTATTTAAAATATCATTTATAATTTGTCAGACAATTAAGTCCTGACTGGCATCCCTTTAGATTAATGCTGACTCCGACTCGACAGAGAGCCGGGACATAGCAATATTATGCTGTAATGTTTTTCCCAGTCAGGGAGAAATTGATTTTTTTTTTTTAATGTTTTTAGAATTTATGATGAATTTTTAACATTTCATAATAGCGTACTAATAAAAACAATCCAATAGATGTGGCAAATAATTTTTCAATTCTAATTGTTGTGAACATTGTCCAAAACTGTCCATAACTGTTGTACCATAGCTAGGGAATTACCCTACACATAAAAATAATATAAGGCTAATTAACAATCCGTATAATTTTAAATTATTTTTATTTTAAACTAGTTATTAGGGATGAATTAATGATTTTTTCAATAATTATCAACTTTGTATTTTGACGAAATATATTTTCGACCTTTATAATTACACCCAGAATGGGATAACTCCGTGACCTCTCTTAAGTTGGTTTGGATGATTTTCCGCCTGAAGGAGATGAGGATCCACCGAGCGGAAAACGTTACACTCGGATAACTTCTTTTACTTTGTGCTAAAATTATACGCGGCAAATTTGAAATTAAAAAATCCCCAATTATAGGAGACTTTTACCGTCGAGTTTCATGAATTATAATTACATCAAAGCAGTAGAGGAATAAATGGTAAAATTAAGAGATGAGTATCTTTGCAATTTGTTATCAGCTAATTATAACTGAATGTTGACTAAGACGCTATTGAGAGAAACGGTAACAAAAATTAATTAAAGTTATAAATTAACTGTTAGGACTTTATTTTTTTTTTTAATTTATAAAACATTTTAATTAAATATAAGTGAACAAAAGTAAAATTTCTACTGCTTTGTTATTGCATAGCTTGTGGTTTCATTCAGTTCATTATCTTTATTAATAGAAATCCTGTCTCTAGTGACACAATAATAATAATATTAATGATAAACCATTATTTGTACCATAATATTCATACATTAATTTGTATATCCATATACATACATATTTTAAAAATATTTATATCGCTCATTTTTGCACAAACGACATAACTCGAAAACAAGCTTTTGAGTTATGCCGAGCTTTTTACGGTATAATGAACCATCCCACATATGTATTTTTAGTCGGTAGAATGTTATATTGATTGTTAAGAAAAAAGTGTGTTATTGAATGAATTACTTTAATGAAATCTGCAATATGCAGATATCAACAAATCCATTTACACAATATGTAAAAAAACCCTGTACCACATACAACCCATGAAGGGTCACGGATTCAGTACTTGGGTAGGTTGTACTGTTTCTGAGCCAACGGTTGTGAAAGGAGGTGATTTGGCTAGAATTCACGCTCAACCGCCAGGTTTTTCCCCAATTAACAGTACCCACTTTCTTAGAGGCTGGGTGTGTCCCAGGAGTTTCTCCCGACCTCGAATTCGATCCACGACCGAAATAACAGAATATGAATTTTCTCGAACTCGGGCCCGGGAGCATGGTAGTCAAGTGCCTTACCCACTGAGCTACCGCGCCTAAACAATATGTACAATAACAAATTTTCTCTTTAAGAAAGTGAAAATAACAGAATATCTAGTAGCTTAACAAGATTAAAAGTTACTGCTATGTGTGAAACTATCAGTTATGGAATAGTGCATACTTCAATACAAAATGTTTTGGATAAAAAATATAACTTCAGTCATTAGTTAAAATTATCTAAGTTCTTTAATTATGAGAACGGGCAAAGCCGCGACGGGAAATGCTAGTGTTAAAATATAACATTTAATATATTTATGATACGCTTTTAACTATTAAAAATTTCATCGATATCTCCGACGTTTTGGATGTTCCACCCTACTTGGACCCTCTTGGTCCCTCAGTGAGGTTTAATGAGGTTTTATTGTATATCAATTATTACATGGTTTGCAAATCGGTAGCTATATAGTACTGTAAGATGAAGAGTGTACTATCGATATAATATCGTATCGAGTAGTGATAGAGCTGGAAGGAGAGCGGTGCTACTGGTACACCGATCGATGGCCGGGGTCAGGCAGAGGCAAACATACCATCACTCATCGGATAACGGCCATGTCTCCTCCTCGGCATATATTTCGGCCAATTAAAGTGCCCGTTATGGATAGCCTTAGCAATGGCTAGACATAGGACTAGCGGTATTTTAAATGTTGGAGCCGCTTAAGGAAAACATAGCGTACGCTTCGCCGCCAAGGATCACCGTAATAAAAGTCGTTTACGTCGTTCGTGAATGATTAGGTAGAAATCACATTAATGGCGCCCATTATAACGGTCTCCTTCGCCCTCTTCCTTGAGTTTATGTCCACCAGATTTTCGTTCCGTTGTACTGCTGAGTCATGATTCATTATTCAATTATCAAGAAGCTGATTGAAGGCTTATGGTTTACCTTCAGTCCCTTACATCAGACAAAGAACAAGTGGCTTTAGTTGCCGGGGTTTATGTGCTGTAAGAATGTTAAGTCAGCTTTCTTATGTAGACGCCATAACTACCAATATATTGGGAAGCTATATTCAGAGCTTAAAATATCGTCGATATGGAATATAATTGAATAATGAATTATCTAGAAGCCGCTAGAAGTCGTGTGGTTTACCTGGTAAAACAGTAATGATTTTAGATTCACTTCAAGAAGTCAAGCGAGATATTAAGAATATTTAACTCTATTCGTCAATAGGAAAGAAAAATATCGAATAGCTCTGAAAATCGCTTCCCAACATATTGGTAGCTATACGAAATAAATACGGCGTCAACACAAGAAAGCTGACAACATTCTTACAGCACATAAACCCCGGCAACTAGAGCCGCTTGTTCTTTGTCTGATTAAATTTAAGCTGTCATTATGTTCATTTTGTTATTGATCTTCTAATAAACGCTTTTTAAAAAAGCATTTAATTATTAAGCTTATCTAACTGGCGCCCGAACAGGGACAATATGTCAAGTTTAATTTTAAATGTTCTTTTGAACAAATTCAGAAAGGCAATATTAATATAGAACCATTAGATACTAGATGAACTATATGTAAACCATTATTCAATTATTTATTCCATATTAATAATAGTTATAATTTCCTTTATTCTTTATATATTGTATAATATTAGATTAGAACTTATAAAATTTTGTACTGTAAGATGTAAACAACGGAATACCACGCCATCAAATTCAAAGTACCCCGAACTTCCAATCATTTTGCTGAAGACGGCGTCAAAGTGAGGAAGGGCAAGTTCTGCGATAGAAATACGGCGTCTACACAAGAAAGCTGACTTGACATTCTCACAGTACATAAACCCCGGCAAATAAAGCCGCTTGTTCTTTGTCTGATTAGATCTAAGCTGTCATTCTGTTCATTTTATTATTGTTCTTCTAATAAAGGCTTTTCAAAAAAGCATTTAGTTATTCAGCTTATCTAACTGCTGACCAATAAATCCATATATTCTAGTATTGTTTTTTTATGATTTGTCATTTTAAATATTGAAATCATGTTACAGTAATATTCCTGTTAATTTTATTGTTTTAATTAATTTAGGTAGCGAATTCGACAGCTCCATAAAATTCGTCTAAAATGAATTTAGTGTTTTATGTATTGATAATTCGTTATTTCCACTCCCCTAACGTGAGAAATTTTTATTGTACATATTGTCTAAATGGATTTGTTGTCATCTACATATTGCAGATTGCAATAAAGTTATTCAATGAAACATTTCTGTCTTAAAAAGCAATGTGAGAAAGTTTATCAGAAGTTAACAACATTACTTTCAGCATTAATTTATATTGATTTCAATACAATTATTTGAAATGTTTAAAATTAAACAGTAGACTAGGTACATTTACATAGAAATCAAGGTTATGATATCAACACTTTAATTCCCACTTATCATCATCAGTGAATTGTAGGAAAAGTAACTATCCCTAAATTGGTCTACTTAATATATTTATTGTAGGTGAGATGGTTCGCTCTGCTCTAGAAAATAATCGCTCTTTTGGCAATGAAATGGGAATAATAGTAGGAACATATTTCATTGACAACTTACATAAAATTGGAAATATGGGATTAAAAACACTCAAAATTAAAAATTAAACCACTTTTATTAGCCTTTGTTACTTTTTTTAAGTTAATGTAGTTATATGTTGTATTTTTATAAAGAAAACGATATACGGTAAGGTACGTATCGACATATCGATGTATCTTAAGAAAAATATCGATATGAAAATATACTAAAGGGAATAGTCACTATAGGGTATAGTCACTAGTTGCACTAGTTCTGCATTAGAAGGTCTATGCATTGTTAGAATAATCCCATTTTAAATTTGTTTCCTGTAGAAACAAAAAAAACCAACCAATAATAGAGATAACAGGTAGAAAAGTTCTCAATAAAAATGTCATTATATAGGTCATTAATTGACCATATTGGATTTCCCAAATTATTACTAGAAAAAAACCACTTGTGCGGTCTTGTCTTGACCAAGACCCTTAGCCCGTTTCCCGTTTTGGTAATTCAAAATCTTACTTCCGTTTAACAATAGATTATATCGATAGGTATATCGATGTTGTGATATGAAGTTTTCTCTCACACATCGTACTTTTTAACTATCATTAATATTTTTTTTCTATGAAAGCTTTTTTGAAGTCTCTCTCTTTCCTTTTGTCCATAGCAACAGAAGGCATTTATATTATCGCTAAACGTATACATTTCTCAAGAATACGTTTAAAAATTCTAAAATAAGATACTAAAGCTTTTTTCTAGTTCATTAGGACTACACGTGGTGCCCCCTTTTTGATCTTTTTAAATTTTATTATTTAATTTTAAATAATTCCTTCCTCTAAAGCACTGAAGCGGAATTAATTACGAAGTAAAGTCTAATCCCGTAATTGGTCGACGATGAAAATCCATTTACTAAAAAGATTATCTCCCGATTGAAAGGCTCTGTAATATAATCCATTGTAGTCTTTTTTATATCTTTTAAAATGTTAACATTTTTATTTAATTTTTTTTTACTTAAATGTCATAATGATATCGACAATTGATCAAGAATCAGCGTTTTATTTATAATATTAAAACTCAGTTAAAATTTAAATTTTAAATTATTTATAAACAATTATTCAACTTCAGCAGATATGAGATTGGTAAGACTTTGTGAAGAGTAATTCAGATTAACCATTCTTCGGCTTTATCCTGAGTGTTCTGTCAGCCCAAATATAGTTGGAGGTAGTGAAATATTTAGTATTTTAAGATATTACTAGTTATATTAAAGTTTAACCGAGAAAGCAAAAGATTTGGTGTCGAAATTAAAGACTCGAAAACGGAATGTTCAGTAATGTCAGCTTCAGAATCAAGAAGGCCGCGTACCTTTAAATACAATAATTATAGCTTGGAACTGGTTGATCATTTTACATACCTAGGCACTGAAATTGATTCTGTGAATAGAGGTCATGTATTTATATTTTTTTATGTATAACATTTGTAGATAGGACCTACCGTTTAGGAGCTAAATTGGTTTGAATAAAAAAAAAAACTCAGGTTTTGCCTACAATTTTCATGTGGGGCTTTTTTTTTCTCGCTCTAGCTCTTAAGGAGTTGCTCGAATCGAAAATTTAATGTCAGTTTCCTTATCAGAAGCAGTAGATTATAGATGAACATTTGATCTATTGTTTTTCCCAGTCAGTGAGAAATTGAGTTTTTTTCTTGTGTTTTTTCTTATTGACAGCTGCTTCAAGAGTCTTATAATATTCCATAACTGTCATGTTAAAGAAAATTCAAAAATTCACCTCCCTATTTCGTTTATTTTAATTTAATTTTTTTTTTTAAAGCTACTATTGCTGAGTATTATACGATGTAGCTTGTTTAGTATTTATGTTCTGAAACCATGGTGAAGGTTAGCTGATTCATTTTAAAGAAACTACTCTTTGATACAGTGATTTGTAAAGGAGCATATTGATAACAAAACGTTTACAAAGTACAGATTTTATTGAAAAATTAATAGGAGAAGGTGCTGTACCTAAAGCACAGTTGTACCAGTGGACATTTTTAATAAAGAGAGAGTGGGAGGAGGGAAATTGAAATTGTTAGATTGGTAGTGCTGCAAGCATCTCCCTGCACTTGCACGTGTGTTTTCAAGATTGTCAGATCAACTGTTTAGTAGAAATTATTATTTTAAAGTTTTTTTCTTCCAAATCCTGACCAATCCAACCAGTGATTTTATATTTTTTAAGACCTACACACAATACTACACTACAATTTAGAAATTGTTTAAATATTCTATTTTGTTTAGTGCATTTCATGAAACATTATTGTGTTTCTCTAAATATCATTTCAATAATCCCTATAAACCTATGAAGACATAAATGCCCATTGGTACGACCAATAGTGTCCACAGGTACAAAGGGGGAAGGTACCTATGGACACTAATCAGTAAGTTAAAAAAAATTATTTTCTCTAAAAATAAAATTACTTCTAAAGACACCAGGGTTCGATAGCCCCTTAAATGTCTTATCTAATGGTAACAATAACCACCCAGATAAATAAAGCACCGGAAATTAGAAAAATTTATAAGTCAAAATTGTCCACTTCCCATATACCAAATAATTGCAATTAAAAAAAAAATTAATTTTCAGAATTTTTCCCTAACTTTATTCATGTGAATTGTGTAAGGAAATTTAAGAATCCTGATGACCAGGATTTCAACTCGCTCCAACACTTGTAAAATATATGTTTTTTTAATCTGAAGTTACATTTTTATCAAATATAATATGTTGGAAAAAATGACTTCCTATTGTAAATGATTTATTATAACGTGTTTACGTTGCAGAAAATCATCATATTTAATGACGTAGTGATTCGGTGCCTATTCGCTTCCTACATAAATATTTCCTGCTCCGAGATGCCGAAGGCTGTGATAAAGTTTTATTTCTTTGGCGTTAGTTCATTTGTGTTCCATCATGATTTACGATTGAGGAACTAACTGTCTTTCCTCTACCTTTACCGCCATTGTCATCATCTTAACATTTAGCTGCGGCATAGATAAATCGGTTTATTGTTCTTGAGCCCTAGTTGTTTAATTATTTTTATGAAAATGTAAAATAAAAGAAAAAATAAATAAAAACTAATTATCTATCTATAGTATATAGTATAAATGTTAATTATAATTAGAATAAAAATTATAGTTTAAAAAACTAGAAAAACACATTTTTATAGCAAAGCTAAGTGATAATTTGTTATCAAAATAATTAATAATTTGTTATGGAAACAATATTTTTGTAATGCGTCTAATTTCTTTTTACGGTTTCCCGTTTGGTATCTTAAAACAAAATTAGGTAGTCGGCAAATAAGATTGCGTTGATATTATTTTTGCCGTCTATAGATACTGGATTACAGTTCTGTGATGTTAAGTAGTTTTCTAGATCATTTATATAGATATCAAAGCAGGCTGGTGACATCGGGTCTCCTAGTAAAACTCCTTTGATAATTGGGAAGCTGTCCGTAGTATTTTCATTTATTTTATATCTCATATTGGATTTTTTATATAAGTCCCCTATTATTCTTATTATTTTCCGGCTTAACTCAAATTTATAAAGTTTATCCCAAAGTATTACTTGATTGATAGAATCAAAGGCTTTTTTGAAGTCTACTGTGATTGCATATAATTTTCGTTTAGGTTTTTGAATGTGGATTTGAATCAAAGCTAAGAGTGAGAAAATACTGTCTACACAACCTCTTCCTTTTCGAAAACCATTTTGGGTTTCTACTAGTGGGTTACAAAATTCTATCCAATCACCAATTCTATTGTTTAATATATTAGTAATTATTTTTGTGATGGTTTTGACCATTGAAATGGGACGAAAGTCGTCTGGAATAGCTGTTTGATCTTTGGAATCAAATACGTCAGAATTTAAAACTTTTAGTGTATAACATTCTTTTATTGAATTAGCCATTTCTGCGTTATACTTTATACAGTTAAAGTTTTCGATGTTTGACAATCGATTGTAACTAAACGACTATATGAAATTCAGCTTAAGGAATGTCTTTAGACGCACAATTTAATGAACTTTAATTTTGTTAATAAAACATTTTTCGACTGAAAGCATTTTTCTATGTTTTTTTCCAAAATCAGAAAAAAAGTTTGGGTTTTATTTGCCCCCAAGCATTTTCCCCTTATTAAATTAAGCTTCATTTGTGATATTTTATTCTCAGGACTCATCTGAGCCATATAACAACGTAAAACCTACTACCTCACCTTTTCTGAGGCAGACCCCTATTTTGGGGGTAATTTAACTAGACTAAGTGAGAACATTAGAACAAAGTTGTGCAATTATTGTATTGTCATTGGTCCTTGAAACGTGTGCAAATTTTCAATTCCATCAGATTGCTGGAAATTGGTGAAAATTACGATGAAAGATTCCGTTACATAAGGTGCGTGATACGTATTAAAAAAAAAATCTTATAAATATTAATGTATTTTTTTACATTAATGTATTGTAAGGCTATAAATATTAATGTATTTTTGCATTCACAGGCTATTAGGCGTTAAATATATAAATATAAATGGGTATTTCTCAATGAATGCGCAATTTTTGTGTCCTCATGAGATTTGCTCCAAAATAAATATTAAAATCGTTGCAAAAGCGGGTGTGAATAATGCTTTATTTTTTATCATAAGCACCTTTTGATGCTCTATAAATTATTTATTTATAGGTGAGCTTAAACAGATTTATTATTTTCTTCAATATGCTTTCGGTTAATAATTCTATAGCTGACCCTGCGGCGGTTGTGTGCCCTCAAGCATTTGTATTTATAATTTATTATTTCTTTACGTAGTATTGAATTTTTATTAAAAATTAACCTAAAGCATATTGAACAAAATATTAAACAGTATGTAGGCATTTGTGGGGTAGACCATAGCACCCAACAGCTTTAGTGCAATCTTCACAATAAAATTAATTTTGTTGTTTACAAACGTACATAAATATATTTCTAAGTTCCAAGCACTTCTGTGAGGTTGCGATGTTGTATAAAATTAAAAACGAGTATCTAATATCAAATAAAAAATTGTTTTTATTAATAAGAAATAATATTATAACACAATTGAAATGCACTGATTCAGAAAAAAAAATAAAGAAAGCTCAGTCGCTCAGTAGGTAAGGCATAAAACTGCCTGAATTCTACTCTCGCTGATGGCAGAAAATTCATTTTCTGTTATTTCTGCAGTGGATCAACTTCGAGGTCGGGAGACCCTCCTTTGACATACCGACTCCTATAAAGTGGGTACCATTAATTGGGGGGAAACCTGGCGGTTGCGCGTGATATCGGGAAAAACTCCATTCAAAACTGTTGGCCTAGTAACATTACATCCTTACCCAACTACTGAACCCAAGACTCTTCATTTGTCTGCATATTTATTATTTCTTGACGTAATAATCAGTTTTTATTAAAATAAAATTTGATTTAATTGACTTAAATCCTATTTAATAAGGTATCGAACAATATTTTATACATAATTAAACCGTTGAAATTAAAATCGAAGGGAGAAGCCAAGTAGCATATTATATCTTATTATTGCTACTTAATAATAATTTTCAAAATATTATTTAAAATGGAGTTTTTTGTTAAAGAATGTACTGGCAATGTTATATATATATATATATATATATATATATATATATATATATATATATATATATATATATATATACGTTTATAAGCTGGATCTTCCAAATTATGACTATAAACGTCTTTTGGATTGCTGCAAACAAAATCTTTATTTAAAAATTTACATGTTTTTTTCCTTGTCTAGATGATCTTGAATATGAACGGGGAGTCATAAGCATATTAATTATTCTGCCAACTTTTGTCGGCAAAAGTCGTTAGAAATGAACCACGCCAATCTATCCAGTCACCCTGTATGGTCAAATTCAATAGCATTTTCCTTTAAAAATATGCGGAGAAGCTGTATTTTTTTATCATCATCTTTCACATTATGCCGCTCGCATTCTTTCTCGTACCTCCTTAACCAGTCAGCTGCATTTTGATTCTTTCCCTGAAATTTGTCAATGGCAAAAAAAGTTGAAATTAATGATAAATTCATTTCCTCCTTTATAAGTTGCAATTTTAAGCTTTTAACTAATTCCAGTAAATCTGCTTGGCTTGTGTCCTGTTCTGATGTTGGTAAGCTACATTGTTCTTGTAAAAAAATAATCTTTGAATACTGGATTGTTGTCGCTGTCAAAATACAAGGCAAAAATTTCTGGAGTTAGCGTAACCAACACATTTCTATACTGACCAGCTCGAATCAAATTTTTGCAAGCATTTTTTATTGTACTTACTTGAAATAACTGATGGTGGTATTTTTCATTTTGTACCTCAGTTAGAAATACGTAAGTAGACTCTCTCGTCATCAGCCTGATGTTTTTAACTTTGTTAACCACATTTCCATCATCGCTTTCCTTTAATATATGGAGTTTAACTTGATTCATTTTGCAAAAAACTGATTTATAAGTTTATAAGCTGGATCTTTCAAATTATGACTATGAACGTCTTTTGGATTGCTGCAATCAAAATCTTTTTTTAAAAATTAACATATTTTGTCTCTTAAATGATATAATGTATAAAATTAATACCCAAATCTATTATACCTACCTGCAAAATCAGTTTTTATAGTCTTTTCTTGTATAACCAATTACACAAACATATAACCTTTTAAAATTAACACACATAATACTAATTAATAATAACATATGTTTTTTTAGATATCAAGGCCTTGTGCCTTTAAACATCATTACATATATATTTCCTTTAATATTCCATTGATCCCTGTTGAAGAGATCCGCTACCTAGAACTTCATCTGGACAAACGTCTTACTAGGAATCCACTTACGAGACTCTAACTACAAGAAACTTCTCTTCGTTATCGACCACCTCACCATTTACAGGACAAACGCTCAAAGCCTTCTATTAAACTCAACTCCTTATATCAAAATAGTATAATTATTGTAAATTTGCATGAACCGTAATTTCATGTATATGAGTCATTTATAATTGAATCGGTGATTTGAAAAACCACACACTGGCCCACATTTTGACGAATGTCACTATTTTACATTTTCTTTTTCTGTGTAGGCAGACACATGTTGTGTGTAAAAAGCCTATTTGTTCACTGAGTCTAAACAACTGAAAAAGAGACCAGAAATTCTCTGGGAAGAACGCAGGGACTAGTGCCGATGCCATGGGGACTCAAAGGCTGGAGGCGAAGTCTGAATGCTTCATTTGCTATCGCACAACACTGATCATATGAACCACAAGAACCTAATAATATCAATATAAACAACCTAATATTATTTATTCGGCTTGTTTTGATTTCGTTGAGAGGCTGACTTCAAGAAATTTCACACTTCCTATCCTAATCAAGAGTGTCGTAGGACAGAAAGAACTTCGATTCCCCACCACACTTGCCTACAAAAATAAAGTTCCTATTAACATAGATAAAATTAATGATTTGAAAAAAAAAACCTTGGATTATATTCTAATAGATTAAAAGACTTTTATCTGAAGTTGTGTCAATGGACTACGACGAGCAATCCTTGTGATGACACTCTAGGTAGTAATGGAAACAAGAGATGTTTACACTCTTGAACTTTTTTTAACTGTTTAATAAAAGATTTTGAACATGTTTTCCAATGTTAACATATTGCACTACTACCTGCTTCGGAAAATTTAATCTTTTTATTTGGTAATTACAATTAGTTTGGTGAAATAGCATCGTTGGTTGGAAAAACCCCTCATGTCCCCACCACATTTCAATAAATTCCCAGCTATGGAATTGTCGTAAAAAAACAAGACTATAGTTTACCAACGCACCTTGACATGATTTATTGAAAACACATGTCTTCATTTAGGGGAAAAAAATAATTCACATGATAGACAGTTTTTTGTGCATCCTGAAAAGTTTCGATTTGTGGACTAGTGGGGTTTTTCAAATAACCTATAGATTTAAGATGAATCTTGAAACTAATTCTGAATAAGATTTTCTATTTTGGTCCTCATTGCATTTATAGTTCGACTATTATACTGCTTCTAATCCGAGATATGAGGAAGCATTTACCTAAACATATACACAATAGACAACCTAAACATCATATCTTCGTTAGATAATATTAGGGCGTTGAACCCAATGAAGAATTAAGTTTTCTTCCTACATATTAGGGGTTTTGAAGGCAATTCTGACTAATTTTAAAGATAGTTTGGCTTTTTCAATTTTACAGAATAACCACCGTAATTATAAAAGACTCATTTACATGTCAGTAATTAGACCTCTTTGGACATACGGATTGAGCTTTGAGGCTCCACTAAGCCTTCCAATTTTTCTCGTATTCAATCCTTACAATCCAAAATCCTTCGTAAATTTTCAATGCTCCTTATTATATCACAAATAAGCTTATCCCTAATGACCTAATAGTCCCATATGTTGCAGATTTGTCCCAAACCAGACACCTATTCTTCAATGACAAACTACATAACTACTCCAATCCACTAGTCTCTCAACTTGCTTCCCACCCGATTCCCGATAACCCTCCGAGGCGTCTGAAAAGAAGATTGTTTAGTAACCTTCTAATGTAGAACTTTTATCGAAATGCTACTAGTTAGTTGTTTCTTCACAAGTTCCTGACATGTCGTTGTGATCATTTTACTGCACATATATTTATTGTACTCGTATATCATGTATACAGTTGTAAACATCAATAAAGTATATACTAAAGCATATTTTAGGATTAAAATGATTGAAGATGGGAAAGAATCCCAAATATGCCACGATAAATGATTAATTATGCAGTGGAGACGTATTGCCAAAATAATTGAGATAACGAGGTTTGTTCAACTATTATAGATAAATCATCTAAAATAAGTAGCTTACATTCCAACAATAATCTGATCCAACTTGAGAAATTGAAATCAGAAACGTTACTTGATTGATTGAAACTTCCAATATTTTGACAATTCATCTGGAAGAGACATATCGAATCTCTAGATTCATTAAGAACCCTTTCAGTACGTTCACAATGATACAGGCTTTGGTCCCTAATAAGAATTCTTCATATTACATAAATTTTTATTTACGGTTTAGAAATATTGAAGACTTTGGCTTCCTCTAAAACTCCTCAATTAAACAACATGGCTGAATAGTTTCAATAATTAGCATAATGCTGTATTTCCATATTTACTATTAGAATATTCATTTAAGATAGTTTCAACATTGATTACATCGTTCATTGTTTTATTTATATTTTATTTATTTCAATTCTCAAATGTTACAAGGTTTAACAAAAGTTAACATCAGTTTCAACATGTATTTAGTGTTTTTTAAAAAAATTTCCTATTTCCTCTTTCCTAATGCGAGAAAGTGTAACACAAGTTAACAATATAACTTTCAACATGGATTTAGTGTTTTATCCGTATCTTTACTACACAGGGTGATTCCCTTTTGATGTAAAAGAAAAAAAACAAAAAAACAATTGAGTGAAACTAGACTAAAAATGAAAAAAAAAAAAAAAAAAAAAAAAAAAAAATGCCGCTGACCTCACCTTTCTATTCCAATCCGTTGCAGATATATGATAATTAAAAGTTTTTTTGTTTTTTTTAGTAAACCACGTTTTTTTCCATGAAAGCCATAATATCTCCACTTTTTATCTCAATTATTTTTTTAAAATTTTGACCACATTTCAGATTCAGCATTGAATTTCCTTTAACACCAGAGTACTTGTAACCTTGAATTTAACAAAGTTGGGACCTGAAAAACAGACAGCTTGATCCTCATCTTATTTAAGAAAGTTTCAATTTCTTATAATACTTCATCGCTCGCCGTTTTTCGAAAAACAATCCACAGAACTGTAAATCTCACAAAAACTTGCAAATTTAACCAGGTTTCATACGGTATGATCAAATTAATGGTTCTATATAGACTTTATTGAGAAATGTACTATTAAAACTGGAAAAACATTGTGTTTTCATTTGGCATACAAATCAGGTACTTTTGGTAAAAAAGACATTCTGATAATTGCTTAGTGAAAATCTGTATTTTAAATAGTTTTTTTCATTTATTGATATTTACAACTGTACAGAATAATATGCAATAAGTAAATGTGTTGACAGTGAATACAATGGCATATGGTAAATAACTTGTGAAGAAATACTCACTAGTAGCACTTCAATAAAATCTACTCCAAAAGGTCTTTAGGCCATCTTCTTTTCAGACGCCTCGGAGGATTATCAGGGATGGAGGAGGAAGCAAGTTGGGAGACTAATGGATTGGAGTGGTTATGGAGCTTACTATGGAAGGATAGGTATCTGGTTTGGGCTGAATCAGCAACATATGGATCATTAAGATCTTTATGGATAAGTTTATTGGTGACAAAGTAAGGGGCATTTAGGATTTTTCGAAGGATTTTGGATTGTAAGGGTTGGATACGAGATGAATTGGATGGTTTAGTTGAGCCCCAAAGCTCAACTCCGTAAGTCCAAATAGGTCTAATAACAGTCATGTAAATAAGTCTTTTGTAATGAATTGGGAGGTTTGACCGTTTGTCTAGTAAATGTTGAAGTAGTCTGTAACGACGAGCAGTTTCTTGTCGCTTTAGTCTTATTTTAAATAAAATAAATTTTTTCATTGAAACAAAAAGTAAAGAAAAAAAATGTTTTTCATTATATTGTTGATTAAAAAATAAATAGAACAGTCAATAAAGCGCGCCAAATCAAAGGAGTCTATTATTTTATTAGATTTGTTTACACTAAGAGGGAATCACCTTAGCCATTTTTCGTTTGTGATCACTAGAGACCGGATTTTTGTGCAGTAAAAAATCAAAACATGCAAAATCGTGCAGTAAAAAACTCAAAACGTGAATTTAATAACTTAATGCCTGCAGCAATTCATTTATTTCCACAAATATGCAAAACTTAACCAGCCTTGAATAAACTTAAGGACATTTCGACAAACGTTTCGTTTTAGTGTTAATTTAATCTGAAATACTTTAAAATTTGGGAAAAAAATTGTTAACTAAAAGAAATATAAAATATGTTTATCAAAATTTCCTTTTACCTGGAAACAAAATATAATTAAATGTTTTTGAAAAATAGATTAGTTTTTAAGAGTTTCGTGAAAATGTACGACATTATAAATTTCAAAATATTTCTCAGTAAAATTATGCCACCTGTCACTTAATAAAATGTTCTTCAGCAACGAAAAGGAACGTTCTACATCTATGGACGTAATAGGACAATTTTTGCGGCATGCGATTGTGGATGTATTCAGATTATCAGCTTCTATTTCCTTTCCGTTGGTACAATAATTTAATTTTTTTTTTTAACGAATGTAGCTTTTTCTCAAGGATTTACTCGAATTTTGAAAATAAACATCTTCCCTTTTCATTTTCAATTCGTTTTAAGCTTTCTTCGAGAGTTTCAAACAAATATCAGTTCTGGATATTCATTGGTCCATTGTTTCAATTTTGTAGAAACACTTGCGGACGTTTTTGGCATTTTCAAAGTTGATAGCTTAAAATCTTGTCAACAACTAGCCCTTTGTGCTAAATCAGAAGTGGGGAATGAAATGGGAAGCGGTGAGTAAAATTTTCTGAGGAAACGTCTTAGAACTAGGAAGTACGTCGATCCTCAATGTTTGCCTAAATCCTCAATAGGTCACAAATATATTTGATTTAAGCGACTTTTTACTTTCAATTTAATTAACTAATTAATATAAATTAACCTAATTAACCTATTTAATATAAATAATTGTTATAAATGTTGCCTAATAATCGTAAGTAAAATTTTCAAAAAATAAATGATTAAGTGAATAAAATTAGATGAATTTGGTTCAATTGTGCAATTTTGTGCAGTAAAACCCGAATTTGTGCAATTAACCTCAAAAAGTCAAATTTGTGCAATTTCGTGCAAAATAAAATTTGAGAATAAGAATCCTTAGGTCATAAATGAGATGACTACTTGGGTTAGAGAGCGCTATACCAAAGCGAACTAAATGTGCAATAACACAGAGATCCGGTCTCTAGTGATCACTAAACACGGAAACTACTGAACCATTCTGTGTCCAATTTTAACCACATAGTTCCAGGATAGTTTATCAATAATAAAATCTACTGATTTTGAATTAATAAGTTATAAAAAAATCGATTGTAAGTGGAAAACAGTGAAGTTTAAAAATTGACCGATATGTGGCGAGCGCCACTCTACAGGAGAGGTTACAAAGGTATGGTGTTTTATTGAGCTCGAAATAAATAGTAACTTATATTTATTATAAATATTAAATACGAAAAGGATTAAATCATTAAAAAATATTTGAATATGTGATACATCTTGTGGATCCCAGTGAAGTTTGAAAATCGACATACATATGGTTAGCACCGTTCTGCAATTGAGTTTGAGGTAATTTTAACTATATAATTTTCATAGTTCTAGCAAGGTTTAGCAATAATAGAATTTAAAATAATAAAAATTTAAATGTACAATGTTGAGTGGCAGAAACGAGGTTTACAATACTGTCTTATATTTTCAATGGTTAGAAATTAAATTCTAACCAGACGAAATCGATAAAATTATTTCTGTCGAAAAAAATTAACATCCAATCAAAATGTCGATCCTTTTCTTTTTGATAGTGTGTGTAAAAATATGATCCATGGGCTTTTTGTTGTAAGCACTGATCGCAATCCATTGCCCGAAAAGATTTTCTTAATAGTCTCTGTCCATCTGGTTTAAAATTAAAAATTTGATGTCTAATTATGCTTTTAAGTAATCTTCAACCAACCAATCAGTGCAATTTTAAGCTGGTTAAAAATCCCTGCTATGCGTGGAAATACCATAGAGGAAATAATTTCATGCTACAATACAAGGATTTTATCGATTAACAGACAAAACTTCAATTATTAGTTTAAATTATTTAAGTTCTTTTACTTATGAGAAGCCGTAATGGGGGAATTCAAAGTATAGATATTTTGTTATTTCCACTTCTATAATTTCAGAAATTTCTCATTATTCATATGAATGGATTCTTAGTCATCCATATTACTTATTCCCTTAAGGTAAATGAGATTGTAATATTAACTCAATAAAACAGTTAACACTATTATCTAAAAAAAAATATGAAAGTTTATTAGAAGTTTGATATTTTTTTATTTACATATTCCTAACGTTTGAAAATTTATTATAAGTTAACATTACTTTAAGCATTGGTTTAGTTTTTTCTAGGTTGATATATTTTTTATTTCTATGTCTTTAATACGAGAAGATGTAACAGAAGTTAGCAATAGTTTGAACGTGGAATCTGTGTTTTTGTAGGAATGAAGGTATGTAACCAGTGCTGCCAATTCCACATAAATGTTTTCCCCGGGTAGAAGAAAAATTTCCCCCTTTTCAAAACTCCCCCCCCCCCCCCCCCGATTTCCCGCAAATGACAAATCAGTTATGTTACTTTTCAAATTTACTAATGAGGCATTAAGTTAAATAAATGCCATTATGTCTTAATTAGAAATTAAAATATTTTAATTTTTTTACTTTATACCTTTATTCACACCTGTCAATTACAATTAGTCAATCAGTTAATCTTTTGTGTCTCAAGAGCCCACAAAAAATATATCATTAATTTATACAACTCTTTTTGGCATAACTCCTAGTTTAATAATAAGTAAGTATGAATGTAGTTTTAACTTTTAATTTATCTTTATTTTTATTTTTATTATTTATTTATTTTTACTTACTCAATGTTTTATTTTATTATCTTAGCATTTCATTTTGTTTATATGTACGAGTATATTGTTTATGTATGGGAAATTCTTTCTGTTATCTTTTAATTTATTTTATTTTATATTTTTTTTTTCTCTCTCTTTGTATATAATGTGTGAATGTAATCATAAGCCATCTATATTACTTATTGCCCATATTTGTGGCAGATTGTAATAATTACTCAATAAAAGTTCTATAAAAAAAATAAATAAATAAAAAATAATAATAATAAGTATGCCCCTTGTCCAATCTTCAGGCTTCTAAAATATTTTCCAAGTTCATTAATTTACATAATTACACTAATTAGTTCTACAATATCTTATTATAAGTATGTGCTTAGTAAATACTTTAGAAGCCTGAAAATGGTCCTGAAACATATAGCAACATACTTATGAATAAACAAGGAGTTTTGTCAAAAAGAATTTTATAAATAATGAAATTTACTTCTGCATAAACTGTAATCATATCAGTAATTAAAAAAATTGTCACTAGCTGGAGTGATGTATAAATAGATTTGCATGTTATAAAAATGAAAATTACAAAATATTGTTATAAATAATAATTATGTAACAAAATGTCCAAGCGATAACAAAGTGACTGCGGCAGTAGCAAGTCCATCTCACAGTTCCTCTTTGGTTATCACACCTTGCTGATAACGTGTAACCTCCACAAAAACTTCAGCAATTGTTTGAATTTCCCCCGAAAAAAATTTAATCATTTGAGTGCAAAGGCTTCTGATATTTTTCCCTCTGGGGAAAATCTCCCCCCCCCCCCCAATCTATCAATAAGTAGCTACGAAAACATCGATATAAATCGAAATAAGTTAACAGTGTTTCGATGTCCTTACCCAAAAAAGTAAGTATTATCCCGTCTCCTGGCCTCCGGAAACCAAAGTAAATAAAACTTTGATATCACTTAAACAAGAACATTATTTTAAGAATTCGTACCTTCAATTTTTTACGGATTCTTATATAATTTTCAGACCATCAAAAAGAATATTAACTTATATGCGAATTATATTCTTTCTGAACTGCTGTGGATTGAATTCATATTGTTGCATGTGAAGGAATATTTTAATATTTGAAATTATCCTTGAATCCCACACTTAAAAGTGTTGAGGTTTTATTACAGGAATATTAAATAGATAAGGTTGACAATAAAACAAAAACTGAAATTAACAAGCTACTTGCCCAAGAGATGAGATGTGGACAAACGCTACAGTCGGAGGCCGGATGGGGTTTAGTCTCCATTGCCGCCCAATGAACTGTTTCCTGTTTTAACTTCCCGCCAATACTCAGCTGTAATTTTCTTGTTTATATCGAATGTCTCGCTTAATCTGGACCAATTACGCGCCATTATATTTGTTAACAGGCCTAGGGTGTGGGCTGAAGGAAGCATTGCATTGGAATTTCGATTGTGGCGAGAAATAAAGAAATTAACAAATTTAGCTAATGAGTTTGGCAATGGGAAAAGTATACAAAATATATTCGGTCACTATAGCCGGTTGTCGTTATTATACTAACTACATCAAGTACATATGTAAACGTGAAATAGGAACTTCGTAAAACCTATCGCGTACACATACTTTCATTTAGGAATACTTTATTATTTCATAATTACATTTATTGTACAACTAGTATCCCCTGTCGTGGCTTCACTCCTTCTAATAAGTAACTTACAATTCGATAATTTTTACTAATAATTGAAATTTTATTTGTTTATCAATAAAAATCTTGTATTTAATTATGCAATTGAGTATTATTTATTCAATAATAACACCCTTTATTTATATATATATATATAGATATATATATATATATATATATATATATATATATATATATATACTAGCATCCCCGTCGCGGCTTCGCCCGCCCTCATAAGTTAAGGTAATTTCAACTAAACATTAAAGTTTTATTTGTTTATCAATAAGATTCTTGTATTTTAGCATGTGGTTGAGCATTATTTCTTCAATGATTTTTTCACGCATAGCAGTAATTATTAATTTCTTTTATAATTGCACTGATTAGGTGGTTGAAGATTACGTAAAAGCACCATTAGACATAAAATTTTTTTATTTTAATGTATAAATTGGTAATCACGATGGATAAAGACTATTAAGAAACTCTTGCGGAAAATAAACTGCATTATCAGTGCTTACGACAAAAGGCCCGTGGATCATATTTTTACAAATGATATAAAAAAGCAAAGGATCGACATTTTGATTTAGTAATAATTTGTATTCGGCAGAAATAACTTTATTGATTTCATCTGGTTGGATGTTGATTTCGAATACTATAAAAGTATATGACAGTGTGGCAAACCTCGGTCCTGCCACATTTAAATGTTAGTTATTGTAAATTTTACCATTGCAAAACCTTTCTGGTTGAACCGGATAGTTTCAGTTTACCATTGTAAACTCTATTGTGGAATGGCGCTATACAAGCTTTACTTTCGCACACCATATTTAAATATTTTTTAATAATTTTCTAACATTTTATCTTTTCAAGCTTCCGTGTAGAATGGCACTCGCCACCTATCGGTCAATTTTCAAACTTCACTGTTCGGTAGATTTTAATATTGCTAAACCTTCTTGGAACTATGAAGATGATGTAGTTAATATTTAGTACAGATTGGTTCAGTAATATTCGCGGTTAGTGATCAATAATGAAAACTGGCTTGTCCTTTTATAGAATAGTATAAATTATTATTATAGTAAATTTTCTAATTGTAAATCTTTCAAGAACTATGAAGATGATGTAGTTAAAATTTGGTTGAGATAGGTTCATTAGTTTTACTAAAACGCTATTGTCGCTTGCCACATATTCGATTTTTAAATTTCACTGGAAACCACAGGTCACACTACATATTTATAGCTTTTTGGATAACAAAATTTCTAGCTATATTTAACACCAGATCATTGTAACCTCTCTTGAATGGCGCTCGCTTTACTACACACCACATATTTATCGTTTTTTAAACAGTAATTTAATAGAAAATATATAAATTTTATTATTGCTAAACCTTCCTTGAACTATGAAGATGATGTAAGTTATTTGGTACAGAATAGTTCTATAGTTTTCGCGGTTAGTGATCACGAACGGAAATGGCTTGTCCTTTTATATATAACTTCATCATCCCCCGTCGAGGCTTCGCCCTTTCTCATAATTGAAGATCTTAGATAATTTTAACTAATAATTTATTTTTATTTTTTATGTTTATCGATAAAAATCTTGTATTAAAGTGAACAACTAAAAATTATATTTTTGATGATATTTTCACGCATAGCAGCCATTATTAACTTGGTTAAATTTAGATTGATTAGGTGTTTGAAGATAATATAAAGCATAATTAGACATCCAATTTTCAATTTTAATATATGAGTTGGTGATACATTTGTAATAATTTCCATTCGACAGAAATAATTTTATTGATTGGATCTGGTTGGATTTTAATTTCTAACCATAAAAGTATGTGGGGGTGTGGCAAAACCCGTTTCTAACAATTAAACATTGTACATTTAATTTCTATTGTTGCTAAACCTAGAACTATGAACATGATATAGTTAAAATTTGGTATATTTCACTCCAATAGTGTTTTTATAACAATTTAATTGAAAATATTATTATCAATGTTCACCTCTATGTAACACTGTACCTTTTAACCTTTCATGTAGATGGCAATTGCCGCCATTTTTGAACTTCACTGTTATCCACTTATTATTCATTTTTCAATAAAGAATTAGTTGAAAATCATTAGATCTTACTATTGCTTAACCATCCTATAAAGATGATGTAGTCAAAATTTGGTAGAGATTGGTTCAGTAGTTTTTGGCGGTTAGTGAACACAAACGAAAAATTGCTTGTCCTTTTATATAATAATATAACCCTATACCGCCATATGTTAGAATCGTATAGAGCTAATAGATAATTGTGACTTACAGATAATATACAAATAATATTGCGACTATAAATTAAGATATAAGGTATCCTATCTTTTTTGTTGGATCCAACTGCACACGGTATGCAAATTTGATTAAAATCGGTTCAGTAGTTTAGGTGTTAGCCGGCCCCTAGGCGGCGACACGTAATTTATATATATATACTAGCATTCCCGTCGCGGCTTCGCCCGCCCTCATAACTAAAGATAATTTCAACTAAAAATTAAAGTTTTTTTGTTTATCGATAAGATTCTTGTATTTTAGCATTATTTTTTCAATGATTTTTTAGCAGTAATTATTAATCTAGTTATAATTGCACTGATCAGGTGGTTGAAGATTACATATAAGCACCATTAGGCATAAAATTTTTAACTTTAATGTCTGAATTGGTAATCAAGATGGATATAAGACTATTAAGAAACTCTTGCGGAAAATAAACTGCATTATCAGTGCTTACGACAAAAGGCCCGTGAATCATATTTTTACACATTATATAAAAAAGCAAAGGATCGACATTTCGATTTAGTAATAATTTGTATTAGGCAGAAATAACTTTATTGATTTCATCTGGTTATATGTTGATTGAGTTGGTAATCCAGATGGACAGAGACTATTAAGAAACTGCATTATCAGTGCTTACAACTAAAGGTTCAAAGTTCATATTTTTACACACAATATTAAACAGCTGAGGATCGGCATTTTGATTCTTAATAATTTTTATTCGACAGAAATAATTTTATTAATTTGATCTGGATGGATTTTAATTTCTAACCATAAAAGTATGTGATAGTGTGGCAAAACCCGTTTCCAACACTCAACATTGTACATTTAAATTTTTATTGTTCCTAAACCTAGAACTATGAACATGATGTAGTTAAAATTTGGTATATTTCACTCCATATAGCTGTTTTTATAACAATTTAATTGAAAATAAGTAAATTTGATTGTCAATGTTCACCTCTATGTAACACTGTTCCTTTTAACCTTTCATGTAGATGGCAATTGCCGCCATTTTTAACTTCACTGTTATCCACTTATTATTCATTTTTCAATAAAGAATTAGTTGAAAATCATTAGATTTTACTATTGCTCAGCCATCCTATAAAGATGATATAGTCAAAATTTGGTAGAGATTGGTTCAGTAGTTTTTGGCGGTTAGTGAACACAAACGAAAAATTGCTTGTCCTTTTATATAATATTATAACCTTATACCGCCATATGTTAGAATCGTATAGAGCTAACAGATAATTGTGACTGACAGATAATATACAAATAATATTGCGACTATAAATTAAGATATAAGGTATCCTATATATATATATATATATATATATATATTAAAACTTTTATATATTAAAAAAAAAAAATGTTTTAGGGTAGTTGTGAAAAATATTCCGAGTACCGTTTTTTTCCTTTCTATAAAATATTTTTAATAATTTTTTTTATTTTTTCTTAATTATAAATAATTGATTGGATATTTTATTGTTTTATTATTATTTATTTTTATTGAAATTTACAACTGTATTTACAATATAAACATACAATACATCAAGTAAATATGATGATAATGATAAAAATGACACGTCACTTGTTTGTAAATCAACTAACCATTGGTAGCACTTCTACAGGTTCTGTAAAATGAGGTACTATATTAGAAGGTCTCGAGGCAATCTTCTTTTCAGGCGCCTCGGAGGTGTTATCTGGAATGGAATGGGAAGCAAGTTGTTACACTAATGTATTTGAATGGCTGTAGAGTTTGATGTGAAAGGATAGATATCTGGTTTGAGCTAAGTCAGAAACGTAAGGATTAGATATTATCAAGTATTTTAGTATGTGTTATTAACTTTTTGTTATGAGTTAAAACGAATACTGTAAAAATATTTCGTGTTTATACAGGCCGGTTAAGAGAGATTTTACTATATTTAAACGATTTTTCCTTTTGTTAAATACGTTAAATATGTTAATGTAGTCAAAAAATGTGAAGCTAAGAGGACGCTACTCCGATTTCGCTAAAATTGATATTCAGCATATTTTTTAAGATTTATTTATTTATGCACGAGTTGGATTAATGGCCCTTAAATCTCACCAGTGGAATTAAATAGTTCTTTCATTTATTCAATTTATTTTTTTATTTCGTCAAATCAGAGGTAAATGTGCTAAAAAAGAAAGAGAGAGATAAAAAAAAAAAAATCGCAGCTGCTAAAAGACCTTTTACAGGCACTCTTGCCAGGTGCTGAAAGAACAAACATCCAGGTTTTTGACCTGACGGTGCTAGCGGAAAAACACATTAGTCAGGTACAAGTTGCGTGCAGTTGTTTAAGCAGTCATTAAGTACTTTTTTTATTCAAACTAATATACATCCTTACGGTAGTTTTTATTAATTCTCAAAATGTAATTATTGTTAAATTTTCTATCCGATCAACACCAACAGAGGTAGAGGGTGTCAAAATTTTCTTTAGTTTTTTACAAATTTTTGATTGAGAAAGAAAATGTTATAGGGGAAGGTGCTGTACCTGTGGACAATTTTCACTTTTAATTTTTTCTAATTTCTGTTGCTTTATTTATCTGAGTGGTTACTGTACCATTAGATAAGAAATTTAAGGGGCTATCGAACCCTGGCGTCTTTATTTTGAAAAGTGGTTTTATTTTTACAGAAAATAATGTTTTGTAACTTATGATTAGTGTCCGTAGGTACCTTTCCCCTTTGTACCTGTGGACACTAGTGGTTGTACCAATGGACATTCATTTCTTCATAGGTTTATAGGGATAATTGAAATAATACTTAGAAAAACACATCAGCAATATTTTTTTATAAAATGTACTAAACAAAATAGAATATTTAAACAAGAAAAGTCGACTTAATATTATTGAACTAGAAGGGCGGCTAGAAAGGTGACAACAATAAATTTAGCGTATCAAAGTAAATAGAAACTTAACTTATTTTTAAAACTTTTAACAAAAATAAATCTTTCATGTACGTATAATTATTATTAACCAGGTTCTATCATTTGATGAAATTTTCTTCAATTAGCAAATGTTGAACGTGAACGAGTCTACTTTTTCTTGTATCAAAGCTATGAAATGCTTTACAACACAAAACATAGCTACCAACATATATTTATTCATCTTCAATTTCTCTACCTTGTTATAATAATCATTCATCAATTCATCAAAAAAATTACAATCTTCGCTTGATGGATCAGTCAAGATCACATTTGTGAAATCGCTATCTTCACTAATTGAATAGATTGTTATAAATAGTGAGTGTCGAGTTTTCTCCTCTTAAAAAAAAAGATTATACGAATAGTAGGTATCCAAATTTGGGCATTTTATATCACACGGAATGCCTACAAACTTTTCCGCAATATTTATAATTGAAATAATGAATTAATAAACAAAAAGAAAAATCGGTTGTTCTTGAGGACACTTTAACCATCTGTCCACAGATTCAGGTGGCAATGGTGTCCACAGGTACAACTGAACGCCATGTTGTGCGGAAAGCTCTGTTTCACAAAACCCGTAAGTGAAAACTGATATGAAAACATATGAAGTTATGATATATTTATCAGGCAACCCAATGAAATATTACTGCCTAGAAAATTTCTAAGTGTAGGTCTTAAAAAAATTTAAAATCACTGGTTAGATCGGTCAGGATTCGGAAGAAAAACACTTAAAAATAATAATTTCTACTAAACTGTTGATCTGACAATCTTGAAAACACACGTACAACTGCAGGGAGATGCTTGCAGCAGTACCAATCTAACAATTTAAATTTCCCTCCTCCCACCCTCTCTTTATTAAAAATGTCCACTGGTACAACTGTGCTTTGGGTACAGCACCTTCCCCAAAATTGTTGACTGTGAAAAAACCATTTCACCAAAACCTTATAGACCCCAACCAAAATAAATGTATTTGTCAAAATGGCTTGTCCTTTTATAGTGCTAGGTCCCTGTCGCGGCTTCACCCGCTTTCATAAATAAAGAACTTTAAAATAATTATTGAAATTTTATTTATTTATCATTAAAAATCTTGTATTGTAAAAAGCGTGCAACGAGGTAAAAATGAATTCGTAAGACATCCGAACAAACTACATTTCGAGTTTTATTTCCCGATGTTATGAGAATGATTTGGTTGTTAGAGTTTCCAGTTCTGGAAATCCCTACATACTATTGAATGTGCGAACAACATTCTTCGGAATGATCCACTATAACGTTTTTGTAATTCTGGCTTTGTGATTATTAAATTGTAATAGCAAAATAAACTTTAATTGGAAATTTGAAACCTTTGAATTGAAATGGTCGATTAGTATGAATCATAGGGATTCTAGAAATAAATGCGATTTCTCCTGTCCCTATTCCAATGAGAATAAAAGCATCAATAATATTTATTCATAGCTGCAATTTTTAACCTAGTTCCAGTGCAAAGATTAGGTGATGAAATGTCACATACAAACATAATTGGACATCCGATTTTTAATTTTAATTTGTACGTTCTCCGAAATCTTTTGTAAACTTTATTTATTTTGGAGTTCTGGCAATGGCCAGCTCCTCTATTTATGCCTCAAGTGAATGTACTATAGCGCTGTCACTCAGCCTTCGCTGGGTTTTTACACCAGTGACGAAGCTGAGAGAGAAGAGCTGGGACCTCTCCATGCCTGGCTCTAGGATGGGTGTGTACTGTAAATAAAGTACGATTGTGTTTTTAAGTTATAATTTAATTTTGTTTTATTTGTTATTATTACTATTTATTTATTTTTTATTTAGTCAATTTTTTATTTTATTTTAGTATTTCATTTTATTTATATTTATATTATATATTTTATATTGTTTATGTATAGTGTATACTTGTGTATTGTTTATGTATTTTCTGTTATCTTTTTATTTATTTTATTTTACATATATAATTTTTGGTTTTGTTTTTTCTCTTTGTATATAATGTGTGAATGTAATCATATGCCATATATATTACCTATTGCCCGCATTTGTGGCAGATTGTAATAATTACTCAATAAAGGTTCTATAAAAATAAATAAAAAAATTGTCAGTTGGTAATCCAGATGGGCAGTGAATAATTACTATATTATTAGCGATATATTTTAACACTTCATTGGGATCCACATGTCTTACAGCATATTTATCTCTTCTTTTACAACAGTTTAATTTAAAATAAGTAAATTTTTTTATCAATTTCAAATTCCAGATAACATCGTACCATCGTTACCTAGCTTATAGAATGGTGCTCAGCCACCGATTGGTCGGTGCGGTCGCTAAGGCGTGCAAAGCATTGCCGGGCCGCACCATAGGATTGTTCCCAAGAAATATATATGTCCTCATCATATAATGTAAATAAAAAAAAAAAAAAATAAATAAATAAATAATTTTATTAATAAAGCGTTTTATTGGCAGCAGCGGCATACATAAAACCCATATGTTGAACCCGCTGCTGTCAAAACCCCGTATGCCTGAAAAGGCAAGGACAAAAAAAACAAAAAAAAAAAAAAAAAAAAAAAAAAAAAAAAAAAAAAAAAAAAAAAAAAAAAAAAAAACCACCGATTGGTCGATTTTCAAAGTTTACTAGAATCCACATATTTATCGCATTTTTAGTAACAATTTAATTGAAAATAAGTAAATTTTATTATCGCTAAACCTTCCTTGAACTATGAAGATACAATGGTATAGATATGTGTATGTTGTGACATCAATTTCGGTAACGGTAGGCATATGAGGTGCCACCAAACTGGCTTGACCCGCGCTACACCGACCAGTTCGATCCTTACGCTTCACTTCGAGTTTACATTTATCGATAGTTCATTCCTATAATCTCACATGTAAACAATCACTTCTACAGTTTCAACTTGGATTGTGTTGTTTAGTGTGTTATATTGATATTTAATCTTCTTAAATGTAAATAGGTGAAACAGAAGTTAACAAAATGAGTTTAATAAAGGATTAAGTGTTTTATCAATTCATGTTTTCTTATCTCCTCTTATCTAATGTGTAAAAGTGTTACAAAACTTAAGAACATTAATTTATACATGGATTTGGTGTTTTATATATTTTTATTTTTTGCATCAATTTAAGTGTTAAAATTTCAGTATGCATATTTTGTGAATGGATTCTTGGCATCCATAATACTTATTGCCCTAAAATGAGACAGATTGTATAATTAATTCAATAAAACGTATCGATCTAAAAATAAATGTGAGAAAGTATATCACAGGTTTGATATTTTCTTATTTCCACTCCCCTTGAGAAAATATAGCAGAAATTAACATCATAACTTTCAACAAGGATTCTGTCTTATATTATATAATCCCTTATAACATGGGGAATGGACAATGTGAAAATAATCATAGATTAAGAGGTAAATGACATATTATATAATTGTAAAACTATTGGTGTAATCATATAGATTAATGTATTTTTAAAAACATTTAGAAGCCTGATGATGGAGCATTTTCTCCGAAACATGTAGCTACAAATGTTAAATAAATAGGAGTTATGTCAAATAAATACTTAAATACTGTGTTTTAAATATTTATAATTTGTTATTTACACTTCCCTCACATCTCAAATTTTAGCAGGAATTAACATCACTGGTGGTTTAGCATTATATTAATTCTGATTTAGTATAATATTAATTCAAAATTTATTTAGTGTCTTATATTTTGATATTTTCTTATTTCTCATTTTAATATCATGTAAACAGAAGTTAATATTACTTTGAACAGGGATTTAAAGTTTCTCTGTAAATAAAGGAGAATAACCTTTCCCCTCGACAAGTAGCGACTAAAACACCGAAATAGATCGGAAGAAGGTTAGAATCGATAAAAGGTATTCTAGGCGCGCTTAGGGGTCGGCACATCATAAGCCGACCGTTACCTTAATTTTTTTTCTTGTAATAAAAGTTGTGAATTATATTGGAAAGCCTATGCTAGTTTAAATGTGTCCTAATGTTAGCCAGAGCTGCTGGAAGAATGCAGTGGAATAAGCTTGCCATTGATTATCCTTCAACCGACGTTGGATCCGATTACGGTAAGCCGTGGGAAACATAACGGCAATGCGATAAAAGTATTCGGGTATATGGCGCCGTTTAACATGATACTTAAAGTTCCTTCCGGTTATTGGATCAGTTATGGAACTGATAATAATGCCGCTCCGAGTGCACCGTTACCTCCCAAGTAAACAGCAGTTCGTTGACCCCTTCTGAACATGGTGACATTTTTGCCTTTACTTTGCATTTAAATATACTATGTGGTAAGCATTTAAATAATACTAAGCGTTCTTATTTCACTTAATCCCTTCATAGAATGTATTCTATATGCACATTTATGAAAGTGAGTGAAACTGTAAGAGTGTCAGAGAAATAGAAAACACTCACAATTCAATTAATAAAATATTTGTAGTTCAAAAGAATTGTTAATGAGTATGAGATCAACTAGTTGAATAAAAGATATTAGTTAACACTAATTAAATATTTAAAAATATTAAAATGGTAAGGCATTAGTAACTTTGAAATCGAACATTAGATTGATATAATGAATATTATATCAAATTAATATAAATAGTAAATATATATATATATATATATATATATATATATATATATATATATATATATATATATATATATATATATATATATATATATATATATATATATTTATTATATAAAATATATAATTAATTTATAAAATATTTTATATATATATATATTATATATATATAAAATATATATATATATATATATATATATATATATATATATATATATATATATATATATATATATATATATATTAAAGATCTTTTTTTTTAATCTTGTTTCACTTACAGTCCGATTGTACTCTATTTCCCTCACTTTTGGTAGAAATGAGTATATGGTAGAAATGAGGGAAATAAAATTTTGAGTTTGATTTAAGATTAACAACACCAGATGCAATTTCAAAAAAAAAAAAAAAAAAAAAAAAAAAAAAAAATAGATGGAACTCTGAACTACATATAGGAAACATATACTTCAATGCAAATAAAAAAAATAACTTACCTTATTTGAAAAATCACTATGTTAGGGAAATAGAATAACGAATGACACGATTTGAACACTTGATTTGACACTAATTTGGTAAAACTAACAAGGAAATTTGTTGTAAGTTAGGTTACTCTCAGTTTGGGAAGCTCCTACAATGTTACCATCATAAAATATAATGGAATGAATCTTGGTTATGCTTCGGCGGGATTTTCCAAAAAATTTGAAGGAAATAGATTGACCCTGTGGGACACAGGTATTAGAAGCCATTCTTATTATTGGAAGCAATTAGTCTCAGTTTTAATTCTAAAATTCAATATATTGAAACTTACCTGAGGTACTTAAAAAAAAAAAAAATGAGTTAATAATTGTAGAAATAGATAACTTATTCCGAAATATTTTTTGACGCACTGAATTCAAATTTAACCATGAAAACAAATTAATAACCATGGGAAAATAACTTCACGTTTAAGATATAACCAGCTACTTGTTACAGTTGGGTTAGAAGAAATTTCTTGTAGAAACCACAATCGCTTCAAGACAGAAATTCGTATGTGATGGAAGAATGGCCCATATACTTCTTATAATATATGGAGTTCACCCTGTCAATATGAACTAGCTTTTATTTTAATAAAGATTGCAGAAAGGATTGAGGAGCGAAAGTGGTTTATACTCCATTAAAGTAGGCCCTTAAGAACATCACTTTTTTGGTGTATGCTCATGTTCAGCGTACTTAACAATTCTATGGTATCTTTTAATGAACTTTTTATCCTTTCAAATCTGTTGCGTGTTGATCGAATCATATGCGACATGCTATATGATTATTCATGACCTTTGTAGAAGACATGATACTATTATACATCTCACCAAATTCAATGTCTATACGAAATTATTAGTTCATATTTAAAAATACAATTAAAAATATTTATTGATATTTACTTCTGTATGGGAGGCGCGTTATCTCAATGGGTACTTGACTGTCAAGTTTCCGGGCCCGAATTCAAGAAAATTTATTTTCTGTTGTTTCGGCCGTGAATCGACTTCAAGGTCGGGAGACCTTCCTGCGGCAAATTATTAAATATGAAGGGGAAGGTGTCCTTGAAGAGCGCACTACGCGGCGTTGGTTTGAATAATTTTGGAAGTGGAGATACGATGTTGGAAAGGAAAAAGGGCTCCGGGCGGCCATTAATGGATACTGATGAGGTTCTGAAAGAAGCTGTCGAGTCAAATCCGTCCACAAGTATTCGCGAACTTGCCAGGGAGTGTGGTGTATTGAAAGATACTGTTAGTCGCCATCTTCTCTCCACGGGGAAGGTGAAAAAGACCTGTAGACTGGTCCCTCACGAACTTACTCCTCAACAATCAGCAGAAAAGTTTACAGAACTTCATGGGTTTGAACTCCTGCCTCATCCACCATATAGTCCGGACCTCGCACCTTCGTATTACTACTCGTTTCGATCCATGGCCCATTTTCTTCAAGGGAAAAAAATTGATAATTTTGCGGAAGTTGAAAATGCTGTCCAAGAGTTCTTTGACAGCCATAGGTCAAACCATACCAAGGAAAGGTATCAGTGTGGCATCGAGCAATTGGCTAGCAGATGGGTAATGACGGTAGATAACAATGGACTATACTTTGAGTATTAATTGTATTTTATATCAAAGAAATAATAATACAAATACTTGTTTCAAAAACGGTCATTTTTTTTTTTATATACCCCATTAGTTTCAATAAATCGAATGAATTCCAGCTTAGATTGTAGTTACTCCGGGAGTACCTTGGCTATCCTTTGTAACTAGACGTGGATTGGAACAATCGTTGTAAAAATAATAAAACCGAAGTTGCACTATCCCTGCTAGAGGATTAGATAGGATAATGTGATTTCCTTGTAGATCGGGAGAGGTGGAGGTGAAGGAGGACGGAGGCTAGTCTCTTGAAGTGCCCTTGTACGGCTCTAGTTGAGGTCGTTTATTTTCCGAGGCGGGGTGCACGGCCCCTGGTCTTAGCCTGCCTGGGGCTTACTCTCGGCTTAGCAGAATAATTTCTTTCGGCTACTTTTTCTTTCTCTTTCTCTTTTTTGTTTTTGTTATCCTATTGTTCTTAAAAAGTGCTTTAAACGCTTCTGGGTCGTTTAAAGCATCTCTAGAGATAAAATAACTGGTCGGTCATTCTTTATGAACTAGCATCTCCTGTAAAAAACTTAACTCCTCGTAAGTAAAAAACTTAAATAATTTGAACTAATAGCTGAAGTCATATTTTATTATCGATTAAAATCTTGTATTGAAGTACCGTAAAACGGCCTTTGCACCACTTTGGTTGAACTTCATTCTTTAACTACTAATCATTTTTATAATGCATGTACTGAAATATTTGTTTTGCATAATTAGCTTTAAAATGCTGTTGATTCATTACTTAATCTTGAAATTGCAAAATTTACAAAACTTATAATTAATTTTTTTGTTTTTAAATGGTACCAAATCAACCGGATACCCGTGACTTTGCATCACCATATGTTTTCAATTAAAAAATCATTAGAAATGTATTCTGATGCAAAGTCAAAGCTTGATAGTAGTCAAGAGGTGCAAAGCCATTTCTTGATAGTGTTTGGAGCTTACCCTAGTGATTTTTTTTCTCTGTTAGTAAGGATTTTGTTAAAGGAAACGATTGTAAATTACAATGTTTTCATTGAAATGAGAAACGAAATTGTACATTTTTTAAAGGTATGTTGAGCAACGATAGAAAACACAAGAACATACCAACAAAATATTATTTAGAAACAATATAACGACTTAAAACATGCCTAATTATAACAACTATAATTTTGGAAAACAAGGAACAAAACGATACCTATAAAATAAATTGCACTCAGATTCTTAGAGAAACACTGTTGGTAAAAATACAATCTACAATGGTTAGACAAAACTTATTAAAAAATAAAAACGAATACGGATTTGAAACAATTTTAAGGTATAACCAGGCAAAACTATAACAGCATTCGTCAAGATACTTGTACGTAGATAACAAAAACCTTATTAGGGGGTCACCTGTGGTGTAATGGTTAGCATAGCAGCCTACTAAACCCAAGATCGCGGGTTCGCAGCCCGGTAGATGACCTTTTGATTTTTTAAAGGGAGTAAAAAATCCTTAGCTATGCCGTCCTTCGGAAAGGACGTAAAATGGAGGTCCCGAGCCTGTGCGATGTCAGGTACTCGTTAAAGATCCCTATCCTAATTATATCTGGATAGGCAAAAATTAGGACTCTCACCGTAGCATTGTCTGATTAGCCATAGCAGCATAAAGTGACGTTAAACGAAATAAACAAACAAAAACCTTATTACCAAAAAACAAAATTTTATCTCAAATAATTTAGATTTTTACCAGTATATTAACTCCTTAACTTCAAAATATCCTGGTTTATTGATTGGTTTAGGATCCGTTTTTATTTCCAAATACCATGACTTTTGGCTAATATTTTGAGCAAAATGAATATCATATATTTAAATGGCAATAATTATAGAATAAAATTAATGCAAAATTTACTCGATTTGAGAAATATTTATTTGTTGTGAGAAGGACTTTATCCCACAAAGGAATCACACCTGTCGGAACACTACAATCAACTAACTGTTATAAAATATAGGAGGTAACTGGAATCAGTGTGAAAATTCCTTATGCCCAATCAGTGTTGCCATAAGTAAGTAAGAAATATAAAATATCCCTCATGTAGACAACAGCAAAATACTTTTTCTTCAACTGAAACTTTTTAGTGAATCTGGTGCAAAGTCAGGCCGTATTACGATATGCAATTCATCACTATTTCTTCAATGATATTTTCAAGCCTATCATTAATTTTAAGCCTAGTTGCAAATTCGCACACTTGGCTGGTTCAAGATTACTTAAAAGAATAATTGGACATTTTTTGTTTTAATGTATGAATCGGTAACCATGAATCGGATACTACTAAGATACTGTTGCGGATAATTGACTGCATTATCAAAGGATCGACATTTGATGTGGTAATCATTTTTATTTAGCTGAAATGATTTTATTGATTTCATCTAGTTGGATTTTAATTTCTAACCTGAAACGTATATGATAGTGTGGCAAACCTGGTTTCGCGACTCAACAAAACTTATTTTTTTATTGTTGCTAAACTCTCCTATTACTATGAAGATGTTGTATTTAAAATTTGGTAAAGATGGGTTCATTAGTTTTACCATTGCAAACTATGTTGCAGGATGGCGCTAGCCACATATCGCTAGATTTTTAAACTTCATTAGGATCATTTTATGTCACACTAAATATTTATAGCTTTTTAAATAACAATTTAATTATTTAAAATTAAAGCAAATTTGTTAGTAAATTTAATTATAAATGTACACTGTATACAACAGTGTACATTTGAAACGACTCAAGTAGATTGGCGATCGCCACCTATCGGTCAAATTTTAAACTTACAGTGTTATATACAGCTTGACATTTATAATCAAATTTACTAAAAAATTTACTTTAATTGTAAATAATTAAATTGTTATTTAAAAAGCTATAAATATTTAGTGTGACATAAAATGATCCTAATGAAGTTTAAAAATCTACCGATATGTGGCTAGCCCCCGCTAGCCCACTGAACATATAATTGTCATATTTTGCCAAAATATATACATTTAGCATGCTAGTGTGGGTGTTACATCGTGTTTAATATAAATTAAATATATTTGATCTAATAGTAAATTTAACCAGTTTTAAGATGAAAAAATGAAATTTTGAATTGGATAAAAAGTTTTGGAGTTATAGCAAAAAATATGCCACAAAAACGTGTATTTCACAAAAGTACGGGATCTTTAGCGTTCTGGCATGTGTATTTCAACAGACCCGATTAAAACTTCATATACAGAGTCTAATAGTAAATTTGACCAGATTTTAAATTAAAAAAAAAAAGAAATTTTGAGCCGGACGAATAGTTTTGGAGTTAAAGTGAAAAATATGCAAAAAAACGTGGATTTCACAACAGTTCGGTTTTTTTTGCATTCTTTTAAGGGAGATTATTAAAACTTCATTTATAATAGTCTAATAGTAAATTTAATCAGCTTTAAGATGATTAAAAGTAAATTTGAATCGGATAAATAGTTTCGGAGTTATAGACAAAAAGTACGACAAACATGTTTTCGCGGATAAGTGGGACTGACCACCAGTTGGCCAATTTTACACTTTTTCCCTAGACCATATCTTCGCGCTAAATAGTCTGATTTCGGAGTAGTTTTTTTTTCATTTCGTAGGTAATAAGTTCAGCTACAATTAATATTTAAAGGCTTTCTTCGAAAAAAAAGCTTCGTTTTCGGTTTATATGGTAGGTAGAAAACAACAACGAAAATAACCGGTATTTTGCGATTTTGGGCATGAAGCCGACGTCCTCCGTGGTAGTAAACTTCAGATTCGGATTCATGAGCCCACTAAACATAAAAATCCGTTGAGCATAAAAGTTCGGCAGTTTTTTCTGGAAAACGGACTTTTGGAGCCTTATTTTACTACATGAGTACTATGGGATCGAAATATATTTTTTCGGGATAGATTTGTCCTCTGGGGGTGTTATATATTGTTCATAGTTTTTTTTTATGGATTTGTGTTTTTAAGCCTTATTAGTGTATGTGTTTTAGCCTGGCTATAGTGTATATGGTTTGAATTTCTTAGTTATTATATAAGTGTAAATCATCCATTATTATACCTCAGCATAAAATATCAATAAACAAATATACAAAATAAACTTAAACTTTGGCTGGAATTACGTTTGTTAAAGCTACTTCCGTTGGCCAACGGCATAACTCTCTTTCATGGATTGAATGATCAATCTATCGATATATTATATTATATCAAATTATTATATTAGGATCGAAAATCGAACGTTAGCGTGGTAGATGATATTTATTTTTATCAGTGAAACGGAGGTCAAATTTAATAAAACATATTATTTTCTTTTCACAAATTTCTAAAATTCCCTATTTCCCCCAGGGAGCAGTTTCACCAAAAGTTGGGAAAAATCCCCACATCCTACAACGAGGAAGTAAGGAGCTTATTACCGGGAAGTCTTTGCATGCTTGACCATGTCGAAAGATACCTGACACTGACCCACAATGAGGCGGTACCGCATCCAAGTCACTACCATTCACACCTCTATTGAAAAAAAAAATGCCCCATTTTCCTTTGTATACTTTTTTCCCCCTTTAGATATTAAAGAATACTATAACCTCTGGAAAACGTCCAAGTAAAGGCTAAAGTAAAAGAGATTTAACGCATATTATACAGACATTAAAGCTGAAAAGAACTCTGGATAATAAATAATAATTATCACTGCATCGAGAATTAATGGCTTTTTTTTCTCTTCCTTACATGGCACCCCAATATAAGGACTGTTTATATATTTACATGTCCCATGCCTTATAGGCATACTACATGTATGAATATAAAAGTACAAAGATTAGCATGATTAGTTATTGAAACATAACGTAATAATGTTACAAAACATATATAAACAAAAATAAGAAAAATAAAGAAAAACAAAACGAAAAGAAAGAATGAAATCATCTAGCCAACAAGAAACTACCTCCGCTGCCCATCATGTGAGTAAGTCAGTCTTACATTTAGAAAACAAATTTAGTTCTGTCTCTGGCCATGTTCCATGTTTGAGAATAATACTTTTTATTAGATCAAATCTTTGTCTTTCAAATGATTTACATTTGTTAAGTTCGTAGTAAGTTCCATAAGTTTCCGGCCTGTCCTGCTTCCCCTCCTTCAAACGTGCCGGGACCTGGACCCCTATGCAGGTCCATGCCTGCTCACTCCACACCCATCGCCCGCACCTGCTCTGTCCTGTCAGTCACTGTCCAGCCTTGAAGGAAACTCCCCATTTTTACAATGGTCCAAATCGAGTACCGTGCGGTTATTAAATTATTTTGTAAAGAGGGTCTTACTCCTGCGCAACTTAAAGAGCGCTTGGATTGTGTATTCGGGCATTCCTCACCTTCGTTTTCCACAGTGAAAGAATAGGCAAAATTATTTAAGTTAGGAGCAGCGAGGTTGGGGCTTTCAAAAACAAACGTTTTGAGGATCATGAAAGAAAATTTGCACATGAACAAGGTTAGTGCGAGATGAGTTCCAAAAATTCTTTCAGCTGCTCAAAAATAGGAACGAGTTCACTGCTGCAATAAATTTTTACACGTTTTCACCAAGCAATTTTTCCTACCAGTAGTGGAAGAACATTTTTTTAACAATGAAGAAAATTATTTTTTTCATGGTATAGAAATGTTGCCAAAGCGTTGTATTAAGTGTATTGAACTTAGAGGAGAATATATTGAAAAACAGTAAGACCAGTTTTTTTCTTTCATCTTTCTTTCTATTCCAGGCCGGAAACTTTTGGACCTTAATTATGTGCAGCACGTCACGTAATAAACTTAACGACCAAATCTGGGGATCAGTCCGATTCAAATTTAAAAGAAATTTTGGTTCAGATTGGTAATTTGGCCAGTGAGTTCAAAGAAATAAAAGACACGCTAAACAAACAGACAGACATTTCCTTTGATAATTCCGCAAAATTAAAAAATTTAGAAGACCATGCAAAGAGGCAAGAAACATTGATAGAAGAATTGTTAGCAGAGAATAAATCTTTGAAAACAAAAATTACAAAGTTGGAAACAAAAATTAACAGGATAGAACAGAAGCAACTCTGTAACTCATTGGAAATTAGAGGTGTGCCACAGAAGTCCGGGGAAACAACAGAGGGAATTGTTTGCTCTATTGGATCGGCCTTGGGTATAAAACTCAAGGCAGATGACTTAGATTTCGTGGAGAGGAAAAGATCAAAAGGAGAAGATACTAGACCAGGTCCTATAATAGTACGTTTTGTCCGACAGACAGTAAGAAACGAAGTTATCCGGCTCCGAAAAATTAAAAGAGATTTTTCCACTAGACACTTAGGGTGGGAGAGAACGACGAAAAGATTTATCTAGGAGAGGAAATGACTCCAGTCAATCGCCACTTATACTGGCTGGCGAGGCAGAGGAGGGCCGCCGGCAAGTTGAAGTTCGTTTGGTTCGCTGGAGGAAGAGTACGATGTCGACGAGACAACGGACATCCTGTTGTCCTGATAGACCAAGAAGAGGACCTAGAGGTTTTCTCCTGAGAGAGGAAACTCTGTTACCTTAGCATCCCCCCAACAAACACTTCATACAAGTTTTATTTAACAAATTTATTTTATTTATGTATCTTTCATGGTTTAGTTCCATCATTTTTTTATTTATCTGCGTTACAAGAATATTCATATTCATTATAGAACTCTTACTGTTTATGTTCCTGATATCATTTCTTACTTGAAAATTTCTATTATATTAGTTATATTTCACAGATACCTCATTTTCGTCACCATTATCTTTATATTAATTTACTGTATTATGGCCATTATAGTAATTCTCTATATTACTATCAAGTCTCATATTTAATTAGTATAGCTTTATGTGAACCTAATATTATAATCACCCCCACCGCTAATCATTCATCAATTCTATCCTCTCTTATCCTATTACCATGAGTAATATTCTCACTGCATGCATGTTAATGCTCAATCTATTCCAGCCCACTATGATGAATTCCTATTCCACTTCCAGCAAGAACTTTTACCATGTAATAGCAGTTTCCGAAACATGGCTAAAACCTTTTATTCCTTCCTCTTCTGTTTCAATACCTATCACTACAACCTCCTCCGTCATGATCGAGTCAACAGAGTTGGCGGGGGTGTCGCCCTTTACATCCATGAAACACTCCGATCTCGTATCCTCCATTCCTCAATTAATTCAGATTCTCCTCACATAGAATACCTTTTTAGTGAAATTACCATCAACACCCGAACTATCCTTTACGCAGTAATTTACCGACCCCCTTTGATCCCAGCTTTGAAACCTTCCTCTTCTCAATAATTCCTTGTTATAATCACATTATTATCGCCGGAGATTTCAATTCCAATTTTTTAACTGACAACCCTGATAAACGCTTCCTGAGTAACCTCTTTCAATCCCTTGGTCTCTTCATTGTTCCTTACTCTGCAACCCATCACCTTTCCCAATCGGATACCTGGCTTGATTTACATGTAATCGACTCTCCCACAAATTTGGTATCCCACTCCCAACATCCTATACCCTCTCTTTCTGCACATGATTTAATATCGATTTCTTATGACTTTCCTGTTCCTTCCTTCACTCCTCGAATTATTACGTACCGCAATATTGACTCTTTAACTTTTCCAATGGTTCAAGCCGACCTAGAATCCATAGATTGGAACGCTTTTTACTCCACACCATCCTTAGATGCTAAGATCGAATTCCTAACTTCCAACCTTTTATCCATTCTAAATAATCATGCTCCTCAAAAAAAAAGTGAAAACGCACCGTCCTCCAGCACCTTGGATAACTCAAGATATCAAAGAGATGATGAGAACCAGAGATGCAGCCAGAAGGAAATATATCCGGACAAAACACCCTGAAGATTTAATCACCTTTAAAAACCTCCGTAACCGAACCCAATCAGCCTTCCGTCGTTCCAAATTCCAATATTACCATAAAGCATTATCCACGCATTCCCATTCCCGCCAAAAATGGAAACTCCTCCGCCAAATCCCCTCCTTACAATTTAAATCTTGTCCTTCGTACCATGCCACGCCAGATGAACTCAATAAGTATTTTACCTCATCCGGTTCACCTTCCTCAATCCCAGTTCACAACCCGAATAATACAGATTTTGATTCCAATAAATTCTTCTTTTCTTATATCGAACCCTCCCAGCTAATAGAGGCTGTGATGAAATCACGTTCCAAATCATTTGGACCAGATGGGATTCCAGCACGATTTATTAAACTTTGCCTCCCATTAATCCTAGCACCTCTACTCCATATTTATAACTTTTCTCTCCAGAACTCAATCTTTCCATCCGCCTGGAAAAAAGCTACTGTCCTTCCCCTAAATAAAGTTCCTAATCCAGCATCCGAAAATGACTACCGACCCATCTCACAACTTTCCAATCTTTCTAAACCTCTAGAGAGAATAGCTCAAGACCAGATATCCTCATTCCTTGAACAGCATCTTAATCCTTTTCAGTCAGGCTTTAGAACTGGCTTTTCCACACAATCAGCTCTTGCAAAAATCACCTCAGACATCCACCAAGCTATGGACTATCATAAAATCACCATCCTCATCCTCCTTGACTTCAGCAAAGCCTTTGATACCATTGATCACAACCTACTCCTTTCCAAACTAGCTAATAACTTTTCCTTTTCTCATAGTGCGACCAGATGGATCCAATCCTTTATTTCTGACCGCACCCAGATAGTCCAAATTCCTAACCTTCCCCCTTCCTCTCCCCTCCCAATCACCTCTGGTGTGGTTCAGGGCTCCTCAATATCACCTTCTCTATTTAGTTCCTACATTAATGACGTTTATCCCCTCATAAAACATTGTTCCTCTCATTTTTACGCGGACGACTCACAAATTTACCTTTCCTTTTTCCCTAGTGAACTGCAGGAAGCTATCGCAAAGATGCAAGCTGATCTTGACACAATATCCTCTTGGGCCTTTGCTAATAAATTGAAACTGAATGCTAGCAAGTCCAAGGCTATTGTGTTGGGCTCCAGGGTCCTTCTCAACTCCTTACCTGGAATCCCTAATTTCTCTATAGACTCCAATCCCATAAACTTCCACAACTCCGTTACGAACCTCGGCATTGTCTTTGACCAAACCCTTTCCTGGAAAGACCATGTTTCCCTAATTATCCGCCGAACAATTTCCACTCTTCGACTCCTAAACCGCTCCCGTAAATTCCTCCCTCAATCAACTCGTCAACTATTAATTACCTCCCTCATATTCCCCCATTTTGATTTTGGTAGTGTGGTGTACGGAGGCCTCTCTGCATCTCAAGACGCAAGATTGAAGAAGCTCATGAACTGTTGCCTGAGATTCGTTCTAGGGATATCACGTTATGACCATGTATCTCACCACTACACAAGATTAAAATGGTTATTTCCCTCCTTCCGAAGACAATACTTCCTGGGTTCGTTCCTTTACAAATCACTTTCCTCTCAGTCACCTCCCTATATCCTGAAAGCATTAACATTAAAATCATCAGTGAGTTCCCGCAAAACCAGATCCCGTTCCTCAGACCTCTACCTAACTTCCTTTAACACAACATCCTTCAAACGCTCCTTTATTTCTAGAGCTTCGAACTTCTGGAACTCCCTCCCTTCCATCATTCGCCATTCCTCCACTTATAATAGCTTCAAATCACGTCTTTTCGTTTACTTATTAGAAACTCAATCTAATAGTCACATCAATGAAGAAAATATGTTTTAAAATGAAGTATGAATATTCAAAGCATAATATTGATTTGTACAGAATTACTTTAGTACCATTGCACTAAATTTGTATAATTGGTTTCAGCATAATTATATTATTTATCAGACAAGATACATTATTTTTCCGTATAATTTATATTTCTTAGCTTTGTCTACCGCATTCTTTTGTTGAATATTTTTTTGTTTTTTCCTAATTTGTTTTTGTAGCTTATTTTCAATTTCGAACCTTAAGATTTAATTTGTTTTTTGTGTGATATTTTAAAACATGTATTATTAATCTTATTACTTTATGTTGTAATTTAAGTTTTTTTTCGATTCCTTAATTTAATTTAAATTGTATTTCCTTGTCTTTATTATATTTCTAAATTATACATACGGCAGCTAGGCCGCCAATAATTGTTCATTATAATTATTCTTAAGGGGCAATGGCCCCAGAATAAAATTTATTTTCATTTTCATTTACATGTCTAAAATTTTGAATCTGTCCGTTTTCATTTCATATGTCAGATCGTATTATGTTGAATCGTTTAGGATATTGTTTAGAGTCCTGTCATTATTTGTGTTAGTTTGTAGTTGTTACTTTGTATGTGTTTGTAACTTTTGTGTGTAATGTGAGGTATGAATTTATGTAAACTTGGTGATTTTGATGATTGGTTCCATTTTTCAACCATATCTGAATTAATAGCTTAAAAAAAATAATTACTTTGTATTTCTGACATTAGGAAAGTAGAAATTACAAAATTATATAAAATACTAAATTCGTGTTGAAAGTTATGTTGTTGACTTGTGTTACACTTTCTCACTTTATGGAAGGGAAAATGAGAAACTGTCAACATATAAAATGCTAAATTCAAGTTGAAACTGATATTGTTAACTTTATTTACATATTTTTTTATTTGTGAAGACGGAATAAGAAAACATTAATATGACACACTAAACAATACAGTCCGAATAAAAACTATTTAAATGGAAGTTTACAGGTGAAGTTATAAGAAAGAGCTATCAATAAATGTGAAACTCGAATTGAAGCAATGGAATCGATATGCAAAAGTGATGCGGGATTGACGGATTCGGTGGAGCAGTGGTTCGAAGTCGTTACCTTAATTAACTAAAACAGTAAATCAAACAGAAATATCATTTTAACGAAATTTAAGAAATAATAATAATAAATTATTCAGCTGTTAAATATGAAATATTAAGTTCCTTTTCCCTCAGGATGTATTCAACGGTTTACGACAGATTAAACCACCTTTTGAGAGAAGAAAGGCTTTGTTGGAAAACTTTCAGTAATAGTATAATTAAATCTCTGTTTATTTTTAGTTTAATGTTTTGTTCTTATCGTTTTCTTAATAACATTTCATTTTCAAATTTGTTATTAGTTCAATTATTACGCTGGTGGATATAATTGAGGGAAATTAAGTCATGAAATTGGAGTTGTATGTGAGACATGGACCTTGACTCAAGAAAGTAAAAGGATGCTTCAGGTAAAGTACTGCGTAAAATTTATGGTCCTGTCAGAGTAGAGGATCAGAGAGGAATCAGGACGATTCTTGAATTATTGAACTTATTTGGTGAAAAGGACATTTTAAAAGTAATTCAGCTCAAGAGGCTGCGATGGTTGGGCCATGTAGAAAGGATGGACCAGACCAAAATACCAAGGACGTTGCTTTATGACAAACCAGGAGGTGAGAAAGAGGAAAGCCCCGTATCAGGTGGCTGGACGACGAAGAAGGTGACCTGAAGGAAATGGAAACTAAACACTAGAGGCGGCTTGTGGAAGAGAACTATGAATGTGAGAATGATCTCATTAATATGAGGATTCCGTATTAAACTTTATTCCAAATGATGTTCCACTTAACGGAACTGGTTAACAGTAATATACAAGCAAAATTAAAGTTTTTTTTAGGTCGCGAAGTTAGATGCTTTCTAAGGAGCCTCAAATTGATTTCATGAAATTTTTTTTTCATTTATTGATATTTACAACTGTACAAAATAATATACATCAAGTAAATGTGTTGATAGCGAATACAATGACATGTAAATAACTTGTGAACTACTCAATAGTAGCACTTCAATAAAAATCTACACTAAAAGGTCTCTAGGCTTGTTTTTCAGACGCCTCGGAAGATTATTGGGAATGGAATGGGAAGCATGTTGTGGGAGTAGTGGATTGGAGTGGTTATGGAGCTTACTATGGAAGGATAGGTATCTGGTCTGGGCTGAATCAAGAAGATAAGGAACATTAAGATCTTTATGGATAAGTTTATTAGTCACAAAGTAAGGAACATTGAGGATTTTTCGAAGGATTTTTTATTGTAAAGATTGGATACTGGAATTGGATGGTTTAGTGGATCCCCAAAGCTGAACTCCTTACGTCCAAATAGGTCTAATCACAGTCATGTAAATGAGTCTTTTGTAATTAATTGGGAGCTTTGAACGTTTGCCTAGTAAATGTAGAAGTATTCTGTTACGACGAGCAGTTTCTTGTCGTTTTAGTCTTGTATTTGGATTCCGAATAAGAAGTTTGTCGAAATGGAGTCGTAGGTAGTGGCTCTGTTCAACAGGGATTAGTGGAATATCATTTGATGCAACTTAAATCAACGATCTAATTTTACACTTTTCTTTAAGCTTTTCTATAAGTTCATGAACAGTGTATAGGATTCAAAAATGGGTATTTATTTTCATAAACATCTGCCATCGTCGGACATGTTTACAACACTGTCAGGATAGGTTGGTTGGTCACCCGTATAAACCGTGTAAGGGTTAAACGTGAGCTTAAGCAACAATGAAAAATACGGATGAAAATAATCTTGAATGAAGTTTTGGTCGGCCTTTTGTCTTTTATTATTATCAATTATTAAGGTAGTGAATTTATTTTTGGGAAATTAACTCTTGAAAATGGAGCTCTATAAGAGGAAAGGGAATTTAAAAAATAATTGATCTCTACATTAATTTGGTGAACATGAAAATCGTTGATGAAAATTCTCGGTATAAAAATAATATTAGAAGAAGCCCTCATTAAAAAGAAAAAAATGACTATTCTTTTTGTTCTTTAAAAATGAGGGGTTTATCTAGCGTCGCTTGTTACCATTTGTTGCAAATTGGGAATTATGTTTCTACCTCAAGGTTGGGGCTGTTCAACTCCATTTATTTTCGCTTTTTCGGTCCATTTCCTTGCTCTGCTTCTGGGCCCCAGCTCCATTTCTTGTTATTTTTATTTTTTTAATATTCAATTTTACCAAGAGATGGATGAAAGTTTAACCATTTTCTTTTTGTTTATATGAAGGCAATTATCCTGGTCTAAAGGAATTTATACTGATGATGAGATCTTTTTCTTCTGTGTAATTTCCAATATTTTAACCGTTAATTTTTACCCCTGTATCAATTTTTCCTGTGATTAAAGTTATAATTAAAATGTCAATATTTGCCTCCCTCACTTGCCTCCAGTTGTTATCATTGATATAAAATAAATCACTTTTTTTTTTTTTAATCTTTTTTATTGGAACACTTGATAGAAATACTACATCTCTATTAAATATGTGGTTCAGCAACTCCCTACGCTTAAGACGCGTATTATTATTTACGTTAAAAGCATACTCTACTCTTCAGAGGCGTGGTATCTTTTGAAAAGTATATTATTGCTGATCTTGAGAGACCCAGAACGAGATTATTCGACCGATAACATATAAACATTTGGTAATTTGGTGGGTGGTTTTGAAAATTGCGGCTAGTTATTAACTTTCTAGAGCATCAGTACACCTCTTAGGCGTATAGTGTTATCTATAGGGTTAAACATAATTTCAATCTAGGTTTTATGTGTATTAACTTCAAGAGGTGATGTCTTTTTTCCAGGTTTGTAGCGGCTCTAGAGCTGTATTAAGTCATGACTGAATGGCTTCAATGAAGCTGCTAGTAGCCCAGATTTCCAAATCATCTGCGTATAAAAGTGTCAGGACACCCGGAACGGTTTCAAGCTTTCAAAATAAACCCTTTATCAGTATGCAGAACAAAAATGGACTCAAAACGACACCCTGTGGGACCCCTCTTCTTATCTGTTAGGAGAAACCGCCGTGTTATATTTGACTCGGATGTATCTTGGGGCCAGCAAAGAACAGATGCACTTAAACATCTTGCCTGCTACACCCAATTTTTTAATTTTTATTAATAATTTCTTCCAGACTTAACGAATGGTTTTTTCTAGGTCTGCAAAGATTTCTACCGTTCTCTACTTTCTATGGAAACGGTTGCACGAAACGTTTTTTATTTCGTGTAACAGGTAAGGCACTTACTTGCTCCACAATATTCCTGTATTTTCTGAACCCTACCTGTTTATCCTTTTGGTTATTGTCTACCAAATTTGTTGGTTGGGGATAGTCTCTCGACCCTAGCTACCCCTACTCCTCGAAAGTTTTCGTCCTTTTGAATAAATCAATTATTTCGTTTCTTAAAATGATTCTCTCTCTTCTTTAAAAATGTTTTATACAAATATAAATTTTTCACAGAACTAAATTTAAACCTAAATTCTAAAATTAAAATCGTTTTTTTATTTCGTGTTACAGATCAGCCACTTGTATCACAGTATTCCTGTGTTTTCTAAACCCTGCCTGTCTGTCAGAAATCGCTCGTTGTACTTCCAATAAACTGTGAGGTTATGTTAATAGTAATCTTTCAAATAGTTTGAAGAACAGCAATAGGCCTGCAGTGTTATGTTTTTTTTGTTTTTTTTTAGGGGGATGGGTATTATTTCAGCTTTTCGCCACGTAATTGATACTCCTTGTTCATATACTTCAGAACCGTGTCGATTGATACATCACCTTGATGGATTAAGGAATTATGTCATCTCGCCAAGCTTTCCAAGCCAAGACATCTTTTCAATAGCTAAATTAAAACTCAACTAGGGTGAAGAGAGGGAAAAAAAGTTAATTATCCGTTTCATTAAGGCAGGTTGGTTATTTAAAATATAAACTTTTGCATAATTGTTATAACCATTTTGGCCTATTCATTCATTATCGAGTGAACTAAAAATGAAAAAAGTTACCCGGATTTTATAGTAAGTCTTTTTCGTTTTCTATCATTATTTTTTGCAAAGATATAATTGATTGAGCTAATCAATGACCTCCTCAGAGCCGGGAGAACTTTTTAATTGGAAGTTGGAGTGTTATTATAGTACCGTTAATTGGCTTCAAGAAACTTATTTTCTGCCTCAAAGTTTTTCTTCCTTGAATAAAGTTCCTTCTTGAATCGCTTCTCCAAGTTGAAACATTTAATTCGTAGTCTCATAAATAAAATGAGATTTTAATGTGTAATTAGTAATTTAGGAGAATCTACGACGAAAACACTAAGTATAACATGTGGGGGAGGGGGATCGCAACTCCCTGTATTATAAGAAAGTTGCTTTGTGAATTGTCTTGTTGAAATATCCTTTATGGTTGGTGTGCCTTAGCACAAATCTGGTTATAATCTCTATGTTAGTTTTGTTTATAAAAGGATGTATAGTTGATTTAAACTGTGCAGTCGACTCCCGATAATTTTGAAACTCAGGGGACAATAGAACAATACTAAAATTACGAGTTTTAAACTAAAAGATCAAATATAATCTTTCAAAATGTGATCTTGTTTTCCTTCCTCTCACTGCCATTCCTAGCACAGAGGAACCTCAATCCAACGGAGCCAGTCCGAACTGGTCCTTTTCATTTGAGCGAGAGTTTTTCTTCTACCTGCTCCTATCCTCTGGGTATAGTTTTCTTACATAATCCTTGGGCGTCCTCCGTTCTTTACCCAGGCTGCGGGCTTTCATTACTTTTTGGGTTGCCATTCTTAATCCATGTGACATACATGGCAGAACCACTTTATGTCGCAGAATGTGATAGTCATTTTAGAACGAACCAAAATAATACATGTGTATAATATGTTACCGTACTTGAATAAAAACCTGTACCCCTCTACAACACATCTATTATTGGGTTCAGAACTTTGGTAAGAATGTTATCAAACCTATCACCAGCGATTGTGAAAGGAGGAAATTCGGCCGAAATCACGCGCAACTACCAGGTTCCCCCCCCCCAATTAAAAGTATCCAGTTTATAGAGGCTGGCAGTACACCAGTAGGATCCCCCGACCCTGTAGTCAATCTACAGTCCAACTAACAGATAAATTGTTTGCCTGCTGCCGGATTCGAACTCACATGGAAGCTAGGAGTCTTGTGCTTTACCCTCTGAACTACCGCACCTCCTATTCTTAATTGAACACGGTTGAAGTTCTTGTGTCTTATTTATTATACCGAGAATGAAAGGAGTACTTAATATGTTTAAAAAAGAATTTTCTGTCGTAGTTAGAAAATATTTATAGTAGCTGAAAACAGTCATCTACCTGTTGGCCTGTTTATTTATCAGCAGTAAGAAATAACAATTAAAAAAAACAACTTATTAATCGCAATAAAAAGAGCTCTATTTTATTTAACCTCTATCCTTAAGAGTTACGAAGTCATTGAAAAGTTTATATAATATAAATAAATTAAAAGGCTTGGCGGACCCGATGGCTCGATGCCAATCCCAAATCTCTTACACACCTCTTTCCATCCCAGCCCATCCTATTAAGATCAGTCCTGACTCAATCCTCCCGAAAATTCCGCTAACCCAACTGATTTACTTTTAAATCAGGTAATTATTTAATTCATCAACTCTCTATTTAAACCTTCCCTCAGCTATTACCTGAACTATATTTACCGAATAAATTCTCCACGATTCCACTTTGTGAAGTCTTCTGAATTCTCCAATCAGCTGTTCCTTTTAGGGGCTAAATATTCCACGCAATATTTTATTTTTCAAAGATTCTGAGGCGCTGTCCCTTCCTTTAACGTAAGGGGCCTTATTTCGTACTTGCAGAGAATCGCACATAGTATTATAGGTTTGTAAATGACGATTTTTGTATTTATGGAAGGTGCGATCCAAGTACTTTTACGAAAGAATAGTAACACACGTTTCCAGTATCTAATCTTGCAACTATTTGCTCTTGTGGAGAAGACGTCGTACCACGAGTATTAGGAAATTTCTGAAGTAAATTTAAATTGGCCATGGGGTTTTCCCTCTATATCGCTCTTGTTCTTCTCAACGGAATGAACTAAAATTTCCATTGTGGTACCGTTTTAAACAGGATGAAACAGGCCTCTCTTCGACCCTTCACAATTTAGCTAGTGGTTTCAGTGTGTGAAGTTAATTAATCCAAGTTTCACAAAGGTGATTTCCGACTTCGTATTAAAATATTTGAAAAATTAAAAGTGCTTGATCTATACTATGTTCGAACGAAACGTAACAGGGTTCTTCCTGTTTAAAACGGTACGATAATGACAATCGTAGCTCATACTGTCAAAAACTGCGACGCGTGGTCCCCATTCCTGTTATTATTGCAAAGTCATCCACTCCTAAGATATGTTCTATGTTTCAAGTCTCTAGCTCATCGGGAAGATAGTAAACAGATCTAAATATATATAGTAAATCTAAATCTAGGGTTATAGGGTGCGGTACGGTACGTGAAGTGAATCTGCTTTTTTTATTCCATCCCAAAAATGCCTACAAAACGTTTACACTTCACAAATGAAAACTACCCGACCTTTTTTTTGACAGATCTACGGGACTTTAAGGTAAGAATTATATTATTATTAAGCCATTGAAGCTTTCAATTTCAGTTTCAACACCGCATAGATGAAGGCCTAGAATTTTAGTTTTTAACGTGCAGTTTTAAAAGACTAAAAGAAATCCTCGACTATATTGCATTCAATTTTCGTGGACATTAAGATCTCATTCATCAATATACGCTTACGGAACAAGTTTTTTTTTTGGCGGTTTGACGTTACGAAATAGCGAGCGGCAGCGCGACAAGGTCCAAGACTTAGTAAACAAGCACAATACTAACAATAAATTTAAAAAATCAAAACTGGTGACCTTATGTATACCAAGTTGTACAATTTTATTGGACTATTGTATATATTTTATTGAGACTGATGCCGCGGGCAAGGTCCATTCATTGAAATGCCACGCCTCAATATATGGCTAATTTTGAGGCTTCTGATTACAGGCGAGGGTGTCGTATAAGGGGCATTCCAGGAGCAGAGGGGCGACAGTGGCAGCCGATGTAAAAGGAAATGCAGCAAGTTTAGTGACACTGAGTAAATGGTGAGAGGTCGTTGCTTCGGGAGGGGGGGAGCGTAAAAACTTGGCTTCCCTACCCGGGCCTGCGGGCTACGGTCATTTCGATCTTCTCCCTGCCTCTTCTTTTTTATCCTTTATCTGTTCGTTCACCTCCGTTCCTCGCAATATATCTTGTCTCTTCTCGTCAGGCTCTTACTCATATCTCTCATCTGTCTTTTTTATGTTCTCCTTTAAACGCCAAAGAGAAGTCTGTTAAAAATAAATATAACAATAACAATGAACTAAATGATGATCATTATAGAAAGATAAACCAGAATATAAATATTCTTTATTTGTTCAACCTCATTTCTTTCAGTCAAGATCTACACAATTGAGATGTTTCAATTACATTGTCAAAGGGAAAATATAAATAAATTTGATTTCTTCACTTATTCTGTAGGATGCTAAAAATAGATCTCTTTTATATATGGGTCATTCTCACAGAAAGGGGCATTTTTGGGTTCACGATTTCAGAAATTTAGAAGTATTCCGATCAAGGTAAAAAAAATTAGGATGCTCTCCTAACAGCTTTAATTAAAATTCAATGCCCTTCCAAACAAGACCGCTTTAATTTATCAAGAAAAAATAAATAAATAAGAAGGCACATGACTGACTCTCCCGTTTCATGACGCTACCTATGTCATGCCTTTTTCTTCACGATCATCTTGGCTGTCTTCTGTAATATAATTATTTTAATCTCTCTGCAGGTGATAGGATCAAAAAAATAAACAGTAATCGAGTTTTCACAAAATGTTTTTAATATCTAAATCATACAAAACATATATAGATACATCATTTATATGATGAAACACAAAGAAAAATAATTAATTATCAGTCTTTTATTTTGACCAGAATTGTTTAAAATTGACTGAAAATATTGACTAAATATTCTAAAAATAAAAAAGGGTATCAGAACAAACGTGAAAGAAAATCAATTTATTTATATTTAATGAGCGGACTTATTGTGATTCCGGCACACAGTAATTTATATGTATTTATTATAAAGTGTAAATGTACTAATACAACTTCAAATACAGTTTTTTATTTAGTAAAAATGATAAAAACGTTTGGATACAGTCATGATCCTGTCCTCAATTTTACAGATGAAGACAGGGCCATGATGGAGAGGGCATTGACGGACAGGGCCTTGACGAAACATAGGTATTTCTAAAATATTTTGTTTTGTTGCAACGTTTTTTCTAAAATATTTATAGAAATAGAAACTGTTCCACACCGTGAACAAGTACTGAGCAATAAGAAAAAACAGGTTTGTATTCTTAAGTTTTTATTGAAGCCAGGAACTTGACGGTGGTTCTTTGGACACTCATGACTTTGCCGATGTTGTTCTTCTCTGAGTGTTCCCACTGTACTCCAAGGACTAGTTAATGGGTGATGCAACAAGATAATAATGGCGTGAAAATTAAGGTGGGAATACAAAGCTGGCTAACACTCGCGTTTACGGGGAAATTTGAGAAATATAATCGGACAGGGCCTTGACGTCGATGGCATGGACACTCTTATTTTCATTATAATATTGAAAACTATTGGCTCTAGCCCATTTTGGACAATCACTTTACAATCTCCAGCAACATTATGATCTAGGATTGAATAATCACTTCTGTATTTGAAGAGATAGACCCCCTACCGAAGCTTGAAGTTGGGAATATCGTGCCCGGACAGGACAGGGCCATGACAATTGGTCAAATTTTACAATTTTTCTTCACAAAAAAAAAAATTTGATCGTGAAAAGAAAAATTTCACTTTTATATAAAGTGATAAACTACAATTTTAAAAAAAAATTCAGATTCAAAATCATAAATGGGGAGCCACAGATGTACTGGACACCACTTCTGCCCCTTTCTATGAGAATGACCCATATATTATAATTATTAAGATGAATATTTCCCTTGAGGAGAGCGATTGAACATGAAGTCAATTCATTTTCGGTTATTCCCCCTTCTTTCCTCGCAAGAGTCTCTACATTTTTTCGGAATGCTTCTCTGTCCACTTTTTTTTCTGGTTGTCGTGATATCCTTTGTTCAAATGTCATATTGATGATTTTAGTCCGTCATTCGTTACGATCTTCGAAATGTTCTATATCAATCAGCTGCAGGTCCCTCTCTGCCTCCTTTAACCATTCTCTGCCACATTTGCTTGTCGTTATAACGTTCAATAATTTTTTTGCCAATCTGGAGCTTTCCATCCTGTAGATTTGCGTGTAACATTTTGCTCGGCTTTTTCTGATTACATCTGGTATTATGCTGGTCTGTTGATAAAGTTCGTTCTGACATCTTTTCATCCTAAGTCCATTTTTATTAATTGCTTTGTATATTTTCCTTAGAATTTTTCGTTATTGTTTTTCTATTTCCCTAATTTTGGAGTGCCCATCAATGATCTTTTATATATATATATATACACACACACACATAATATACATATAACTAACGGTCAGGCAGCGCTTGATTGGCAGTTTTCCTTAACTTGAACAATATAATGTAACCTTAAAATATAATGAACAATATTTTTATTCTTTGGTTTTTATTCCAATAAAGAGTTTGTTTTGTTAAAGATTTTCTTTAAGCGATTACCATAATTTCTTATTTACCAAGTACCTGATTTGTATGGCAAATGTAAACACGATGTTTTTCCGGTTTTAAAAGTGAATTTCTCCGGTTGAAATCTATACGAAATCAATAATTTGACCATACCATTCATTTAATTTTTAAATTAGCAGGTTTATGTGAAATTTGCAGTTTTGTGGATTGTTTTTTCGAAAAACAGCGAGCGTTGAAGTATTATAAAAAATTGTAACTTTCCTAAATAAGTTGAAGATCAAGCTGTTCTTTAGGTCCCAAGTATCAAGAATTCAAAGCTACATGTGGTCTGGTCTTATAGGAATTTTAATGCTAAATCCGAAAATGTGGTAGAAGTTTGAAAAATGCTCGAGCAAATACTATCAACAGCTTTATGGCCAAAAACGTGGTTCCATAAAAAAAAAAAAAAAAATCTTTGAATTATCATATTACTCATTTGCTACTACAACGACATAACTCAAAAACTACAATTTTGCAGAAGGACAGTCTTGTGAATTAAGTACAGGACGGTAGACATACAATGGTGACATACCCTGCTCTCTTTTAGTATATATCTTAGTTACAACTAGAGGAGCATAAGCGTAAGATTTTGGCAAGTGTTTCCAGACTTTTTTGCCCAGTTTATATACATGAGCGGCAAAAATTTGGAACCACAATTAGAAAACACACATTTAACCAAGAACTTACAGTGAAAAGGAGAGGAAGCAAATGGACCGAGGAACGGAAGAGAGAACATAGTGAACGCATGAAGAGAGTTTGTGAGGAACGATGGAACAACCAAAGGACTAAGTAGTCATTCAAGTTCATTCGCTCTCTTAAAAAGGGGATATCGTTAATAATATATATATGACCCTCTCGCACGCGGATTCCGGGTTGGGGGGGGGGTATTTCGCAGAATAGTCCAGTGAAATTATACATTTTGGTATGCAAAAGGTCGGGTATTTTTTATTTTTTGGTATGTTGGTAGTGTTGTGCTTGTGTACTAAAATACAAGTTTTGGATCTCGGAGCGCCACCGCTCTCTTATTGATACTATCAAAGTCAGATATTTCGAAGTTTTCTACATATCCTCAAAATATCTTCTGCACGGATGGTTCTAAAGAAACGCTTGTTATACTCAATGTTAGACAAGACTAAATTTAATACAATTTGAGCAGAAAATAAGCTCTATAGCTTGAACGGTGACTAAGATTACAGGCTTTCGAATAAACACAAGTATTAATTTCAAGATTAACAAAACCTTTATAGCGAACTTAAAAAATGAGTTAGTTTGCTATGAATAAAACACAATACAGCGTTATTATACCCATGGTTCTGTACAAAAATAGCTTCTATGCAAAAAAATTTGTCTATTTGTGCTTATAACGTACGTTTTTATTTCCTTTACATTTTTAAAATATTAATATATAACTTAATAATATTAAAAGTTACAATTATATTATAATACACTCTTAACTATGAAAAACATGTGCTTCTTAGAAACCTTCGGTTAATCCGATCTTTACGCCGTTCTGCCATACCCTTTGGTCCTTTAGGGGTCGGATTAGTGAGGTTCTACACACGTACAAGCACACACTTGTCTAGTGACATTGCTGGAAACCCCTCCTAATTAACTTTTTTTTTTTTTTTTTTATTCTTTTATTAATAGAAATTTACAACTGTATTAGAAAACACATCTAGTAAATATGCGGTATACCATATACGAGATATAACGACATGAATAAAACTTGTAGAGGAACCAACCATTGGTAGTACTCTAATGAATATTTACAAAAGAAGATTACGAGGCCATCTTCTTTTCAATCTTGTATGAGGTTTCCAGGTAAGACTCTTTTCCAGATAAAATCCAAGGTATCTTATCTGTTCTACATTATTTAATGGTGCTCCTACTTCATTAAAGGATACAGGAGGACAGGATGAGGTAGGTTTTCGACCTAGGTTAAAGGTTATTTGCTGGGATTTATCTTAACTCTCCAGTTATGACACCATTCTTCAAGGGAAGTGGTATGAGACTGGAATGTCTGGGATGCAGCAAATGGATCATCATTGACTGATAACACGCTTGAGTCATCAGCAGTATATACGGTATAAAGTATGGGACCGAGGACCGTACCACTTACAACCCATGAAGGGTCTCGGGTTCAGTACTAAGGTAAGGTTGTACCGTTTCTGAGCCAACAGTTGTGAAAGGAGGTGATTTCGCTAGAATACACGCTCAACCGCCTGGTCCCCCCCCCAATTAAGGGTACCCACTTATTAAGAGGCTGGGTGTGCCCCAGGATCTACGACCGAACTGACAGAATATAAATTTTCTGCCGTCAGTCGGACTCGAACTCGTTCCCGGGAGCATGGTAGTCAAGCGCCAATGAGCTACCGCGACTCTGGGACTGAGGACTAATTAACTTTAAAGTGATATACTATATGATGGAATGGTATGTTTAATACTGAAGGCAGTTATGTTTCTCTAAAATTGTATCAAACCTAATGTGAAGTAGCCATTTTGCGAGATATCGTAAAAAAAAAAAAAAAAAAAAAAAAAAAAAAAAAAAAAAAAAAAAAAAAAAAAAAAAAAAAAAAAAAAAAAAAAAAAAAAAAAAAAAAAAAAAAAAAAAAAAAAAACCATTGCTAGATATATTTGTTTATTGACTCTACTAAAAATTGTTTACAAATTAAATACTATTTATAATTAAATTTCCTGTGAATAAGATTTCTAGAGAACTTTTACCTTGGGGTGGCCTCTTTAAACTGGTTTGACAGATAAGCTGATGGTTGATGATAATAAATTTCTCATGTAACTTTTTTTGTTGCTTTTACCTTAGTGATTTACCATTTCTCTGTACTATACTGTCTGTTTGAATTCCATTTTGCAAGCCTGCTGAGACATTTTATTTTATTTTTCCAGTTTGTGAGCAGTGGTAACTCAAAAACACCAGGAGATCTTCCGACTGACTGCGAAGGCCTTTCAACAGCAGCGATAGATTTGGTGAAGAGGCTCCTCGCTGTAGATCCAATGAGGCGCCTCCGCTCTCTCCTCACTCTACAAACTGTACCGTTCTTCTTGGGCTATGACTTATCAAAAGTCAAAATGAAAAAGGTACAAAAATAGTAGATTAATATAAAAAATCAAAACCTATATTCTGTCTTCAATATGAAGATTTGGATGGTCCTTTATTTTTTAAAAAAACTTTTATTTCCATATAATATGTACACAAAAAAAAGTAAATAAAATATTAATAATAATCATGAAATGAACAGAGAAGGCTATTACAAGGAGTGTAACATAAATATGTATTATAACAGAACTCAGGTCCATTGTCCTTTCAACTTTCTTGTAGGTTTGATTAATTCTGGGCATTGATAGAGCCAGAGGATAAGATTTTCCAGGATGATCAGTTTTATTTTAATGTTAGCTCTACAACTGAACCACTTTAAGGATAAAAGAGAAGATAATCAGGGATGCAGTCAAACAGAAACAACATGCCCAAGTAAAAATACTATTATTGTGTGCCAATGTTTTGACCTGCCTCGCAGGTCTTCTTCGGGGCCAGCAAACCACATTGGAAAGGAGATGAACGATAACTCATTCAATTATAGTTAAACGTTGGCACACAATTATAGTATTTTTACTTAGACCTGTCATTTCTGTTTTACTATACCCTAGTCAGGGAAGTGGCCAAGGATGTTCTTCCGCGATTTTAAACATTTTTAAATCCTGGAAGATTTCAAAATATTAACATTAAGGACGAAAACTATTTTTATATGGAAGATGAGTGTCTAAGGATGATGTCCTTCGGCCGCCAAAAATCATTTCTGAAATCAGTATTTTACACTGACTTTCTCCATGTATCTTAACAGTCAGCTATACTTTTAGGGATAATTGTTATATGTAGTGTGTCTTTTATTGATATCCAAATTTTCACTTTTTTAAAAGCTATTTTTCTATTTTTAAACTGTGCAAAGAAAACTCATTTCTATATTAATCCAAATATTTAGCATTTTATAAAAGCTAAGAGATATTAAAACTTCACTTTTTGTATTTTTTTATTTCCTGGTTCACATGAATGTGAGCTAAATAATTTGTGCCATTTTTTTTATTTTTTGCAAATTTCAGATGAGTTACTACTAGAATAATATGTATTTTGATTCTTAATTGTAATGGAAATATATTTTCACTATTCTTTTAAATGTGTATTCCATATTTCAATTTAAAAGACACTTTTCAGTTGAGATATATAGATTGTATTAAGTTTTAAATGTGTGCCTTCTTGCTGCATTATTTAAGTTGCCCGGTAAATTTAGACATTTAGTTTAGGGATAATTAATTTTTTTTTTAAATACTTTTAGTTTCAGTGGTAATAAACAATTACTTTTCCTAGTCTGTATTTATTATGTTTCTATTATATTATCTAGGTTCAAATATATCACCTATCATTATTATTATTGTTATACTGAGCGCTACAGTCCTAGTCCGGTCTTGGATTCACAAAGAATCTACAGCAATTCCTGTCTATCTTCCACCATCCTCCTCCAACCATTTACTCCTGGTCTTCTCAGGTCATCTTGGATGTTGTCCAGCCACCTCAGCCTTGGGAGCCTATCTTTCAGCATCCTTTGCACTTGTTCATGCCACCGCAATCTTCCCACTTTGACCATAGAAACGATTAGGGTTATCAAACAGTTGTTCCAGTTCCATGTTTAATCTGACTCTACGATCCACTTGATCTTGGTTATTCACTGGAAATATCTTTCTAAGTACCTTTTTTTTCCCAAATCCTCAATATCCTCTCATTCTCTTGAGTCAAAACCTAACATTCCATATATCACAACTGGCCTTATTAATTGTTTAGTAGACAGTGAATATAATATATGAAATGAAATGAAAATAGCTTTTATTGTGCAACTAAATAATATATACAATTAAACAATAAATACATACACATTTATCTTCCTTGCACTAGCCTTCCTCTTTTTAAGAGGAGTAATGGTCTTACACTTCCCAAGGTGACCAGTCCTACTGGGAAGCGGGGTTCGAAATCTGATTCCACTTATCCCACCATAAATTTTTATTCTTTGCTGTTCTCCACTAGGTTGGGCCAGCCTCTTTTTTGAAGGAGGGCTCCATCTCTTCAATTGCCTTCCTCTGTTCCTACTATTGTCATATGGTGTCCACTCGGTTACAGTATATGACCGCCTGTCGTCAGTAGATCTCAACACATGTCCAGCCCATTTCCATTTTAATATTTTTATAAGCATGGAAGAGTCTTTGAGCCCTGTTTTCTTCTGAATATCAATGCACTTGATCCTATCCTTTCTTTTGATATTTGTCATACTTCTTTCTATTGCATTTTGCTAAAAGATCTTTCTAAGTACCTTTCTTTCCCAAATCCTCAATATCCTCTCATTCTCTTGAGTCAAAACCTAACATTCCATATGTCACAACCGGCCTTATTAATTGTTTAGTAGACAGTGAATATAATATAAATGAAAAATATAACCTGTAGTTAATGAAATATTTGTTTCAGATCAAACCAAAAGAGATTTTGGAGAAGCACTTTCCAGATGGTCCCAAAAATGGTGTGAAGATGACTGAAACTAATGTGATTTTCTTTGATTTTGAAAACATGTCTCCTGTAATTGTTTAGTTCAGTGGTCTTCAAAATTTTTCTGTTCACGAAACTTTTCTTGGTATTTAAATATTTTATAGTAAATAAGATATTTTATATCCTCTTAACTAATACTCAAGTTTACCGAAAAATCTGTGTTCTTTGGGAAAAAATATTTTCCTCCTGTTATTTCTTTGAATGAGTATATAGGTGTATGTGTATGTATATATATTTTTTATATATAAATAGAGAGGGAGAGAGAGAGAGAGGGAGAGGGAGAGAGTTATTAATTTTTTTTGAAGTCATTTTTTTGTTTAAATAAATAAAATGACTTCAAAACTAAGAAATAAAATAAGTTTGAATAAGCAAAAACTTGATTAAAAAAGGTTCCTTAAAAATAAAAATTGTGTGCAGAAGAACAAAAATCATGTCTGGCTCAGAGAGAGATATTTCATGGTAAATATAATAAAAGTTATTCAGAAATTATAGGAGATGAAATTAATCTTATTTTGTTCCTGTTTTTTTACAATATTTTAAATGAATACTATTAAAAACAGTACTTTTAGTCATTAAAAGATATCAAGCTGCCTATACTGTATAATATAGATTTAAAAAATCCTCAATGTATTGACACTTGTAAAATGTTGGACATTTTTAAAATGGTCTGGCTTGAATAGTTACAATTAGTGTCCCTTGAAAAAAAAAGAAGTCATTTTTTTATGTTACTTAGTGCAATCAAGGTGAAAATTGATCTTCTATTAGCTATAAAAAATTGAAATTCTCGTTTGACTTAAGGACAAAGGAATGCTGCAAAGTCTTTGTGGCTTCAATGAACGGTTGTACCACCACCAAAAAAATATGATCTAAAATAAGATCAATATTTCCTCTGCTGACTAAAGCCCCATGGGATATAGTGTTGCCTCAATGATTTTCATTCACTCTTGTTCTGTCAAGAGTGATTGGCTATCATTTGACAATTTTGGTGTCTGTTGTCCTTCCACTTCTTTCTAATTCTTCATTGATCTCTTGTTCTTCATTCTGTAATGTAATATTTTTTAAATTAACGCAAACTGTTCTTGAACCTATATACACATAAAAAGAAATTATGGCAATATGAGCCCTATTGAATTTGTTTCCTCTTGAGATAAAATACCTTTTGCATGAAGCTTGAAATTCAGAAACTCATGAAACATACCGTAAAATGGGGTCACATTAGTACGGTGAGGTGAAATTAGTACACAATTGTTTCTGCGGTGATTTCCTTCTGGCAGGTTGTTGTGTCGACTTTAACAAATGAGAGCGCATGAATGAGTCATTTCATGCGCTCTCATTTGATAAAGTCGACACAACAACCTGCCAGAAGGAAATCACCGCAGAAACAATTGTGTACCAATTTCACCCCACCGTACTAATGTGACCCCATTTTACAGTACTTGATAAACTTAAGTATATCTATCCTACCAAAATTGTTTTTAGTTAATATTGATAATATTTCTTTATAATATGATACTTCATTTTATTATAATTTTTTTTTTTTTAAATATGAAATATTATAACAATAGATCTAAATGCTTTAAAGAACTCTTAAAGAGATTAATTGAAACTTCTGAGTTTCGTGAGCTTACTTTGAAGACCAATGGCATTGTTTATCAATGAAATCATACCCGTCCAAAAATCACAGATTTATTATATGTTACCAGATATGTTTTGTATTTAACATATTTATTTAAATTGTTAATTTATTGAGTAATGTAAGATATAATAATATTTTTGTATATATACTTATTTATGAAGATATATATATTTTTTTTATTTTTATTTTGTTAGATTACAAGTACAAAGTGTAACAAATAAAATGTGTAGTGATCTGATTAATTAAAGTTGCTTAGTCAAGACTAAACTTTCTGTAAAGTTTTCTTTAAACCACTCATACTTAAATTTTATGCTAAATCTTCATAATTGAATTTAATTAACAGCTTTATCTTTGTTGTGAATTTGACTAGTGTCTTGTATTTTATAGGTTGGATTTATAGTTAATTTTCCAATAGGCGGGCGTATCTGGTAGATACGCATCAGAAATATTGGGTTAATTTTCTTTGATCCTGTTCAGTCTCAGGATTTCTCTATTTATTACTCTCAGGATTCATCTTTTCTTCCCTCTTCTTTCGACCTAATCCTAGTCGAACTAGCGTAGACCAAGGATTCCTATGGCAAACAGTATGGTAGAAAAACGTGTTTTGTATCTGAGGAATTCGCGGGCCCATCCACTTAAGTTTTTTAAATATTTGTTTTAAATTTATTTTTAGTAAAATTTGTAATTTATCAGTAATTTAAAGTAACATAAAAATTGAATTTATTCTTCATCAAACAGAGATCTCAAAAAGGCACTTTTTGAGATCTTCTCTGTTTGATATCTCATGTTTCCTCACTTCGGTTTCTAATTTACTCCATAAATTCTCTATGACGTTGAGGTCTGGTGATTGGGGGGGGGTGTTTTTATAGTTTTGGGGCAATTATATAAACACCATTCTCTTGCAAGATAAGAAGAATGCTTGGGATCGTTATCACAATAAAAAGAAAAATTATTTATTATTCCAAGCTTGGTTGCACTTGCTTTAACATTTTTTTTTCAGGATGTCACAATATAAATGTTTATTCATTGTTCCTTCAAAAAAATGAAGATTTCCAACTCCAGAGGCAGCCATACACCCCCAAACCATAACATGACCACCTCCATGTTTGATGGTTGGGCAAAGATTTTTTTCATGGAGTTCTTCATTTGCCTTTCTCCAGACGAAGCCTCTTCCATCAGAGCCAAACAAATTAAATTTTGACTCATCCAAATATAAAACAGTTTTCCAGAAGTCCATGTCTTTTGTTAAATAATCCTTAGCAAAATTGATTTTGACCTTTTTATTTTTTTCATTGATATAAGGTTTTTGCCTTACAACTCTACCGTTGTATTGGTTTTTTCTTAAGACCCTTCGAATGGTTTCAGCAGATACTGTTTTAATAAATTCAATCCTCCTCACCATGTCACTAATAAAATAATCCTTAGTGATATTAATGTTCCATCAGTTACTGATTTGGAAGAAATGAGATACCTATCATTTGATAATAAACTCATTACCCATTAAAACCCACTAGTTCTCAACTTTCCATTCGGTACTTAATAATCCTCTATGGTGTCTAAAAAGATGGCCTCAGGACCTTTCTACTATACAAGTTTCATTGAAATGATAAATAATGTTTTATGTTCAATAATAACACTAAACTATAGGAACCCATAAAAATTGAAAAATTTAAGGTAGTAACCATATGATTTGGTTCAAGGCGGGCTTTACCCCTTTTATTGATAAAGTAGGTTGGCTCTAAAAGGGTAAGATTGTTTAATTAATTGCCTTCCCTGACATTCCTTGCGTGCTCTTTTTCTAATCCAATGTTCAAACCTCTTTTCAAGCATCCATCATTTAATTTTACACACATTATAGTCCTACATGTGGTGAAGTCAGTGCCTGGTCTATGGTGATAGGCTAATTTGTCTGTAAGCTATACTATTATATAAAAAGAAATCTATTTTTTGTGTTTGATCACTAGTCCCAAAAAATTATGAACCAAAATCTGTACCAAATTTTAACTACATCATCTTCATAATTTAAGGAAGGTTTTCAATAATAAAATTTACTGATTTTCAATTAAAATGCAATAAATATGTGGATACCAGTGAAGTTTGAAAATCGAAGTTTGAAAATCGATTTTCTTCGATATATTATATATATATATATATATATATATATATATATATATATATATATATATATATATATATATATATAAATATTTAAATTATTAATTATATATATATAGTAAATCCTCTCAGTCTTATATTCTATGTAAATATTCTTTATCAGGATTACCGACTTATTCATTAAAATTAAAAACTAAATTTCCACTTAGGCTTTTACGTACTCTTCAACCTCCTCATCAGTGCAGTGGCGTCAGGTTAAAAATTACAGCTATGAATGGAAATATCACTGGAACTCTCATTTCTTCCTAAAATTCAAATAATTCCTAATAATCTACCATTTCAGTACAAATTATTAAAATTTTCGCTAATTAATATTTTAGAGGATTTTCCTGTTACTCTCACCATTAATAGTATGTAACCTTTCCAGAACTAGAAACCATAACAATCATATCATTCTCATAACATCGGGAGATAAAACTATAAATTTAGTTTATTTGGATGAATAAACTTATAAATAAGTTTACAAATAAATTTATTTTTTCCTTTTGCATGCTATCTGCAATACAATATGTGTATTGATAGATAAATACAACTTTAATTATTATTTAAAATTATCTAAGTTCTTTACTAATTAGAGCGGTTATAGCCGCAATGGGGAATGCTATTTTTACAATAAAATTCATTCTAAACTCCACTGAAAACTTACTGCTCATAGTCTTACAAGGTATTCGATTAAACACCTCTGCAATGAATTCACAAGATATCTACAAATGATATTGCTGGTCAAACCGTCTTACATACTTAATTAATATTAATCTTTTTTACATCATGTTCATTTATTTACACATGTTTTGGTTCCCATTGTGTTTGAATTTCAATTGAAAATGATGTTACGTGTCAGTTATCAATATATATATACTGGGTTCCAAAAGGATGAATTACCGTTTCCATTAATATACAAAAGAAAAAGAACATGAAGTATAGCGTTATTAGGTATAATCCCATGATTCGTCTTCCTTCAAAATTAAGAGTAGGCATCAATATGGTTGATGATATCAAAGCAATGAAGAGGAATAGGGAACCGATTGGACTCAGTGCCCCATAGAATGCCTGTAACAACAAAAGTGTATAGTTAAACAAAAAAATACATACAGAAAAAAAATTCTCTTTACATGAAAATTACTGAAAAAATATAATTTTTTGGTAAAGATTAGTATCAATAATGTTAATAAAGTCATGTTACACATCTAATTGTTTTTAAAAAATAAAGTTTCTTGATGTGAATAATTATAAAGTATAATTAATAAAGTATATAAGTGAATAATTAAATCCATTTCAAAGTGCAGGGATTTATAAAACTGTATGTGTGTGTATTTTATGCTTATTGTAATTTGAAGTATAAATTGAACTGATTTGTTCACCTTTATTTGGACCCATTTTCTTAGGAAAACAATTTGTCCTAAACAGTTTTTGGTAATGATATTTAAATTTTCTTTAGGTTTTATTGAGAGATGAATTTTACTTCTATTTTAACCCCTAAATAAGCTTATTAGAAAAAAAAATATCTGTCCAAAGACTTAAAGAAAAATAATAAAAAACTATTGGGCAACCTCACATGAAATGTCCTATTTTTTAAATGATAATGTTTGGAAAATTAAAGAGTTTTAAGTTAATTTCTAGCTATTACTACTACTTATCCTTCCTTTATTTACAAACAGTGTTGTTTTTTCCCTCCAAGTAGGCATAACCGAGTTTGGTTTCATGACGAATGTGAAAATGGGAACATTCAATTTCCGAGTAATTTTATGGGTTTAAATTTGGAAATGGAAAGGGTGATGTATGGCAATTAACGCTGATCAGGTCAATGGCCTAGATGTTGATCAGCCACCATAGCATCAAAATTTGATCAAACAACAGCCTGCACTCACAAAGAGGGAAGGACCTACCCTGTACCATGATAACACCTGACATGATATTTTGATGCAGACAGTAAATAAATTAAAGGATTTGGCTTATGAAGTCCTATCTCACCCCCTATATTTTCTCCTCTATCCACTACATACTTCCACTTTTTTCAAAGCTTGGATAACTATATGCGAGAAAAATTGTTTACAAATGATGCAGACGATTATAATTGCTTTTATGACTTTGTTTTATCATGTGACTCAAACTTTTTCAGATCTGGTATCAAAAACTAGGTTAACTGTTGGGGCAAGTGTGTTGAAAATGATGGTGTATATTTTGAATAAAATATATTAGAATTGTTTGTTATTTATTTTTTGTTGCAAAAAACAGACATTTCATGCGGGGCAATCTAATATTATTTTAGTAAAACTTTATTAAAATATTACTCCAATGTAAAATGGAAGCTTCTTAGATAATATTTACTACGGTATGCTTTAGAAAAATTTTCCTTGATGACAAATTTGTTCACCCAACAACTTTGATTCATAAAAATTATTAATAGTTAATAATTAAACCTATCGAAAAAACATGTAATTACTGTTTTATATTCTCTGGTGAACATATAAGTAATTGAAATCATAAGCTGCTTTAGGCATTTTTTTTTTTTTTAATTGTATGAACTAACTTTGATTTTAATTTGAATTGTTAACATCTTATAATAAAAATAAGTAAATACTTACTTTCAAAGGTTTTCCTCTATAATATAGAAACAAGTATACCAAAGCTGTTCCGATTGAGCAGTCTATCAAACTGTTAAGGAAGACTGTTTACTGAATCACAACTCTACTAAACATCAGGAATGAAATAGATATAATTCTCAACGATATTATACTAAGGGTAATGGCTGTTATAATGTTGACAGTAATACTATACTAAAGAAACTTGTAGTTGTCCATTGGGGCATAAAATCAGTAGTGTACCGAAATAGAATGGCACCCCTTCCCTATGGCTTAATGAAACTCATCATTTCCTCCTCCACTCTTTCAGCAGCTTAATGAGATGTGACTCCTCCCCCCTTTCCTGCTGCATGATATAAAAAAAGATTAAAAAAGTACTACATTCTATGTACTTTAAGCTGTTTTAAGAAAAATAGAGGTCTTGTAACTTTTTTCATAATTATTTTAACTCATTTGAAATTTCTGAAGTAATCCAGAGTAACGGAGAGGACTATTCTGATGAAGATGTTTTTATTAGTGAGGAGGAACTTCAGGAAGCCATCTCCAAGATGAAACTTGGCAAGTCCGGAAGACTGGATGAAATGATGAGTTATATGGGCAATAAAGGTGAAGAAATGTTTCTCCATCTTATAATTCACATCTGGCATAAGATAAGGATACCTAAGGACTGGGAGATGGCTGTGATTGTGCCCATTTACAAGAAGGGAGACAATATGCAATACAAAAACCATTGTGGCATATCCATACTCAGAATGCCAAGCAAGCTTTACTCAAGATTTTAGAAGCAAGGATAAGAAGATTAGTTGATGACCAGTTTGGAGAAGAGCAACAAGGGTTAGCAAGTCTTTGAAAAGAAGAGGGGGGAGGGAATTGGATGAGAACTGCGATATAGTTTGTTTGTTGGATTTTGGTTTGAGGTGAGGACCAGCAGGCTGAAGGAGGGAACTCAAGGTAGCTTCGAACACATCAAGGTTATCCATTAGCTGTAGATATATGTGACATCCCATGCATATAGTCAGCAATACTAATATTTGTAAATTGGTCAGATTTGTTGAGTTAATTAATTACTTAAGTTGTTAAATGTATATCCCATTTTATAAATTATACTATAATGGTAGCAAGACAAGATAGAGGACATCTGGACCAACTGCCGAAGAACGATTGAAAAAACCGCTGAACTTGTTTTAGGGCTGGCTGAGAAGGAGGCAAGAAAACCTTGGTTTGACCAAGACTGTCAGAAAGCTACAGAGGTTAAAAATGCAGCATATAAGCTGATGATTAACCGTCGTACGCGAGGAACGGTGGATGAATATAGGAAGAAAAGAAGAGAAGAGAAATGCTTGCACCGGTGGAAGAAAAGAAAAGAGAAAGAAAGAGAGTTGAAAGAGCTGGAAGAATCTAGGGCCATTGGAGACTCCCGAATGTTCTATCGAAGTGTTAACAGAAGCAGGAGACCATTTAAACAAATACCTTCGATATGTATGGATCAGAAGGGAGCTATCCAGTCTGTTGAAAGAGCCTGCCTTTCAGAATGGAGGATATATTTCAAAGAGCTCTTGAATGGTCAAAAATCAGATAAACAAGTGGACCAACAACTCCTACATATGGAACCAGATGATGAAGTAGAGCCACCAGACGAAGATGTCAAAGTCATGGATGCCATTAATAGGCTGAAGAATAATAAGGCCCCAGAGATTGATAGTCTTCCTGCCGAACTGTACAAGTATGGTGGAAATGAACTAATCAAGCTCCTCCATAACCTACTAATTAGTATCTGGACAGAGGAGATCATACCCACTGATTAGAAGAAAACGGTTATCAGTCCAATACACAAAAAGGGCGACTTATTGAAATGCTCAAACTATCAGGGTATTGCTCTACTCCCTTGTGCCTATAAAATTCTATCAAACATACTGTTCCAGAGACTTCTTCTGTTTGCAAAGCGAGAACTAGGCCACTACCAGTGTGGATTTAGACGGGGAAGGTCCACGATCGACCAGATATTCTTCCTGAGGACAATCCTGGAAAGAGGTCGTGAGTACAATATCAAAACTCACCACCTCTTCGTCGACTTTAAGTCAGCGTATGACACTATTAACCATGAAAAGCTGTATGAAGCATTAATACAGTTCAGAATCCCGATAAAGCTTATAAGACTCATAAAGCTAACCATGGAAAAGGTGAACTGTGTCGTGAAAATCCGTGGCAGCACCTCAGAAGAGTTTACATCAGAAAGAGGCGTGAGACAAGGTGATGCTCTGGCAAGCCTACTGTTTCTTCTTGCACTGGAAAAAGCTGTCCGAGACAGCAGCATCCAAACAACAGGGACAATATGGAATAGAATGGTGCAGATCCTCGCATTGGCAGATGACATCGACATAATTGGACGCTCTCAGCAGGTGGTAGCCCAATACTTTTTAGAACTGGAAGTTGCAGCCAAGAAACTGGATTTGGTTGTTAACGAGGAAAAAACCAAATTCATGATAACCCAGGAGACCCCAGTACAAGAAGGCGTCATGGTTCGATTCGGTGGTTACAAGTTTGAACAGGTATCCCAGTTTACATACCTGGGATCGTTGGTCACAAGCAATAACCAAATGGGCACAGAAATAAAAAACAGAATATTGGTTGCTAACCAGTGCTACTTTGGGCTAAGATGTCACATGAGAAGCCACTTAGTGACCCAGCGTAGCAAAATAATTCTGTATAAAACGCTTATCCAACCTGTTCTGGCATACGGGTCTGAGACCTGGACAACCACAAAAGCAGAGATGGTTCAGTTCTTGTTGAAGGGGAATGGCGGCGCCGAAATAATAAAGAAGTTTACGACAGGTATAATGAGCCGGATGTCTTTAAATTCATTAAAGTAGGGCGACTTAGATGGGCGGGTCATGCTGCAAGGATGACAGAGGATAAGATTCCGAGAAAAGTTCTTACAGAGATCCTGCATGGAAACCGACCCATTGGAAGACCCAAGTTAAGATGGAGAGACTGTGTGGACAGGGATGCCAGGGGACTGGGCGTGAGAAACTGGATGGCCGCAGCACAAGACAGAAACGCATGGCGGTTGCTGTTGGCGGAGGCCATGACTCCTTAGCGGGTTGTAGTGCCGAATTAGATAGATAGATAGATAATGGTAGTAAAGAAGAATGTACATATAAGATAATATTCATGGTAACTTCCTAAATGGCGCTATTTATAATTAAACATTAGACTGAATTGGTAACGTGGTATCACTGAGAGAGGGATTTCGACCAAGATACAGTACACAAATTAAATACCAATTGAAAAGAGCCTGTGGTGTTTCTGGGATAAAGATTCATGATATCAGTTATAATTTGCTAAATTGTATCACTTAAAGGATTGAGTATGTTTGGAAGACAATTTAAGGGAATATGTTCTGTTGTAAAACTTCATGTATGGATTATTGGTCTATAATTGAGCAAGGTCAGTAAGTTCAATTATCTACTTAGAATATTTATCACTGTCCAATGAACGAGTTCTGTTGGATTGTTTGTTAAGATTTTCATACTTCATATTATAATTACTACTGAAGTAACTGTTAAATAAATAAATTATAAAAGGATACTGAACATGGGACTGCCATATAATGATGAATAACCCATATTTTGTAATCCTTGCTTTGATAAACTTGCTGCTGCAACAAAATCTGAGGAGAGAGAAAGTATTTATTAGAAATAATCTTTAATTCATAACTACAATCAACTCCGTTTAATTGGGTCATCATATAATCGGGACAACTGCTTAATTGAGCCATTTCTGATAAAACGGAATCAAATATAGGTAATTTGATAATGACTCTATAAGCTAGTGTTTTACATTTTATTTGAGTTACATACTTAAGTGTATAATGTCTCGTGAAGATTTGAGTGTAGCTAACAAAGTCAAAATTTTTGACAAAATTAAAAAACAACTGGAAAATACATCAAACCGTAGTTTATAGGATATTTTAAAGAAGCACAGTTGCGTCAATTTTGTAAATCTAAGTCATTTTTTAAATGATATAATCACCTAGTATACTTTTTAACAGTTGAATTAATAGTTTTATTTCAAACTCATCATTAAATTAGTTAAACAGCTTTAAACAAAAAAATGCTTAAATGCACCCATTAACTTGGTTTCCTCAATAACCTGTGCAATCATGGCATCAATTGCACATTTGTGTGGGAAAACCCAGTTAATGGTTGCATTTAAGTGTTTTTTCTTGCCTTTACATGTGGAATCAAGAACTCCACATTATTGGGACAAAACAATTTTTTTTTTACTGACCCGATAAAACGGAGTCCATTTTATTAGGATAAAAATCTTGTTAGGTATAAAAGACTGAATTGTCTCCAAGAAAAATATGTAACGTCTTGATACATGTAATAGCTATTAACAACTGGAAAACCTGTTTCTTAAATGTTTAAATAAAAAGTATTTTTTCATTAATATTACAATTAAATAGCCTTTATGAAATAAATTCAAATATTCTAATTAATTAATTCTTAATAATCTTTCCATTAAAGGAGTACTGGAAAGTGGAAAAAATCTTTCAACAGCAGCTGAAGTAAAGAAAGCAGAACATCTTTAAACTCACAATAACCATATATACACTGAGAATCACTTTTTTTTTTCTTTTCTTCTTTTTTTTAGTGCAATTTTGTTTTCTAACCCATGGGTATTTACTCACAAATAAAAATTAATTTTAATTAATACAAAATTACAATATTTTCTCCAAAAAAAGAAAAATAAACTCAATTTTCAAATGAAAAAAAAAAAAAAAAAAAAAGCTCACTACATTAGTATGTATTAGTTCTCTAAAATCTTAACAGTAGGGTTGTAAATAAATTATCATAAAAATTGAATTATTAGCAACAATTATAAACTTACCCTAAAGGAAGTTCAATATATAACTATCTCCTGGCTTCCATTTTACTCCTTGGAGTGAGAACAATTAGTTTTTTAACAAATTTAGGCCCTGGTCTATCAATAATATAGATTAAAAAATAACATTAATCGATTCATGCATCATGACATCATGGTTATAGTATTACTGTAAAATATTTCTGCTGGTAGTTGTTACTGTCCATGAAGAAACAACACTGCCAATGAGTTTTGAAGAAAGATTGAAGCATGAATTTATTGATTCAATTATATATCATCCATTGCAATGGTTTCCAACCTTCCTGTTTTATCCGCTCCTCTTTTTTTAATAAAAAAATATGTCATATCCCTTTGTAACTATATACTTTAATAAAACTCATCTGGTATCATAATTTGTTAAATTAGCTAAAAAATAATATAAAATATCATGTAAGGAAAGGTGCTGTACCTAAAGCACAGTTGTACCAGTGGACATTTTTAATAAAGAGGGAGTGAGAGGAGGGAAATTGAAATTTTTAGATCGGTAGTGCTGCAAGCATCTCCCTGCAGTTGAACGTGTGTTTTCAAGATTGTCAGATCAACAGTTTTGTAGATATTATTATTTTTAAGTTTCCTTCTTCCAAATCCTGACCAATCTAACCAGTGATTTTAAATTTTTTAAGACAAACTTAAACATTTTCTAGGCAGTAATATTTCATTGGGTTTTCCGATAAATATATCATAACTTCATATGTTTTCATATCAGTTATCACTAACGGGTTTTGTGAAACAGAGCTTTCCGCACAACATGTTGTTTAGTTGTACCTGTGGACACCATTGCCACCTGAACCTGTGGACAGATGGTTAAAGTGTCCCCAGGTACAACAGATTTTTCTCTTTGCTAATAAATTCATTATTTCAACTATAAATATTGCTGAAAAGTTTGTAGGCATTCCTCGTGATATAAAATGCCTAAATTTGGAAACCTACTATTCGTATAATCTTTTTTTTTAAGAGGAGAAAACTCGCCACTCACTATTCATAGCAAATTATTCAACTTGTGAAAATGGTGATTTCACTAATGTGATCTTGGCTGATCCATCAAGCGAAGATTGAAATTTTTTGGATTAATTGATGAATGATTATGAACAAGGTAAAGAAATTGAAGATAAAGAAATATATGATGATAGCTATGTTTTGTGTTGTAAAGCATTTTATAGCTTTGATCAAAGAAAAAGTAGACTCGTTCACGTTCGAAATTTGCTACTTGAAGAAAATTTCACTAAATGATAGAACCCCAAAATATATTCTTCCGGACATCGCTACTGATTATGATATTGAAATAAGAGATGTCAAAAGAAAATGACCATCTTTTATAACTGGGACTGGGAGATTATTTAGATAATTACATTTTCCTACATCGTTTAATGGATGCGATCTCTAATGATACGATTTTTTCCTTAAAAAAGTCTGTGACACTCGTTAATAATAATAAAAGACACATAAAACATAACATAAACATAAAACATAACATAAAAGACACATTTTTGTTAAAAGGTTTAAAAATAAGTTTCTATTTACTTTCTTACACTAAATTTATTGTTGTCACCTTTCTAGTTCAATAATCAAGTCGACTTTTCTTGTTTAAATATTCTATTTTGTTTAGTAAATTTTATAAAAAATTATTGCTGATGTGTTTCTCTAAATATCATTTCAATTATTCCTACAAACCTATGAAGAAATGAATGTCCATTGGTACAACCACTAGTGTCCACAGGTACAAAGGGGGAAGGTACCTATGGACACTAATCAATAAGTTGCAAAACATTATTTTCTGTAAAAATAAAATTACTTTTCAAAATAAAGACAACAGGGTTTGATAGCCCCTTAAATTTCTTATCTAATGGTACAATAACCACTCAGATAAATAAAGCACCGAAAATTAGAAAAATTTATAAGTGAAAATTGTCCACAGGTACAGCACCTTCCCCTATAATTAAATATACATTAGAAAATATGTATTTTTTATTTTTGTAAAAGAATGTACATTTATTGTACATTGGGGTCTTAAATTAGATTAAAAATGAAGGTAAAGGTATCTTAATTAGAAATACATATGAGGTAGAAAAAAATAAGATGATTTTTTTTTTTTTTAACCTCATTGTATTCTTAAGCATTATACTTTCTTTCATGGATTTTTAATTCACTTGCCATATATTTTTATTTTAGTTTTCTTTTAATCATAATGAAGGCTTGTTGGGTAGCCAAAACATCAGCGCTCATTTTTTAAAATAATTTATTTTTTATATGAAGTACTTTGAAGGGTGTTTGAGATGAAATTCTTTTTTAGAGATAAATCCGAAGTTTCTCAAATAAATATAGAAGTGCTCTATTTTCTGCACCTGTGGCATTACACAATTTTGCGGAGATCCTTTCTCTTAATGTTCTGAATTAAATGTATTATCTTATAATCACTTTAAATAACATTAGCAGATCTTCACTCATACCTCCTAAAACAAGTGTTTGTCGATGGATTATGGAATGTGTTGCATTGGAACTATGCCTTTCAAATGCGGTTTTCATTAACACAGTTACAAGTATACACATGCCAATTACAAATTAAAATAGATACAGGTTTTATTGTTCTAACACAATTATAATTATCATAAATAATATCTAAATCATTATATTTAACTTAATTTCTGTAAATCAATATAGATTAGAGTACATACCAGTAACACTGTTTCCCCAGGCAAGAATAGTTAAAGCAAGACAGGAGGAGCTCAATGTTAATCTGGCTCCAATGGCTTGTAGGCTAACCACAATTTCAGTACATAAGAGGCGACATAATCCTATTGAACCAAGAAAACCAGCGTATGCGAAAACCTATTAACATTTATTACTATTAGAAAAATTATCTAAAAACTAACTCAGGGAAAAAAAAAAAACGCTTTGGTGGACACTCTTTGTTATCTTCTTATTCAATACCGCTCCAGTAATAGAGGACTAATAATGATAACAATCATTCATTATTTGGTGAATTGTTATCAAATAAAAAAGGCATATCTACTTTGAATAGCACCTCCACCCTCGCTCAGAATATAAACAAAAAATAAAACAATGATCTTAAACTTTAAAATATGTTTATTTTTTAAATAGAGGCCATGCAAACATGTAAATTATGCCAAAATGTTTATCTATTAGAACCTTTTTTTCTTGCATGTGCAGTCAGTTTCTTTTTAATTTAGCAGGTAACATCTTTCTCAGTTAAGGAAAAGAATAAATAGTTGGTGGTGGTATGAGGAATGGGGAAATGGATTTTATGGAATTTAAAGACACAACATGAAAAGTGCTCTGTAAGGGTAACAGAATAACACTAATTATTAATTAATAAGTTATTTGCAACTTCTATGGTATTTAACTAATTAGAAAACTAGTTATAATATTATGCATTCCTTTTCAGTTGAAGGCTTACATAGGTAGGAGGACAAGAAGCTTGTTCTAATTGTAGCACTCTTGTAAGGTCTTAAAATACGTTTGATCGATGAATTAGCAAAAAAATAACATGTTAAAGTTTTTTAGACTTTATTGTAATCTTCAAGTACGAAGAGTAAAATAGTAGACATTCATATAGTCATGAAATGAAACAGTTTTATATGGTATTAAAATCATGAACTTTTAATTGCAATTTTAATATTAATGATAAATTTTATTTTTCACCATCCCTTGTAATCTTTTATATGCAACTCAGGTCATGTATGCACTCACCCCTAGACTGCAGGAATTGAAGGGTTTTTTTTCTGATTAGTTAGCAAAGCTGATCGTTGCTTCGGTCTTCATAGGAATGTGGGTGACATCGGTAATGTTCGAGGTTTATAACTTTATAGCCATCAGTACATGTAGCTACAGGATAAGTTATTTCCTTGATGCTACGAAGATTTGTCATAATAGGTGCAAAGGTGTGGTCATAAAATATTAAAATATACATAAAATTTAATATAATATTTATCAAAATAAAAATGTCTGCTGTGCCAATACTTTTTTGATTCTTGTAATTCATATTTTATTTTTTAACTATAGTGTGTTTTCAATTATCCCAATTAATTGCCACCACCAATTAGCCTTTATAATTCTAAAATATAAGAAATAATGTGGGTGTGCCAATATTTGTTGACCCACTGTACATATACCACACAAAAATATCTTTTAAATAAAAAATATGAAAATTGCTAAAGTAGCTGTTTGCTTTTCGTGTCCCCACCTTCATATCATACGTTTCAATTTATATTTTTTAATTATGAGACAAAACTAAAACTGATATTATATACAAATATTTTTTAATGAATTATTATAGTTTTTTGATAGATTCTAACTTAATGTTTTCTAAATCATTTTCAATTAGGAATAGTTCATTTTATATCTTGTAACACTAAATTATAACCATTATCTAACAATAATGAAAAACAAAATAAATAATTACTGTATGAAATTTAGGCTTCAAATTTGTCCTGGTGGTGAAGAATATAACAATGGACAACAATGTGCCAATTATCATTGCGTAATGCCACAATTGCAAAGGACCTATCTGTACTGATGTGACTGTAACAAGGATTTATTATTAATAATTAATGATTTAAAAAGAAAATAAAGGTAAATCATTTTTGTATCTTTATATGAATAATTGATATAGAATATATTGTTATATCCATCCATATTAGATAGCTGCAGTTTTATCCTTGCGTAGGAAAGCCATATAGTGCATCTCTTTTTTATTGCAGCTACTTTCTTATTGGTGGTACATGTTGAGTGTCCTTACAGTATACATTCCTTTGCTGTTAAATTTATTTAAATTGTTAGATTTGACCAATGTATTGTTATGATTTTGATAAAGCATCCTGTGGGTCAAAGATATTGCTGGGGTTGACAACAGGTACCAGCACCTTGACCTGTTTGATACCTGAGGAAGGGTCAACACTTGTAGCAGATAGTAAAATAAGGCAGTTAGTTTTGAAGAAGTGTGAGGGAGTTAGTTAAGGGAAGTGTTGAGGGCAGGATGAATCCTGGAAGTGATGAGATCAATGGAAGAGTTAAGAAGTGATCTAGCAAGAACATCGATTAGTGAAAGTGATGCTTGTTCTCTCCAATCAGTAAAAGACTATATAAGTAAAAAGTAAGAACAGTTAAATTTTAATTGAAATGTGTATATTGGTAAATGTAATAAACATATTATGTATATAACAATTATGAAATCATTTCCCAGTCATATTTCATCATCATCATCATCATCATCCTGAGCACAACAATCCATCACTGAATCTTGGCTGCCTCAAGAATCACTCTCCATTCTTCTCTATTCACAGCTGCCCACTAGTTCCTGATGCCCAGGGTTCTGGCATCGCTCCTCACATTTTCTGACCATCTCTGTCTTGGTCTCCCCACCTTCCTCTTACCAAGTGGTTCGACTTTGAACAATTTCTTTGGGACCGAGTTATTGTCCATTTGAACAACGTGGCCCGCCAATCAAAGCCTTGCCATAATTAAAAATCAATATTAACAAAATCCAAAGAGTGAAACATTAATAATTATTTAAATTAAAAATATAAAACTAACAAAATCATAAAAGTATATTGTTAATTGCTGTAATACTTTTACCAAATTTCATTAGTGTAGGATGTAGATATCGAAACATTATTAGGATTGTCACTGCAGAAAATCTGGTTTTTGTACTATTCTATTCTATATTGGGCACTACAGTCCATGAAGGACCTGGGCTTCTGCACACAGCTTTCTCCACTCCTCTCTGCCAGCGGCCACGTTCCTCCAATTCTGGACATTTAGCCGCTGTATCTCCCCTTCCACATCATCCATCTATCTTTGCCTGGGCTTGCCTCTTCTTCTTGTTTCTCCTGGTGCTCCCGTCCACATTTTTCTTGGCAGCCTTTGAGGTTTCATCCTCTCTAAATGACCCAGCCATCGCTTTTTTTCACAACAGTGACTCTATCTGTTTTATCATAGAGTTCTCTGAGCTCTGCATTGCTTCTGATCTGCCATCATTGTTGCTCTTTGATATTATTTTCTTTTTAGTCCATGTTTCTGCTGGTTTCATTGCCGTTTTGTATATGTTTACTTTGCCCTTCTGGAGAGGCTTTTAAACCAGAGAGCATTCTCCTTCACATAACAACACCTTGTTCCCACTGCTATTCTGGCTTTAATGTCAGCCCCTACATCATTCTCTGTTACTATGTCTCCCAGGTACATAAATTCTCTACAGGTAGGAAACATGTACTCTCATATTGCTATATATTCTCCATTATAATTTGGGTTTCTAGAGGTTTCCATAAATTTAGTTTTTGATGTATTGATCTCAAGCCCTATCCTCTTTGCTGATTGCCTGAATTCATTAAATATATCGACTAACTCAGATAAAGTTCTTGCAGAGATCACCACATCATCTGCATATGCCATGTACTGTGTAAGTCTGTTATAAATATTTCCACCTGGATTTGCTCTTATGTTGCGAATGGCAATTAAAGACATAAGTTAAATAGGACCGATGATAAAGGGTCCCCTTGCCTGAGACCACTGTATACCTCAAATTTATCTAATATCCCTACTTGTGTATTGACATTACACATTGTTCTATCCAGAGTCATTTTTATTTATATTTGGGATATAATCGTGCTAGCGACCAGATGTGTAGCATTAGACTGAAAGGCCTGTTCTACAATATATTGCTGATTAGTGTACATGCTCCATAGGAGGATCTGAGGATTCAGAGGAAGATTTTTTTTTTATGCAAGTCTTGAGAGAGCCTTTGGAAGTATTCCAGATTATGACACCAAGATACTTCTGGGGGATTTTAATGCCCAGATAGGGAAAGAGGATACATACAAGCCCACAATAGAAAGGCATAGCAAATAAGATGTTAGTAATGATAATGGTGTTAGAACAACAGAGTTTGCTATGTCAAAAGGAATGAGGGTCATGACAACAATGTTCTGCCACAAGAAAATACACAAGGAGACATGGATAAGTCCTGGAAACCAAACAATGAATCAAACTGACCATATTCTAAAAGATACATGACACGCCTCGCATGTTATGGATGCACCCTACCAAGGCGTAGATTGCAACTCCGATCATTTCCTAGTTCATTCAAAGTATGGAAAGAGGTCTCATACAAGTAAAGTGGTCTGATATGACATTAATAAATTGTGTAGAGAAGATATAAAGCAAAACTACAAATGAAGCATTCAACACAAATTTCAGGAATGGAACCTTGTGAGTGACTCTACTGAAAGGTGGGAGAACCTGAAAGAAACAATGCAATTGTCGGCAGGAGAAGTATTGGGGCAAAAGTATAGGATTGCTAAAAACCCCTGGTTTGACAGTGAATGTGAGAAAGCAGTCAGCACGAAGAATACAGCAAGACTCAATATGCTCCAAAGAAACACTCGTAGATCCTCAAACCTGTACTCCGAAAAGAGAAAATATGTTAAGAAATTACTTAGAAGGAAAAAGAGAGACCAACCCCAGGTTTCTATGTTAATCCATATTCGAGATATTGAATTTTTTCCGCTTTTTGGCCATTCGGACCCACTGTGTGGCGTGGTTATTTAACGGAATTTTGAGGACTTCGATAATATTAATGATATATATATATATATATATATATATATATATATATGATCTAGTAGTAAATTAAACCCGCTTTTAGATAAAATAAAAAGAAATTTTGAGTCGGACGAATACTTTCGGAGTTACAGTGAAAAATGTGCAAAAAAACGTGGATTTCACAATACCGGTTTTTTCAGCGTGCTTATAAGGAACGTCATTAAAACTTCATATAAAATAGTCTCATAGTAAATTTAATCAGCTTTCAGAGGAAAAAAAAAGTAATTTTGAATCACACAAATAGTTTCGGAGTTATAGAAAAAAAAATTACTTAACAATGATATTTATTATTTTAAAATATTTTTTTTTGTCAGTTTTAAATTTTTCCTGACTTTGAGTTTATTTAGTTTTCCTTGATAAAATATTTTTTTGTTTATTATACTTCTTGTTGTTACAGGTCAACTTGGAGCAAGCAGAAAACTTAATAAAACGACACGAGGCATTCCTCACAACAATGGAAGCCAACGATGAAAAAATCAATGCTGTGGTGCAATTTGCTGAACAGCTTAGCAATGAAGGCCATTTTGCAGGTATACATTTTATTATGATTGAAAATGGAGTCACAAGCATTGACCTTCCAGTGTCAGAGCGACCCCATTTTTAATTTTTTTAAAATAACTTCTGTTCTGAATACCTGCAACAATATCCAAGACACACCCCTTAAAGTGACTTTGAGGAGTGGTGTGGTGGGAGTTGGCTTGAGTTCTCACCCTCCCTTCATTATTTAGTTTTTGTTAAAGTGGAGAAATCATTGTTGGGGCCGTCTTGACCCCACGCGACTAGTCATGTGTTAAAATCATTTGATGTGATAAAAATAAGATTGTTTTTAAAAAATTGGCTTTTGGTCTAATGAAAGCACATTTGGAAACAAGATCACGAAGTACGACAAACAAGTTTTTGCGGAGAAGTGGGACTGACCGCCAGTTGGCCAATATCTACACTTTTCCCCAAGACCATATCTTCGCGGTAAATGGTCCGATATTGGAGTAGTTTTTTTTCATCTCGTAGCTAAGAATTCCAGCAACAATTAATATATCAAGGATTTCTTCGAAAAAAAAAAAGCTTCGTTTTCAGGTTATAGGTAAAAAAACGAAAATAACCGGTATATTGGGCGGTTTTTTGCGATTTTGGGTATGAAGCCGACATCTGCCGTGGTAGCAAACTTCAGATTTGGATTCAGCACCCCGAGAAACATAAAGATCCGTTGAGAATAAAAGTTCGGCAGTTTTTTCTTGAAAACGGACTTTTGGAGCCTTTTTTAACTGGACTACTACAATAGACCACTTATTTTCATTAAGGCAAATGTTGGAGAAAACCAACGAATATAACGTTGATTTGTATCACCTCTTTATTAACTTTCACCAGGCTCATGATACAGTGGACCTTGCCAAAATGTTGGAGGCATTACTGTCACTGGGTACACCATACAAGCTTGTAAGACTCATAAAAATGATGCTGGTTTTTGTACATTATTTGGAATTTAAAGTTTTTAAACTGATAGCTAAAAGTGGTACCCCTCTGCTCCACTGGTGATAAAGCATTGATTTTGATGTTTCTATTTAATTGATGTCTTGTGAAGGACAAGATAAGCCAGGCTCAGGTAAAAGGCTCTTAACCTGTTCCTTATCCTAATCTCGTTAAATTCAACTTTTGAAGAAAAACCTTCTCATATTTTGTTCCCTAGACCTTAATTCTGTGAAGTAATATAATTTTTTATCTCCAGATAATTCATTATATATTATATCAATGATAATTTAATATTATATTACTTCATGTAATAGGAGCAAGAGATTATATAATGTAGGTTACATAAGAAGGATCAGTCAATGGGTCTAAAAACAAAAAAAAGTATTGTTGAAATTAACATAAAATATTTATAATTTGCCATTGTTTCGACTATATCTTTGATGGCCATCATAAAAGCTGAAAACAAGAAATAGTAAAATACAGCCAGAGATTACAGGAAGGTGCTATTGAAAAAGGACCAGTTAACTATATAAACTTAAAAAGTAAATAATGTAAATTTTTGTATATTATTTAGAAAAAACGTAATTTAAAAAAAAAAACTGACTTCAACATTAAACCTTTATGTATAAACATAAAATAAAAAGTAAAAAATATATGCAGCACCATACAGGATAAGGGCTGGAAAAGCTCTTAAAATTGTCTACCATCATTTCTTCTGACCAGTCTCACCCACGCCTTTCATAGAATCACTGAGCATTTTAATTACTTCCAATGAAGACCATCAAAGGACAATCAACGAAATAACCGATACTTACATACCTATTTAGAATTTATGATCAGCTATTTTTGTAGTCTGTGCCAGCCAAGAAGAGCAGTTTAATCTTTCCTTTGCAACAAAGTTTCTGCACTTCCTTACAATCAGCTTTCTATTGATTTCTGTTTGTTTTGGTTGGCACTGACTCCAAAAATAACTGACCATAAATTGTGAATAGATATATAATTATCGATAATTTTGTTGATTGCCCTTTAATGACCTTTGTTTTGAAGCAATTAAAATATTATTTTTATTGTTTAGTTCATGTAGATTTAATATTGAAGTTTTTTTTTGTATTTTTAAATAAACTTTATTTTTCAATTTTTAGTGGTAAGTGAGAATATTTTATTTGTGTTTTTTTTACTTCTTAGTTCAAATTTGTACATCTTGATGTAGGTTTTTGTTTTGTTTTTTTCTAAAAAAGCGCTGAGTTGATTTAAATAAAATTTTTATTCGACCATCTTGGAAGTATGACCTCTCAATCAAAAAAATAATCATCAATATTGATTCATAATTGCTGGAATAATCGTGAAATAAAAAAATACAGTCCTAAGAGCCTTCTCCTTTTTGAAGTTTGTTAAAAATTACTTTAAATTGATTATAAGCTTATGCATAAGGTAAATACCAATTATTGATTTATTTGCTTACATCCAAAACAAAATAATAGAAGTGGGAAGTAAATCACCATATTTATCATGATCAAAAGTTTGCACCATCCATCATTCTGCCTTATTTCAGGAATTACAGCTGGTAACAACAGTTTAAGACCAATAATCCAAGGCAACTAAAATATTATAATTTCAATTATAATATAATCATATTATAATCTTTCAATAATTATGTTTCAAGTAACATTAAGAAAGTTTTAATAATCTATTTTAATATACATTGGCTCTATAGCCCTTGTAGGGCTTTGGTCTCCAAAATTATCCTAATCGTCCCTTTCAGCTGCAAGTCATCAAGCCATTTCAGATGTGTTCTTCCTCGTCTTCTTCATGTCATCCAGTAGGTGATCCACTCGCATTATTTCCATATGGCCAAGCTATCACATTCTTAGTCTTTAAGAAAACTGCTATGTCTGGTTAACCTATATGGTATTTCCATCACCTCTTGATTTTTTCTGGACTACCATTTTCCTTATTTATTTATTGGTTCATTAATCATTCAGAGGGCATTTCTTTTTAAGGCCTTAACAATTTATTCATTGTGTTGTAGCAGGACACATTGTTTGCAGTCATATATTACTTCAACTAACCAACTTAGCTTTCTTGAAACTATGATACAAAATTTTAATGTATTTCTGGAAAGAAACATTGTAATTTATTCCTGGACTCTTGGGGCATATTCTCATAAACCCTCACAGATCTGTTTAATATTTTTGGATTTAGTTTTACCAAAAAAATATATCAGCCATATCTGTGACCCATCAGCTGTAACCTCCTCTGGTTAGAACTCTAAACATTAAATAAATATAGAAATAAGAGAAATGTTGTGAGAGGGGCTAAGGGATTGTGGAGAGTTAGCTAGGGTTGAACTAGGGCATCGTTGCTTCTCTAACCTCTGGAGAACTGCTAAGGAGAAGGACCTAACTCCTCGAGGATGCTTTTCTCAAGACCGTCTGTGCATGACTTAAGTTGTATATTGTTTGAGGTGGTCCAGCTTTTAGGAAACACAGTGGATCTCGACCAGGATGTCATAAAAAAACAACCTTGGTAATGGGCAGCAGCTTCACTAGTACTGACATTAATAACAGAGCTGTATGGGTCCATGAGTAGACATCTACTCATCAGACAGCTCGACAGGCAGAGCTGGTGGCGCAGTACAACAGAACTGCTAAGGGACCTCATCCTTCAAAGAATGCAGAAATCATAGGAGTTCAAACCAACCCTATCCTTCATTTTAGGCAGATGAAAAAAAAGAACTCCAAGCACTTACTTCCCATTTAGCTGGAAGAATGAAGAAGAATCTGAGAAGAGTGGATGGCCATTACCATTCAAATATTGCAAATAGATTGAAGTTAAAGGGTTATCCTCTCACTGAAAAAGAGGAAAAGAAAAGGTGTTTGGCCTATAATTCGCCAAGCTAAGGAGCTTCCAGTGTGAAAAGCTCTGAACAAAAGGCTTACTTGGGTAATTGCTCTGGAATATATATTGGGTAATCGCCTCTGGAAGAAAATGCTTAGTCGGCTGATAAAAAAACATTAATTTTCTATCTCTTGTGCTTTAATGCATTACCCATGAACCACCAAGATCTAGAAACCCTCAAAGGATTACTTTGGCTTTTTCATCCAATGTTTTTCAACAATTGTTACAACAAAATATTACTTAAAATCATTATTTTTCTGAAAAATAAAAATTTCATTTTAATTATGAAGATATTATGTTATACTGTATGATATGATGGCTGAAGAAGATCCATGGATGTAGTATATTTTAATAAACTACACATCCAAGTTTAAAAACTTTATATTGAGTGCCAATGTTTCGACATGCCTTACAGATCTTCAGGGCTAAAAATAACAAAATCTAGATCTCACAACATGATAACAAAAATTAACAAACAAAGTGAATTAATTTAAAACAGAATATTAAAAGTGTTAATTACATAACTGAGTATGAAATAGTATCAAGATTTATTTGAATGATACAATCTTTGATTAAGTAACTTTTAGTCTAATGAAACAATTTTTAATTGAGTGAACTAATTAAATGATTAAAAGGTTTTAAAATGAATAAAAATGAATGATAATTATTGGTCACATCCATTTTTTGCTATTTTTAGCCCTGAAGAAGTCCTGCAAGATAGGATGAAACGTCAACAAGTTTAAAAAGTTTTTAAACTAGGATGTGTAGTTCATTAAAATTCACAGCATCCATAACCACTTCTTTTACCAATATTTTAATTAGACTTAAAATTAAATCTGTATACTTTGTTAATTTATATCAGTGATGTATGATAGTCTTCACTGTTAAGAAATTGTAATTTTTTAATTGACCATTATAAAATAATTTTCTACTCATTAAAAAATATAAATAAACATAGTTCCCAAGGTTTAGATATATACTTTAAATCCTCAATATTTTGAACATAAATTGTTAATGACTAGACCAGGTATCCTGGCTGCATCTATAGATTTATGAATAAAGAACACTTTTAGACCAAACCTTTGAGATATGTTGCATTTCTAGATACACTAGAGTCTTGTTAGTTCGAGATAAATAGGACCAGGACCACCTCAAACAATGAAAACCTCAGACTACTGAAATCAATGTGGAAAAATGGAAAAAAAAAAAAAAAAAAAAAAAAAAAAATAGTACTAAAAGTAAAAAATTATCAACATTAAAATTTATTAAAAAAAAAAAAAAAATGTGTTTATAGAATGTATTTGTTCAAAACAACTTGAAATCAAGTCCAGAGGAGGTGCCTATAGGTATGTCACCTTCATTTATTCGACTTTTTCTATTGAATACCAGCCCATTCCCTTATTATTGATATTGTAAGACGGATGTGAATAAAGAAAAAAAAAAAAAAAAAAATCGAGGCTGAGATTCATTTAGAACTCAAACTATCGAGACTTCTGTATTAGTAAAGCTATTTCTTTACTAACCAACTATTCATTTAGTCGAAGAGCTGGTGACACATTTAGAGGATAGATTTGACCCAACTTGTTTTATAGCTCAAAAGTGTCGTTTGCGATAGTTGTATAGGGAATGGCTAGTCTGCCTGGCTTGTGCAGGTGGTACTGCGCATGGTAAAAGTAAGGTAAAATATTTGTGATAAAAACATAATTGACCCTGCATGAAAAAACACAAATTGTTTTCTATTATCTATACTAATGGGGTGAGTCAGAGTAAATGACCGTTTTATAGGTAAAAATCAAAAATTGTTTTTCTTCTACTTACAAGGTTTCTAATAATCAAAATATAAGCCATTGCGCTCTATGGTTTGACACTATCTGGAAGCCAGCTGTAAAATTCCTTGATGGGTTTTGAATCGAAGAACACACGAACCCCATTTTCAACTTCATTTAAGTTGTTGAATGTTTTTCCACCAAGGAAATGAACCATTGCTCTGAACAGGTGGTAGTCTGATGGTGCTAGGTCTGGACTATATGCTGGGTGACTATAAGCTCGATTCCATCCAAATTAGCTAGTTTTTCTTTTGTAAGGCGAGAGGTGTGGGGTCTGGCATTATCTTGTTGGAACAAGACTTGCTTCCTGTTGACTAAACCTGGATAACACTGAACCAAAACATCGTACATTCTCTGTAGTTGTTCTGAATAGAGCTCTGAAGCGCAGAGCATCCTTGTTGACTACTGAAAAGCCCTGATCCTGATTTCCTTTCAAGGCTCAAATCACCTTCATTAAATTTTTGGAACCACCTTCTCTCCGTCCTTTCATTCAAAGAGTCTTCATCCTCAAATTCAACCACTAAACGAGTGGATTCAGCTGCTGAAAACTTCCAATTCCAATAATGAAGCTAAATCGAGAATTTCATACTTTACTGTTGTTGTGAACAAAGTAAAGCTAAAGAAGTACTGAGCCCGGATAGAGGGCAGGCTGTTTACCAAATGATTTAGGCGGGATCAAACATGAACTTCTTATCACAATTTTTATCTCCCGAATGTGTATAAGAAAGGAATTATGATGCAAAGTTGAAACACAAAGAAAACTGTTTTTTTTCTGACTCATTCCATTATTATATAAAAGGACAAGCCATTATTCGTTAGTGATCACTAACTGCGAAAACTACTGATCCAATCTGTACTAAATTTTAACTACACAAACTTAATATTTGAAGTAATGTTTAGGAATTATGAAATTTACATATTTTCAATTCAATTGTTATAAAAAAGCTATAAATATGTGGTGTGACATATGGATCCCAGTGATTTAAAAATCGACTGATAATAGCACTATTCTGCAACAGAATTTCCATTGATCCATCTGTACTAAATTATTACTACATCATCTTCATAGTTCTGGGAAGGTTTAGCAAAAATAAAAATGTAAACATTCAATGTTGAGTGGCAGAAACGAGGTTTGCGACACTGTTGAGTACTGTCATGGTTAGAAATTAAAATCCAAACAGATGATATCAATAAAATTATTTCTCTCAAAAAAATAATTATTACCAAATCAAATGTCGAGTCTTTGCTTTTTGATATCGTGTGAAAATATATGAATCATAGGCCTATGTTTATTAGCACTGATAATGCCTTGGACTTTATTATCCACAAGAGTTTCTTAATAGTCTCTGTCCTTCTGGATTATCAACTCATACATAAAAATTAAAAATTGGATGTCCGTTTATGCTTTTACACACTCGCCAACTGCCTAATCTGTACAATTTTAAACAAGTTAAAAATTACTGCTATGCGTGATAATATTGAAAAAATAATGCTCAATTGCGTACTTACAATATTTTTATCAATAAACAAATACACCTTCAATTATTAGTTAAAAGTGTTTATATTTTTTACTTATGAGAGCGAGCGAAGCCCCGACAGGGGATGCCAGTTAATAATAAGTGTATTATTAAGCAATCGCAGACCATTTGAGTGGTGGTACATGTAACCAGACCACCCCAAAGATATTTTAAAAAATATATTTTTGACCCTCGCATATATTTTTTTAATAATAACCCCAAAAAGGTAGATCATTTGAGAGGCTGGACATAGAACCAGACTATCCCAGATATATTTAAAAAAAAAAAAAGAATCTGGGCTCTGAATGTGTCACCAGCTCTTGGACAATTGTGGTGGGAGATTAGTTGTGACAAATATTTAAAAAAAAAAAAAAAAACCTATGTATTGTTCTAAAGTTAATTAAAAATTAAATAGGAAGATGTTAACAGAAAGCAAACCTGCAATATGATAAAACATTTTCTTTGAACAGAAATGAAATGCCAATCGTAATTGTTTCTGAAATCCATAAAATCCCAAAATTCAAATAGAAGTTGCGTTGGACGACGCCAGCTGTAACCTAAAATACCAATTCTTATTATTTCTAATAATATTTTCTTTAGTCTTCTTAACTGTTACATTAACTTACCAAAATCTGCTGATCTTCTTATTGAATGCCTGTAGCCCATCACTTTGTAAGTTCTTGACCTTTCCATTGCTTTCAAAAGTTCTCCATGATGAAAGACAAAAAATATATAAATTTTTAAAAATTACATCATTTATAAGATGTTATATGGTTGTTTTTCTTACCTACGGTACTTGTTAATGTTCCACGCATTGATTGAGGCATTGCCGTTCTACCTCTGGTCATTTGAATTATATTTTCCTCATCTGAGATATCATTGTATTGTTACTTTTAAGTTTTCCAAATATCAGGTTATATTATTGCCAAAATAATAATAATAATAATAGGCTTACCTTCTTCTGTAAATGATTCTGAAAAAAATATTTGATGTTATTTAATAGATTAATTTAAAAAATGCACTTGTATTATTATTATTATTAGTATAAATAAAAAACAGCTGTGTGGCACTTCAGAAATGACCGAGGGGGGAAGTATAGCTTTCTTAAAACTCTGAAGCACGATTTGACCGAACAAACATTAAATATTAAAATGTTATTAATGCTGAAAATTATTAAAACAAATGACCATAGGTAACATTATTTAAATTATTTTAAAAATATAACAACATTTTTGTTTTGTTTTATTTAAATAATATCTATTAAATTGATTTTTTTTTAAAGAGCATCACATAATGTAAATTTATTAATATTCAGGAAAAGTAAATAAATAAATTGACCAGGATCCAAATAAATTAATTCTTGAATTTCCTGTTTGTTGGCAACTTGAGGTCTTCCAGAACAAGCATCATCCTCAAGTGTTTCATCGCCTTGACGAAATTAGGGAAACCAAAATTGAGCTTTAAGCCCAGAGAGTACCTTCTCACCAAACACGGAGGAGCATATTTTTTGAGCGGCCTCAGCTGCCTTCAAGCCAAGTTTAAATTCATATAAATAAAAGTGACTGAATTTGAATTTCAACACCACCATTTTAATATATATATTTTTTTAACGTTTAGCAGTTTAGATTAAAAAGTAATCTCATTTTCAAAGTCAGTAAACAATATTGTTTACATTGGAAAAGGTCGAATTGAAAATATAATTATAACAAAGATGGTACAGACCAAATAAATCTTAATTAATGAAAAAACGACAGGACTTTTGAAACGGCCTGGTGCATTTTACTTTAGATAACTTTCTCTAATTAATAGAACTTAATTATCTTAAAAGATAAATCATGTTAAATAGTTCTATCGAAGATCAAAGATCTATCAAAGAGGATAAGGGCCACTATATTAATAAATTAATTTATTTAATCTGTTAGTATGTTGCCAGGTATGGCCTGACTGGCTTCTCTTTTAGATATAGCTCAATAAATGTTAATCATTTCAATACAAAACTGAAAAGAATAATATAGAAAGTAATAAATAAAAAAAAGTAGATTGTGAGAAAAGTTCATTGAATGAGTTTTATCTATTAAATAAATTAATCAATAGTTTAATTAGTAGGTCATCGTAAAGAAGTACAACACCAATTCTCTTTATTAAGGAAAAAACAAATTAACTGTTAGAATTAAAGAATGTTTTATAAGTGTTTATATTCCACAATGTCTAAATTGAATTTTTAATTTCTAAAATTGTAAATTCTGGTCCCCCTGGTTCAGGCTCTGCAGAATGCTACCCACACTGATTAGTGGTACTTAAGGATTTCATACAGACTGTTTTTTCCTTGTTATTTTATTTTTTTTATGTTTCCACCATATTAATCTTGGAGGATGCTCTGTCTTAGAGAAAAAATGATAAATCGTTCATTCAAAAATAAATAAATACTTTGACATGTATTTAAGTCAGCAGAACACTGACTGCAGTACAAGAAGAGTCTGTATCCAAAATGGAGGTAATAGAGAAGGGTCAAAAACTTATTTTAATGAGTGTTATTAATGAGTAGTTTCTCTACAAGTTTTTTTAATGTCATAATTTCGAGCAAATTTACTTGATGTAATTTGTAATAAATAAAATTTAAAAAATACATGACAAAAAAAAAACTAAGCAAATAAATCAGCATTATTAAAGTTAATAATCCAAAAACTCACCTTTAATTTCACTCGATGACTGGAAAACAAAGTGTGTTATAGTAAATATTCCATAGAATAGATAAACCAGTAAAATTCCTGAAATTTTAAACAAATTCAATTTAATAACTAATAAGAATGGATATTAGAAATAGCATACTTGAGAATCATAATTGAAATTGAAATTATCTATAAACAGTTGTAATATTTCTAAGAATATATTCTAAGAGCATTAAATTTACTTTAATTTCATCAATAGGTTTCTGGCACATGAAGCAAAAGCTTAACCAAAAGTGAGGTAAAACATTTTCTTTTTTCCTAATATCATTGTTAGTAACATAAAAATAATTTCATAACCGAAAGCGGTTTTTAGCTTGCCGGTATGGGTATTTTACAGGACTTGATCAAAACTTAATATATAGGTTCTTATAGTAAATTTAACGAGCATTCAGAAGAAAAAAAAGAAATTTTAGATGGAACTATTGGTTTTGGAGCTATAGGCAAAAGAGTACCGACAAACGTATTCCAGCAGAGAAGTGCGACCCCAATCAAAGAATGCTTAAATGAGGGGTTTGTCCAGTAAAATAAGGGTTTGCCGAAGAAAAAACTGCGGAACTTTTATTCTAAACGGATCTTTATGTTGTTTGGGGTGCTGAATCCGAATCTGAAGTTTGCTATCACGGCAACCATCGGCTTCATATTCAAAATCGCAAAAAAACGCCAAAAAAAACCCTGTTATTTTTGTTTTTTTATCTATAACACGATAACGAAGCGTTTTTCGAAGAAAGTTTACAAATATTAATTGTAGCTTGAACTAGTACCTACATAATGAAAAAAAGAAATCCGAAATCAGACCATTTTTCGCCTACTCAAACACCTTTGTCCTACTCTTTTGGCTATAACTCTGAAACTATTTGTCCGATACAACATTACTTTTTTTTATCTTAAAGCTGATTAAATGTACTATAAGAATTTACTATAAATGAAGTTTAATCAAACCCCGTAAAATGTACATGCCAGCCCGCTAATAAAAACGTACTGTTGTAAAATCTAAGTGTTTTTTGGCACATTTGTCGCTCTAACTCCTCAAATATTTGTTCGATCCCAAATTTATTTTTTCTATGTTGTTGGTTTACAGGATTTAATATAATTTACATATATAGCATCTGATAGCAAATTTAATCAGATTTGAAATAGAAAAAATAATTTATAATTATCTGTAAAACAGTGTCCTTAGCAAAAAGAGTAAACGGGAAGGGGTCGTTAGCGTTGAAAAACTATCTCCAGCCTCTTGTAGAATGAGTTAACAACGAATGAATATCCTTCCGCCATATTAAAACAGTTTAATAGTCGAATATATTTAAAAAAGTGTCCTTTTAATCCGCCATCTTAAAACCGTTAAATATTTAAAAACAGTATCCTGGAGGACAACAATGGCGGAAGTTATCCTTCGGATATCTTAAAAACCGTTAAAACAGCAATCCTTAAGGACAAAAAAGCTAATTCTAATTGTGGATGTAGAGGGTGGCCAAGAGTGTCCTTCGGCCTCTAAAAATCGTCAGATCCTGGCAGATCTGTAAAACAGTGTTTTACAGATCTGCCAGGATCTGACGATTTTTAGAGGCCGAAGGACATCCACAATTAGAATTAGCTTTTTCGTCCTTAAGGATAATATGTTTTTAACGGTTTTTTAAGTTATCCGAAGGATAACTTCCGCCATTGTTGTCCTCCAGGATACTGTTTTAAAATGTTTAACGGTTTTAACATGGCGGACCTTAGAAGGTTAAGGACACTGTTTTACAGCTAACGATTTTTTGTGGCCGAGGGACGTCCTTGGCCACTCTCTCCATCCACAATTAGAATTAGCTTTTTCGTCCTTAAGGATAATATGTTTTTAACGGTTTTTTAAGTTATCCGAAGGATAACTTCCGCCATTGTTGTCCTCCAGGATACTGCTTTAAAATATTTAACGGTTTTAAGATGGCGGACCTTAAAAGGACACTTTTTTTAAATATTAGACTATTTAGCTGTTTTAAGATGGCGGAAGGATATTAATTCGTTGTTGACGAAAAAAATTAAAAAATATAGAAAAAAAATGTATTATGTGTTTATTTATATAACAACTATAACTAAAACAATTATAAATTAAATGTTTTCAACTTATTATAATTCTGAACTGTTACCTTTCGTAACCTTCTAAAAATTTTAACTCTTTTACCTGCTCTAAATGTTATTTTTCTTGTTCCTAATCTGTTTCTATATCTTGATTTTCCTTTTTTATGGTTCACATTTTTCTTTAATAATTGTTTAATTTTCTTTTCATTCTTCTTCTTCCTTTTCTCAACTGGCTCATCTGTTATGTTTTCTTCAATATTAATTGATTTTCCTTCTTTTTAGTTATTTAAGTTTTTATTCATATTTTCAATTTCGGTATCTATTTTTAAAACACTTCCCTCAGTAAACTTAATATGTTGTCATTAATACTGCTTCGACTATTCACACAATCACTTTCAATATTTTGTAACTTTGAATTTATTTCACTACATTTATTGTCAAACAATTCATTTGATTCTAGTTTCAAATCAACAGTAGTCTCTCCTAATTTTTTATCAAATTCTTTAACAGATTTATTTAACTCATTTAATTTAGTAGGCCATCCATCAATTTTAGCAGACCATTCATCAATTTTAGCTGACCATCAATTTTAGCAGATTGTTTATCAAATTTTTCATTACATTCAGCAGATTGTTCATTCGAAGTAGCTTCTAATGTTTTATTAAATTAAATTTTCATATCATTTCCCAATTTATTTATCATTTTAAGAATTAAGTTTGTGCTTAAATCTACTGAATTTTTTGTCGAATTGTTATCTGAATTATCATTTATTGGTTTTGCGGTCAAATCATTGTTTATTTGTTCAGAGTCAATGGAAACACATCTATTTTCTAAATTACTTTTTTCAACTTCTAGAACATCACTTTGTTCATACCTTTTAGTAACACTCTCATCAGTTACATTTAAATTTACTACAATACTTTCCATTTTTAACATTGGTTTACTTAAACTTGACTAATATCCAAAATTGTATAACCCCTTACAATACTTATATCGAATACAAAAGATCATTAAATTTGTTGACACATTAAAACTTAATAAAAACCTTGAGTCAAAATCCAAAGAAAAGTCCTTTTTAGGGCGCCATGTTGTAATGTTATTTGATTAATTAGTAAAAATAAAATTTTAAATAGTTTGAAGCTAATTTATTCTCTAATTTAATTTTTAATTAATTGTCCCTGTTCAGGCACCATAATGTAATATTAATTGTTTTGATTATTAGAAGTAAAATTTTAATAAATATGATTTTAATTAATTTTTTAATTAGTTGTCCCTGTTTGGGCGCCATAATGTAATGTTATTTGTTTTGATTATTAAAAGTAAAATTTTAAAGAGTTTGAAGTTAATTTATTCTTTAATTAATTTTTAATTAATTGTGTCTATTCATAATGCAACGTTATTTGATTTATCAGTAATACGTTAATTAGTAATTTTAAAGTTAAATTTCTAGACATAATTTAATTTTGAGGGGATATCAAGGGTTGAGCTTTTCAAAGATCGTGATTCAGACTCATTTAAAATATTATTAAATTATCTAGCTGTTTATTTTCAAAGTAATTATAAGTCCTCATAAGTTCAAATTATTCATTTAACTTCTTTTTCATATCTTAAAGTTCTTTCTTCCTTAATTTCGTTGAACACTTATCACCATTTGATTTATATAACAACTATAACTAAAACAATTATAAATTAAATTCTTCACAAATGTGACTTACGAAAAGACGGAGACATGTTGACTCCTCGAGACTCCGGGAAAGAAGAAGCTCCCAACACAGGAGCTGCCTGCTCAAACACGTTTTGGCAAGTCTAGAACTTTTACAGCCTTTGTCTTTTCTACGTCTTAAGGACTTATCAATTTAAATTAAATAAAACTTAAATTATATATAACAAAATTATTTATAGATTATATTTAATATTTCAACATACTTTTGTTTAAATTTATTTTAAAAAATTACGAAAAATTAGATCGCAGGCGCCAAATTCAAAATTAAATCATTTTATATAAAATTTACCTTGACTCCGAAATATCACTACAATATATGTATATATAACTTGTCTGCATGTTATTTCTTTTATCAATCTGTTTTCTTTTTCTATTTTCTTTTTATTTCATTTGATTTTATTCTAATTTCTTTTTGTTTAACTATGGAATTACTGCCTTTTGGTTTTTAAATTATTGTTATCTTTTTTCTTTTTCTTTTCTCTATGTGTTTATTTTAACTTCAATCAAGAACTTTGATATTTTTGTAATTTATCTAATTTTAAAAAAACAAAAAAAAACATTACACCTGCTAATTACAGGTAGTATGCTGATCTGCATGAAACTTGTAAAAAAATATCAGAAATACACGCCCCTTCCATAGGGTTACTATGGAAGGGAAATAAATAAATTTTAAAAAAAAAATATATAATATATATATATATATATATATATATATATATATATATATATATATATATATATATATATACATACACACAAGCACTAATTCAACACATTAAAAATCAAATTAATATTAAATAAATATTTAATACTAACAGAAAAATGTATTTAAAGATTACTCATACATTTCATAAGCAAAAGTTCTTTAAACAAAAGTTACTATTTTCTTTAAATTTACAAGTTCATCATTTAAAAAAACTGATTTGTACAAACTTCCATTTTTCATCTTTTGAATGATCAGCTATTATCCTCTATGCTATAAATTTCCGGCTGTGATTTACTTCCCCCAAGGGCCCAAGGGATGTTCTTCGACTGGATCCTTAAGTGCATCTTCCTCCAAAAAACTTCTACTCCTTTCTTTACTGCCTTCTTAATCACAACCAACTCTTTTGTCAAATCACTGTTTATTTTTAATCTATTACATAATCTTTTAACACATACTTTGATTCTTTACATTACATTTTAAAGAGATATTTTTATTTTAATACAAATTTAAATAATTATTTATAGAAACATTTTCATAATTATATGAAAGATGTAAACAATATTTTTTATTAGACCAGTGTATGAAAACTTTGAAACATTTAAACTATACCATTGATGTTCAAGTGGTGTTTGAATAATAAAATTATTAATTTCAAAATTAAAGGCAAATTTTATTTTCTTCAACAGAATAAAATATAATTAAACTTTCCACTTTATAATTATAATTTTCTCCTCATATTAAACCTATCTATTCAAACAAATAAAATAAACATGTAACTGTTTTGATTTGTTGCTCATCCCCTCCAATTAAATAAATATATATTTTTTTAATTATGGAACCTTTGGTTAGCCCATATCATTACACATTATGCTCTGATGGGATGAGTAAACATTATAAGATAAATTAAAATGAGCATAAATTATAATATGAACATTTTAAGATAAATTAAAATGAGCATAAATTATAATATGAACATTATAAGATAAAAATCTTTATGTACAAGTATAATACCTGTCAAACCTACCAAAGCTGTGCCATATGCTAAGGTCTTTGTGATAAAACCCACAAAAGAGGATTGTGTAGCTGCATAAGTAAAATATCAAATTCCACCAGGAAAATGAGTTAATATAAAATGGTCGTACAAAAATGACGCAACCAGCAGCTAGGGTCACATCAAACAGCCCAGCACCTATAATTAGGTTCATTTTAATATATCATATTTAAACTAACATCTAAATAGAAACAGTAACCTGAAGGCAGTTTTGAAAGTGGCTTTTAGAGAGCTATTAGCGGTTGGTTATTTAACTAGTTCTTGTCATATTCTATTCTTGATTTAGATAATTTACTAGATGTATTTTGTTTAACAGTTGTGACTTGCAGTTATGAATAAAAAAAAAAAAAAAAATAAAAGAATAAACTGTGAAGTGTCATAACTTCAAGAAAAGAAGTGGACAAATAAATGTGGAAAAGATTAATAGCTGGTAATAGATGTTGCTGGGCCCTCAGGAAAATATTAAACTATAAGAAAATAGAAGTTCATAGATCAATCTCATCTATGGGAGTGAAACCTGGGTTCAGTACTTAAGTAAGGATGTACTATTACTGCACCAACAGTTGTGAAAGGAGGAGATTTGACCAAAATCACGCTCAACCACCAGGTTTTTTTCACCAACTCAAGTTACCCACTTTAAAGGAGACTGGGTGTACTCCAGGAGGGTAAGTAAGGATATAAAGAAAAAATTATGAGGGAAATGTATGGATCTACTAAAAATGGAGATATGTGGGGGATAAAATGCAACCACGAGCTAATGGAGATATGTGGGGGATAAAATGCAACCACGAGTTAGTACTTTAAGTACTATCTTGGAGTACAAAGCTCCAGATTTAGTAGCAACTGTCAAGCAGCAAAGAATAAGAAGTCTTATTCTCGAAGTCAATGTCTTATAGGGCTGGAAAAAAGAAGTAAGTGAGGTCACCTGATAAAACAATGGATCAAGGGCTGATATGATGAACTGAAGAATAGGATAGTAGCAGAGCAGTAGAAAATTGTACTAACTGGTAATATATGATTAAAATAATGCTGATTTTTTTAAATTAAAAACACTTGGGGGAAAATTTTGAAATATTTCAACTATACCATTGTCTGCTTATGTAAATTCGATTTATAAAAATGAGTAATTTCAAAATATAACAAAGACTTTTTCTTTGAAGATCCTAACCTAATTTATTTAACGCGTACATGTATTTATAAAAGCAACTGGTGCAACCAGGCACACTTCCCCTCTAATCATGCAAAAAAAATTATTAATGCATAATTACATTGTTGCAAAAACAAAATAAACGTAATCATTAACTTTTTAAGTTCTAACATCAAAATGATTCGTTGGTCTACTCATTCATATGAGGTGAGGCAGCTGAATGTGTAGGACATTTAACTCCTGACTACTAACTACTGGACCAGGTTACAGTTTACGCATATAATTATTTATGTTAAACCAGTCCAGATTTTTACCCTGGGGTCGGGAGGGCATACGGCACATAAAGTAGGTACACTTACTTGGGAAAAAACCTGGTGGTTGTGTTTAATTCTGTCCAAATCTCCTCTTTATACAACTATTGGTCAAGGGACAGAAAAAACACACAAGACTTTGTATTGTATTTGTACAGTTGCTTTTTTATTGTTTTTTGTTTTTACACATTTAAAAAAGTTATATTTCTTTATTAGTATCATCTTTCATACTAGTATCAACAGGCATTAAATGAAATGTGCCAATTATACTATTTTTAACATCGTCACTAATCACTTGAGGTACACTATGATGGTATAAAATGATCAATACAATTACGATTGATGTATTATTTGCCACTTTTATTGAGATTTTTCATTTCAGAATAGATTCGAATGTTAAACATTTATCATTAGTTCTAAAAAAATACAATAAATTCAAAACACAAACAAATAAATAAAAACAAAAAATAAAACATGTTGATGCTCACTAAATGGAGGGGGATTCTAAAAGCAATTAGGACCTAAAGTAGGCTGAGAGTCAGTCTACTTTCAATAGAATCCAAAAAAAATTCAAAAGAAGAGCCAAATAATTTATCAATCCTAATTCATTTAACTTAAGTTGATGAAAATTAGTATATTCTAGATTTCCATAGATATTAATGTTGTGCTCTTCAGACATGGTTACCAGTGAGTCCTGAAAAAAGGATTTCTGGATGATTAAGCTCAGCTCCAGCAAAAGCACTGAAGAGGTCAGGTATTCCATTCCCTAATGCAAGTAAGGTTACCCCAGCTATAGTGTCAGGAAGTTTTAGGTTTCTTGAAATAACAGCTAGATTGGTGCAAATGCTGCAAAAAAAAAAAAAAAAAAAAAAAAAATCTAAACTTAGTTACTTTAATAACTCTGAAACAAAACAATATAAAATCCATAACTTACTAGCCATCTGCAACGAACGCGGTCGTAATAAATATCATGATCATAGAAGCACACTAAGAAAAACAGAAAAACAACTATGACAAATTATAGAATTTTTAAAATAATTAATATATGAAACATTGTAAAAAGATACAACGCATTGCTAAAAAACATTAATTTATGTTTTGGAGAGCAGACACCTCGAGCAGAAAAATAATTCCAATAATATATGGATATATTACTTGGGGGTCTAAAATCTTTTTTGTAATGTAATGTACTTTCCGTCCTCAAAATAGTAACGCTCTAGCTCTATCGGCCTTGCTTGGACAGAAAATTACCCGAAAGTTTCCTAATCAGAAATTTAATGGAGAATATTTTTGCTATATGGGTCATTCCCAAAAAACTTGTCGTTTTCTTAAAAAAAATTGTCACTCGCACTTAACTTAGTGATAGATGGTTACGTAATCTTGCCTTTGATTTTTTTTAGTACTCTACTACATCTATGTAATTTTTAAAGGAAATTTCTTCTCCAGAAAAATAGAAAATAGGAAAAATGTTTTGAAAACTACTAAAAACGTCAGGAGCGTTACAGTCACCAGCGCAATATGACAACAAAAATAAACATTTTTGTTTACAAAAAACAATATTTTATTTTTGTTATTGATATAAATTAAAAGTGCACATCCTAAAGAATAATATCAGCGTATTTTTTTCCCAATAAAAATAGAATAAACAGACAGACAAAAACAATTATAATGCTGCCCCATGGTCTTTTAGTAAAATGTTGGTCAGAAGTGTTACTGTTCTTTCTGACCTTGAGATCCAAGAAACTGACTCCAAACGGGTTGGAGAACTTCCTCCAAAAGGATTGCATCGTCTTCTGATTGTTAAACTAGTAACTTCCGGTTCCTTAAGGAGAGAGGCTAATTAGTTTCGAAAATAATGGTAAGTATTTTTATTCAATGTCAGGAGTGTTACCGCTATAAAATGTCTTTGACTCAATTTTTATTACATCTACAAATAACAATTATATTATCAAAGAGCCTACTTTGGTTTGTTTAGTTTTTTATTGATAAAAAAGTATCTAAAAGTTCATCAGCATAGAAAAATGAGTTGAGTGTCAGGAGTGTTACCTAACGGACGTCATTATACAGTAAGGTGAAGATTTTTATATTAAATACAGAAACGTTTTCCTTATGAGTAAAATAAGACCACATTTTTGAAAATGGAAACTAAATTACAGAAAAGTAGGTAACATTCCTGACTAAAAGTTATATTTTACCGACATTAGAAATAATTTAATTATTAACCCGATAACCAATTCTAAGCAAAACTAGATGTCCCATGATAATTTTATTGCAGTCTAGAGAAAATTTAAACAAAATTATACTCTTTAAAGAAATATTTAATTTTGGTAACACCCATGACAGAAAAAAAACTCTGTTGACATTCTGTTTGACAAAAAAAAAAAAAAAAAAAAAAAAAAAAAAAAAAAAAAAACCATGATTGTAAACTATTTTTCAAAAATAAAACATACTTTAGAAGTGATAAAAATATAACCGTTCAAGAAAAATGAAGTTCATTTTTCGACTTTTTTATTCAATCTCTAAACCCAAAACGGCAATTTTTTTTAAAATGACCAATGTAACATCTATCACTAGGACCTGCCGTTTAAAAGCTATATTGGTTTGAATTAAAAAAAGTCTCGTTTACTCTAGACTTGTGTAACTTTTCCCCCTCAAAAATGTGACATTTTGACACGCTCTAGCTATTTTGGTGTTGCTTGGGTCGAAAATTTAATGAGTTATCTGATAAGAAAATAAATGGAGAATATTTTTTGTTTACAAAATATGTCACTACGACCTACAGTTTAGGAGCTACATTGGTTTGAATTAAAAAAGTCAGGTTGTGCCTAAATATTTGTAACTTTTTTTTTGGCACGGATGTATTTCTGCTGGGAGTCTGAGGTTTTTTTTTTTTTTTTTTTTTTTTTTTTTTTTTTTTTTTTTTTTTTTTTTTTTTTTTTTGTGACATTTTATTGTCCCTCAAAATTGTAATAATATAGCTTAGTGTTGCTCGGATTGAAAGTTTCCTAACCAGAAATTTAATGGAGAATATCTTTTACTACATAACATTTATATTATAGGAACTGACCCGAAAAGTGAAAAAAAAATTATCTACCTTTTGTTAATGTGATGTTAGGACCTACAAGGCTTGTTAAAATCCAAATTGGCAACCTCCAAAACCGGGTGCTATTTTTGTAGTACTTTTAGTACCTTTAGTAGTACTTTTTTTAGTAGAAATCTTAACACTGATTTCATATTTTGCTTATATTTCGTAAAATATGTGAATTTGCTTGACATAGCATATTTATAATATTACTGAGCACTAAATCTGTGACAATTCAAGTCTGACCGCAGCTCTGTATATTATCAACCTGGAACGAAAACCAACGCCAAAAGATATCTCGTTTCGTTCCAAACTGGTTCAAAGCTGGAAACTTCCAAGTTCCGTCCCCCGGTGTAGTAGAGTTTGGATAGTATCTCAGGTTTCGTTCCACCCAAGGTCATTCCGACTGCTTTGTTGCAATGATCCTACCCCTGTTGATTCCCGCCCCGTTTCCATCACCCCACCACCCCACGCATGGGCATTTTCAAAATAAACGGCTTTCATTGAAATTTTCTATTCTACCAAAAAAGCTCGGCTTCTTCTTTCGAATTCAGAGAAATGAACCACACAAGGTTTTTCTGCATATGTAATTAATTATTTTTTTCGCTATTTGTTCAAAAGCCGTGCACAAGAGTTAATTACACATTTTTTCTCGGGATCAATGTAATTGAAAAAATCTCTTACAATTGTGCACTACATTTGAACTAACATTTTTATCCCCCCAAAAAATTGTTGATTGAATAACACTATTTTAAAAGTTTACATTTTTTTAAAAAGTATACTTAGCTATTTAAATCTTCTTAATATTATAGTACCTATACACTTTTTAATTATAAAATATAAGGAAATTAACAGCGGGTCAATCCATTTCAAATCATCCAATATAAATATAATTTGTTGCTCAACATTTTTTATTTTCCTGTGTCTTTTATCATGGATTCCCTATGGGTAGACATTAACAAAACTACAATTGAAAAAAATTTACAAGCCATATTTTTTATTCGACAGCAATTTTAAAATAACGATTAGTGAATTTTATGAAAAAAACGGCGTTTGCGGAAAAGTTAATTGCGAAGTCATTTGTAAAGATATCAAAATAATTTAAAAACTAGTGTGTTCGGCATGAAATGACCTTCAAAAGTACATCATTTTAATTTTTCTATCATGCAAGAAAGTTATTCAAACTCTTTCTCAAAAACTCGGTAAAAAAATTAAAAAATCGTTAATTTTTAAGGTCATACATTTTTAGGAAGGGAAAGAGACTCACAAGAGAGATATATGCTTTATTGAGACAATAAACAATAAACATAGTGCTGCCCAACTTTATTGGGTTGCTATAAATACAGCATACTCATCTATCCAATTAAAGACAACAATATAATTTAAAATTTAGTTATAGTTCTATAATATAATACCTAATACTTAATAATTTTTCTCTACGGCTTTTCAAAAATGGCTGAAAGAAGGTTTTTGCCAATTTCCATAGGTCAATTTCTGAAGAGGGACTGAATGAAAACAAGTGAAAATTTTATAAAATGTTCCCTATACTAATAAGAATACACCACAAAAAAATTATGACTGAGACTCAACTATGTTTTGAGTTATAGAGCTGTGAATTTCAATAAAAACGCTACCTTTTTAATACACTCGTGCTAATTAGTAACTATAGCCTTAAAATTATCATAATGGACAAGTTTAAATGATGATTAAATCTATAAATTATTATTTAGACTTTTGAAATAATGAACTTAGCTTATATTTTAATGAAATACTTGACTTAAGAATTTCCATTAATTAAAAAAATATGTAAGTATATGATACAAGTATGTTTGTAAGTTAAAACCCACAGTAAAATATCAACTGAAACATCAGTTCTTGTGATGCAACAAGTTAATTTGACTTTAACATGTTTAGATTTGAACTCTTCCATGAGCAACTGCTTGCACAGCCTACATTTTTCCTGTACCTTCATGTCTCTGCAAGTGGTGACATGAACATCCCCTCCCCTTAATCTTCATTGCTATCTTCAAGAGTAAAAATGTGAATATTAAACTAATTCGTGGACAGGCTCTATGTCCAACTTGTGCATCAAAAATATTTGTAGAAAAACTACCCGAAGATGAGATAAATAATGTTGAGAATAATCCTGAATTTTTTCTTGAATCTTTGAATTAGTAGAGGAGAATTCGTTGCATCAAGTGGAATCCATTTATGAAACTTTGGAATTGTCTCCTTTATGTAAATATAACAAAGCTTAATTCAGAACAAAGCCAACAGTAGGCAAAAAAAAAAAAAAAAAAAAAAAAAAAAAAAGATAAAATTACGACAGCAGTCAAGCGAAAATTAGATGAATCTTTCTATAATGACTTAAAAACTCAGAATTTAAATGTTACAGAAACTTCAATTAGTAAGTACGACATACTCATTACTAAACTGAAAAAAAAAAAAAAAATTTAAAGTGCCTTGTAAAGACGATCAAATTAAAATATTTAGTCTATAGTCAAGTTCATAGTCTAAGAAAAAAATATTTGAGAACTTTATTGCATCTGAATACATGGTAAAGTCAACTAGGCAGCTAGTAAAGGCTCAAGGTATCTTCCCACATCTGACAAAAAGACAGGGCAACAAAATAAGTGAAGCTATTTTTTATTAACTGAGATAAAGAGTTTTACGAAAATAGTTGCTTATGCCCTGGTAAAAAGGAATATGTTTCAACTGTGCTTGACAATGTCAAGGTGAAGAAACAGAAAACGTTATTTCTCTTCTGACTAAATGAACTCTAGAGCATGTATAAACAGAAATATACAGATTACAAAATTGGTAGTTCCATGTTTTGCGCTCTAAGACCAAAGTGGCGCGTTCTTCTGGGTTCATCACGAACTCATACGTGTTCGCAAGCATCACCAAAACATAAAGCTTATGATAGAGGAAGCGAAGCTTAATGCAAATTATAAATACCTCATAGCTTTCATCCTACGTGATATTGAAAATGAAAAATGTATGTTTGACACCTGTTCAGAATGTCCTTGACCACATACTCTGCTTGATTAAAAGGTAGGGTTTTTATTGAAATTCACAGATCTATAACTCTAAACATAGTCGAGTCTCAGTCATAATTTTTCTGTTGTGTATTTTTATTAGTATATGGAACATTTTATAAAATTTTCACTTGTTTTCATTCAGTCCCTTTTTAGAAATTGACCTATGAACATTGGCAAAAACCTGCTTTCAGCCATTTTTGAAAAGCCGTAGAGAAAAAAGGAGTACATTCTCAAGACTAAAACTTATGCTGCTGGTAGTACTTGATTACTCAACACAGAAATAAAATATTATTTGTGAGTCTCTTCTCCTTCCAAAAAATGTATGGCCTTAAAAATTATCGATTTTTAAAATTTTACCGATTTTTGAGAAAGAGTTTAAACAACTTTCTTACGTGATATAAAAATTAAAATAATGTTCTTTTGAAGGTCATTTCAAGCTGAACACACTAGTTTTTTTATTATTCTGATATCTTTAAAAATGACTCCGCAATTAAATTTTCCGCGCACGCCGTTTTTTCATAAAATTCACTAAATCATCATTTTAAAATGGCTGCCAAATAAAGAATATGGCTTGTAAATTTTTTTCAATTGGAGTTTTGTTAATGTCTACCTCTACGGGATCTATGATAAAAGAATCAGAAAAATAAAAAATGTTGAGCGACACAGACTGGGCGATTTGAAATGGATTGACCCCAGTCCGAAGTCACAACAAGGGATGGGACGAAATTACATAGTAATACAAGGGTAGATAGTTGCTTAGTCAAACTGACGTGGAACAAAAATTGGAATGGAACGAAAACTGGAACTGGTTACAATAGTGGAACAAAACGTAAAATCTCATTCCACTTTTAAGTCGGAACGGCCCTTCACTAACAGCAATCGGATCGAGCTGACCCATTCGGCTCGATGGTACTCATCTGCTGAAAATAAAGGCGAAAGCGTACTCATCCGGGGCGAATGCTCAAATTTATACGCATATTGCGGTGCGTCTGGCACAGCGTGACGTAACGTGACGCTATCGCGCGTGGCGTTGGAGAGCGCATATTTCCGCGCAGTTTCTCCCTGGCCCTCGCCTAATAGACACGTGTTTTTGTTTATCAAACTTGTGTTTATTAGAAAGCTTGGAATGAATGATGCAAGAATGAAACTATATTTATTAGATTGAAGCTCAAATCTGATATAGATTATGCTAATGTAATTCTAATGCATTTATTAACAGCCAAGAAACTTAAATCTTATAACTTTGCGCCTTATCTATGAATGCGTCGCGTAACTGTCGCGGGCCGGATTGTAGACACTGGTAGGCCCAGATTTGACCCGCGAGCCGTAGTTTGGGGACCCCAGGTTTAGATGCTGAAGAAAAATAAAGCCAAACCGGGGTTAATATGTTACTGTTTGACTATAGTAATCAAATAACATAAATTTTACTGATCAATATAACATAAAATACAGATTTATGGATCATAAAATTTGTTTTTATGTTCGTATCCTAATGCTATCTCGTAACCAAATCATTTGTGAACATAGGTTTATAGGAACTTTTTTGATCTGTTTAAAATTTTCTGTAGGATAGGTTGATAAATAAATTGTGTCCTGTTAAATCGATGATTGTGACTAATTTGCGTCGGAACGTGGCGCGAGCTTGAAATCGCCCAATAATTGCAAAAAATAATTGAAAAGACATGTTCTTGAGTTTGGTCTCATTTTTTAGTGTATTTCTTTCTTAACACGAATCGAGTTGTCTGACTGTCGAAAATACGCTGCTAGACCGGTTTTTAAATCGCTGGAAACACCCGGAAAGTGAAGAAAAAAAAATGATCTACCATTTCTTAATATGTTGTTAGGATTTACAAGGGTAATTAAATCCAAGTTTGCAACCTTAAAAACCAGGTTTGATTTTTGTAGTACTCAAAAAACCGTAACATTTTAACACTATTTTTGTTAGAGGTAAATTTAAAATTAGTGTGATTTTTTTTAATGTATAACAGTTCATATGCCTTCCCTCTACTACTTATTATAGATCATATATTTTCTTGAGTCTGGTTAGCTCTGTATTAAAATATAAAACTTAAAACTTAAAAAACTTCTTATTTCTAAAGGCCGAATTAGATGCTCATGCCATTTGCATAAATTGGCGCAAGCCAAAAAGGTAAATTGAAGCGTGTAAACGTTTGAAGTTTAAACAAGCCAACAATTTTGGCTTGAGTAAAATCTGTCGGGACAGAAATTCGACTTGAGGTTGGTGTGTTGCCATTAGTGAAGGGCCGTTCCGACTTAAAAGTGGAATGAGATTTTACTTTCCGTTCCACCATTGGAACCAGTTCCAGTTTTCGTTCCGTTCCACTTTTCGTTCCACGTCAGTTTGACTAACCTGCTATTCTACTTCTATTTATAATTAAAAATTGTATAGGTACTATAATATTAAGAAGATTTAAATAGCAATTTATACTTATTGAAAAAATGTAAACTTTTAAAATAGTTTTATTCAATCAAATTTTTTTTTTTTTTTTTGGAAAAGGATAGTGCACAATTGAGCGAGAATTTTTCGATTACATTGGTTCCGAGAAAAAAGGAGTAATCAACTCTTGTGCACAGCTTTTGAACAAATAGTGAAAAAATTATTTAATTACGTATGCAGTAAAACCTTGTGTGGTTCATTCCTCTGAATCCGAAAGAAGCCGAGCTCCGTCGGCAGAATAGAAATTTTCAAAGAAAGCGGTTTATTTTGGAAATGCCCATGCACGTGGTGGTGGAGCGATAAAGAGGGGGGAGGGAATCAACAGTGGAAGGATCAACGCTACAAAGCAGTCGGAATGACCTTGGGTGAAACGAAACCAAAGATGCAATCTAAACTCGACTAGCCCAGTCAATAAAGGTTTCGTGTCGCAACTAATTAGGGGAAAGCTGAATTTTTGCAGAGTGTTAGTACATAAAGTATACGCTAAAAAGACACGTTATTTATTAAGACACGTGTTTATTAAGTATTTATTAAGACACGAAGTCCCGACCCCCACCCCTTCAGCAACATGACAAGTACAGAACTCTGGTTATATGCCGACAGCTCGAAACCTCATTATGATATCGGAGTGTTATTTTTTATATTTTACTCCTAACAATATTACAAACAAATTATGTCATAAACAATTTTTGTGTAGATAGCTTAGTTTCGCCGTAATACTTAATCATAAAAAGAAAACTGTCGCTACAAAAAACAACAAGCAACTTCAACAAATTATAGATTTTTATCATTACGAGTTTGGAAGAAATGTGTTAAACAAAACTTATAGATAATATGAATGGCTTTAAATTGATGTTTCTCTTAACGCATAACATTAAAACGATGGCTTCATAGAGAGCGTTGAAAGAGTAGTGGACACTGGTGCGCCGGTCCTAGCAGGGCTATGCTGAGGTGCACTACTGCATGCACTGCTATTCATGATCATGAATAGTCATTCAATTGAAATGGAATTGAAACAACAATGCAATAACGTTTATTTTTAGTTTATCACTTCCAAAGTGCAATTATTTTGCTATAGTTTATAGTTTACTTGTATCACTGATATAGTACAGAATTTAGCATCGAAAATTCAACTCCAAAAATCAAAAGCTCTGACTGCTGGAAATTGTTCACCACCCTTAACTCTGAATGTGATAAAAAGTCTTCTTCAAAATATCTTCGGGTTTAAGGGAGAGGGGGGGGGGGGGGGGTAAAAGTCATATGTTGTTAGCTGTCTGATCTCGAAACTCGGAAAAGGTTACTTTAAGCACATATACGATTATACATAAAGAAGAAAAGCAAATTTGCAAAAAATGTCATTTTATTCCACTCTTTCCCATATCATAATTCTAGAGCAATGGGAGAGGGAAAAATAGAAGATTTGTTACTTGAGATAAGTCACAGTTTTTCGGAATAACACGTTTGTTGGTACTCATTTGGCTATACCTCCGAAACTATTTTTCCGATTCAAATTTCTTTTTTTTTTTCATAAGAAAGCTGGTTATATTTACTATAAGAATTCAAATATTAAATTTTGATCAAGTCCCGTAAAACACATACGGCAGAATGTTGAGAAACCCGAACTGTTGTGGAAAACCCGTTTTTTTTCGGTTCATATTTCACTGTAACTCCGGAACTATTTCTTCAATACAAAATCTATTTTTTCCAACTAAAAGATGGTTAAATTTACTATAAGGCCCTATATATGAAATTTTGATTGAATTCCGTGAAAGACCCATAATTCATATTAATAAGAATCCATAAGATATTCCATATACCCATATGATTTCCTGGATGTCTTCTGGAAATGATAAATTAATTCAGCAGGCATTACTGCACACAATGAAACCGTTTGCACGTGGGGCATTCTGCGGCTCTTAATAAATCATTAAGATTGGGAATAAACATGGTCCGTTATCCTACGTATTATATTGCCATGTTTACAAACAAAGCTTCAATATCTCTTACACTAGACAGGCGGGATTTATTATTATTTTATTTGAATTTCAAAATAAGTTTTCTTATCTTTCCCCTTGCTTAAGGTTAAATGATAAAAATGAAAAACTTTAAATTGTGTTGCCGTAATCTAGTGGATTTAATTTTGCGCAACGATCGTGACATTGACAAATGTATTCGGGAAGTGGCAACTCTAAACAATTATTTGTCCTCAAATCACTTGGAAGAAATTCGTAGGTATTTAAACAAAACAGGACTTGTTTAAAAAGAAGAACGAGGAGTTGTTAAGAAACGAATATTTTATGAATAATACATATTCGTTGGGTGCTGTTGGTTCAGGCGCATTACAAGAAACTTCTGTTGGTAATGTTTGTATCGTTTGGTATTGTGTATCGTCCCGAAATACCCTTCGAGCATTGTGGTTATAGAGCCAAACAAATGAAAATTAAACACCTGCGTGAAACATTTTCACAAAAATTAATTTTGGTAGCGGTCAAGGTGACAGGGAGACCAAATGAAGGTTTCCCTCTTCTCAGTTCGAACAAAGCCTTGGCTCTGATGGTCCACGCTTCACTATCAAGACATCAGTATGCCGTACTAAACAAATCTAGCAAACAAATAGGGTGTGACATTTTTCCTTAATACAATCGGGTATTAGAAGTAGGAAAAAGTGTTATCCTGATAGCATAGAAACTACGGAGAGTTCGGCGATGGTAAGCTTACAATGATTACTAGACCATACTGCTAAACGAATTTTGTTATCAAAAACTGAAAATTGATTAAAAACTATTAGTGATAAACTTTCACTAACATCGAAATCGATCCTCGGGACCTAGTGAATATGAGCAAACATTTGTTGACCAGGAAGTAACTGATTCAAATATTTTCTTAACATCTATAGTACCCCTTCTTATGACAAAAACTAATAACCATACTTTGATTCACTGGAAGAATCCACGACCTTGATCTACAAGATTGTTTGTCAAAGAAACACCTGATACCATTAGAAAAGAAATTCAAATAGTGAATGATGTAATTTTAGCACTGACTGTATTAAATATTATTTTGAACAACCGAGCTTTTCGTGTTAATCATAGACTGGTATTACGTATGACTGATGGAAAGGTAGCACAGGCAGTTACAAGAGACGTCATCAATGTCGGTATGCCCTAAACGCTGTGCAAAACCATCTGAAATGAGCAATCAGAAGTAGATTTGCTCTGTATAATTTCTAATACAGAGCAAATCTACTTCTGAAGAAGCAATCAAACTTGGACTTCACCATTGCATGCACGGATCAAGTTCATGGAATGTATATTGCACATTTCGTATAACCGTTCATTTGAAAAGTGGAGAGTAGACAAAAACACACAACAAAAAAAAAAAAAAAAAAAAAAAAAAAAAAAAAAAAAAAAAAAAAAAAAAAAAAAAAAAAAAAAAAAAAAAGCAGTCAATTGTAAAATAAAGGATAAATTTAAGGGATTGCTGAGTTTAAATGTGGACGTAGTTAAACAAGGTATGGGGACGACAAATAATGGAAATAACAAAAAACAAAGCAAATTTGCAAAAAATGTCATCATATTCCTTTCTTTCCCTTATCATAATTTTTTACTTGAGGTAAGTTCCAGTTTTCCGGAATAACACGTTTGTCGGTACTCATTTGGCTATAATTCCGAAACTATTTGTCCGATTAAAATTTTTCTTTTTTCATATGAAAGCTGGTTTAAATTTACTAACAACAACTATTATATTCCATTTGCAAACGATAGATTGAATTAAATGGGTTACCAAACCCAATGTCGTATAACACACGATTTTCTATAATAACTCAAATATTAAATTTTGATCAAGTCTCGTAAAACTCCCACGGCAGAATATTGAGAAACCCGTACTGTTGTGAAAAACCCGTATTTTTTGGCAAATTTATCACAATAACTCCGGAACTATTTCCCTGATTGAAAATATATATTTTTTTCATCTGAAAGCTGTTTAAATTTTCTATGAGATCCTATATTTTTTTGTTTTTTTTTAGTGGCAGTTTTCTGTATATGATTAAGTATTACGGCGAAACTAAGCTACCTACATAAAAAGTGTATATAACTTAATTTGTTTGTGATGTTGTTAGGAGTAAAAAAAAAAAAAAAGAACACTCCGATATCATAATGAGGTTTCGAGCTGTCGGCATATAACCAGAGTTCTGTACTTGTCATGTTGCTGAAGGGGTGGGGGTCGGGACTTCGTGTCTTAAAATAATACTTAATAAACACGTTGTCTTAATAAATAACGTGTCTTTTTAGCGTATACTTTATGTACTAACACTCTGCAAAAATTCAGCTTTCCCCTAATTAGTTGCGACACGAAACCTTTATTGACTTTATTCCCACATAGGGTGGTGGGACCCCTTCCCCTCGATTAATTGCACTTAAAAAACGACTAGAAAAGTTTCGTAAAATTTGATATTGGAGTTACATAATTATTGAACAACACTTTTATAAGGGGTGATGTTTCACCCATTTTACGTAGCTATGTAACTCCAAGATCAAATTTTATGAAAAACGTTCGAGTTTTTTATGTCTGGATCACACACTCCCCCCCACCAAAAAAAAAAAAAAAAAAAAAAAAATTAAATAAGTGATGTTCACCCCTATTCAATTGTCGGTCCATAGGTATATAATTTCAATATCAAATTTTACGAAACCCGTTTTTTTTTAAACTAAGTAGTTGTACTTGCAGCCTCACAATTACAAATACAGTAGTTGGTGAAAGTATTTTCGTACTACCAACTTTCATTCTTTCTTTATTGGCGTGACAGACACTATGAAGCTGTCCTTGGCCTGCTCCACACCCTTCCTCCAGCCGCCTGTATCAGCTGCTCGCCTTAGATATATTTTAGATAATTTTAAGTCCTCGCAGATTTTTAGGTCTTCCACAAGGTTTCACTCCATCCGGTCTAACCCAGGACAGTTTTCGGCAAGTTTTGTTCTCACCCATCCGGTATACATGCCCCATCCATTTTAGCCTTTGAACTCTCGTGAATATCGTCAATGGCAAGTCACCATACAAATCGTATAGCTCCCGGTTCTTCCTTCGCCGCCACATACCGCTATACTTTGTCGGACCAAATATACGCCTCAGTAGTTTCCTTTCGAAACAGTCCAGTTTCGTGGCTATTAACTTATTAATATTCCATGTTTCGCAGGCATACGAGGCTACCGGTCTTGTACTCCCAACTACCAAGTATAAAAAGGAAGTTGTAGTTGCGAATACAAGTACATGTAGTTGTCTGTGTACTTAAGTACTGATGTAGTTAAGTACTGCCCAACTCTGCCTTCAGCCATCTTAAAGCAGCATCCTTAATAACAAAAAGTAATTCTAATTGTGGGAGGAGAGTGGCCAGAGATGTCCTTCGGACTCAAAAAATCGTCAGATCCTGGCAGATTTGAAAAGCAGTATATAACGCTAACGACCCCTTCCTGTCGAGTCTTTTTACTGAGGGTGGGATTAAGAAATGGCTCCTGCTATAAGGATACTGTTTTTCAGATTTGACGATTATTTGAGGCCGAAGGACATCCTTTGCTATTCTCCTTCCACAATAAGAATTAGTTTTCGTCCTTAAGGATGCTGTTTTAAGGTGGCGGAAGGTCATCCATCCTTTGGGCCATATATTATACGCACTACTACTTTAGTGCCACTATATAGCGTTTTCATTCCCTAATTACTGTCTTCTAAAAGTGAATTGAATACACCAGAACTTTCTCAAACCAACGAGGTTCAACGCGATTTGATCTGTAGAGGTGGCTCCACACGCAGAGGAAAACCCGAAGGCATGGCTTGAGGCGTCAAGCCTTGAGGTAAACCTCTATGTGTGTATGGATAATTCTGTCAGGCCTGCAGGAAAACCTCAACAGAATTCTCCATACACACATAGAGGTTCGCCTCAAGACTTGCCTTCGGTTTTCCTCTGCGAGTGGATAGATACCTTTAGCGATGGATAGAGAGGGAACATTACTGATTTCCGGGTGTAACCACCAAATATCGTCAGGTGTCGTGGTCGTAACAATACAGTACACCACAATAGTTATAGAACTAGTGAATTTGGCTAGCGTATGCTCGCTCAGGGCGCCTAATCGGCGGGTAGTCTAGAAATTATAGATACTGGCAGGAAAATTAAAACGGTGTTGGCCCTTGGAACCCTTAGAAGTAATCAGTATGGTCAGATGGCTGAAATGTTTGGAGACCCCTGGTTTAAACAATAGTAACCCGTAAGATAAACAATGCTAACTGTGTAATCATTTATATATTTGTATAGTAAAAAATAAATAAATAAAACAATAAAAAAAATAAAATAATAAAAAATAAAACAACTGACAAGGTTACATAGATGTTTAATTTTATATAATAAAAAAACCAACCAACCTTTATTTGACCTCATAAATCTAAATAATTTAAATAATAAGATGAAGAACATTAAATTTTTTTTATTGAAACAATTAAACTTAAAAAGGAATATAATAAAAAAAATGATAAAAAAAATTTTTCGGGCCATTTTAAGCGTGCGCCACACTCCTTTCCGTATACAGGCTGCCAGACCACCATATCTTCTTTCAAGGCAGATGATACTATAAAATGGGTAAGAAACAAATTTGTCTTTCCAATTAAATTTGCATGTGGCTGGCTGGCTACTAGTCTGATAAGCCATTATACAAAAGTACTACTTTCCAACGTTCATTCCTTGTCCGATCCTCTATTCTGTGGAATTCTCTTCCTCCTTGTATTCGCAACGCTTCTTTCCATAGGAACATTTAAAACACTCTTCTTTCATCATCTTCATTCTCTCCAAACTCCTCCTCCGCCATCTTCTTTCTCTCTTATTATATGGATGTCTCATAAGTTTATAATAAATACTAATAGTAATTCTAGTATGTCAGGTATAAAACATTAACCTAAATGTTTAGTTTTTTTATAATGGTGTTTTATTCTTTATGGGAAGGCGCGGTAGCTGAATGGGCAAGGCGTATGACTACTAATAACCCAGTCAATTAAGGCAAGAAATTAGCCTTGGTCGCAACTAATTCGGGGAAAGCTGAATTTTCGCAGGGTGTTAGTACATGAAGTATACACAAAAAAAACCACAAATTCCCGATCCCTACACCTCTTGCTTCCCCCCCACCCCTTCATTACATTACAAGAACGGAACTCTGGTTATATGCCGACAGCTCGAAACCTAACTATTCAATCAGAGTGTTCTTTTTTTTTTTTTACTCCTAACAACATCACAAACAAATTAAGTTATATACACTTTTTATGTAGGTAGCTTAGTTTCGCCGTAATACTTAATCATATACAGAAAACTGCCACTAAAAAAAAACAAAAAAATATAGGATCTCATAGAAAATTTAAACAGCTTTCAGATGAAAAAAAAAAATATTTTCAATCGGGGAAATAGTTCCGGAGTTATTGTGATAAATTTGCCAAAAAATACGGGTTTTTCACAACAGTACGGGTTTCTCAATATTCTGCCGTGGGAGTTTTACGGGACTTGATCAAAATTTAATATTTGAGTTATTATAGTAAATTTAACCAGCTTTCATATGAAAAAAGAAAAATTTTAATCGGACAAATAGTTTCGGAGTTATAGCCAAATGAGTACCGAAAAACGTGTTATTCCGGAAAACTGCGACTTACCTCAAGTAAAAAATTATGATAAGGGAAAGAAAGGAATATGACGACATTTTTTGCAAATTTGCTTTGTTTTTTTATGTATGTATGTGCTAAAATTAATGTTTTCCGAGTTCTGAGATCAGACAGCCAACAACATACGACTTTCACTCCCTCTCTCCCCTAAACCCGAAGATATTTTGAGGAAGACTTTTTATTACATTTAGAGCTAAGGGTGGTGAACAATATCCAGCAGTCAGATCTTTTGATTTTTGGAGTTAAATCTTCGATGCTAAATTTTGTACTATATCAGTGATACATAATTTGTTTGTAATATTGTTAGGAGTAAAATAAAAAAAGAACACTCCGATAGCATAGTTAGGTTTCGAGCTGTCGGCATATATCCAGAGTTCCATACTTGTAATGTTGCTGAAGAGGTGGGGGGGAGGCATGCAATAGAGGTAGGGGTCGGGACTTAGTGTTTTTTTAGCGTATACTTTATGTACTAACACCCTGCGAAAATTCAGCTTTCCCCTAATTAGTTGTGACAAGAAATCTTTATTGACGGCTATAAGTACTTGTATCCAAGATCCTTCATGGGTTGTAGTGGTTCAGGTTTTTTCTTTGTTTTATTTTTTTGTGTATATAACTTTTGATTTTCTATTTTTTTTTCTTTTTCATTATCATTTTTTCTGTTTTCTATTTACAATTTTGTTTATAATATTAATTCCTTTAATGTCTATTTTTTTTTAATGTCTTTTTCTCTATTTCTAGTTTTTCTTTTTCTTTCTATTCTATTATTATTATACATAATCTATGTATATGTTATAGGAAAAGTTGATTTTCCAATATAGTAAGGGTGTTTTATATATATATATATATATATATATATATATATATATATATATATATATATATATATAGGGTATATAGCATATAATAAAATAAGTTAAATTTTACATACCGTTATTATAATGCCAATGAATGATAGTCTTTCACTGAAACAACAAAATATTAGATAGAAGGGGTTTATTATTATAGAATTGTCTGCGCTACAGTCGTGGGTGTTCCATACGAAGTTACATCTTTCTTTGTAAGGTAGCGTCATTGCGTAATGGCAAGATGTCTGAAAGTAAGAGAGAGAAAGAGAGTACAATATTTTCCATAAACGGCGACCATAACCGAATATAACTAATCGTAAGACTATTAATGGTAAGCAATAAAAACTGAAAAATATAAAAATATATTGGATGAAATATGGAATTAAATACCGAACATATGCAAATCCTACATTTACATTAATAGAAAAAAAAATGCTATACACATTTAAGCATAAGTATAAATTTAAGTTTAAGTAAATAATTGTGTTGAAAACGGAAACAAGAGGAAGAAGACTAATAAAAAAAACAAAAAAAACAAAAAAAAACAAGGCGAATATTAAAAAAGGAAATACGTTATAAAGCTTAAAGAGGCTATCTTTACGGAAGGATATGTCAGCTCGAACTAAACTGCAATAAACATAACTCGGTATCGAATCACGACTTTTCTGATCCAGTGGTAGCAAATAAAAGTTTTTTTTTCTTCAAATTTTGACTACTTACCTTTGTTTTATTTTTGCTTTGATGTTTTTATTAACTGTGTTATTAAAAACCGTGCAGTAGTTGATACAACATTATCAAAACAAATACAAAAAAAAAAAAGTCACCAACACCCTTAAAAGTCTAATTAATAAATCAAGTATATACTTTTCAAAAACATATTTCCTCACTTCAAGAATGATTTTAGACATTTTTAGAGTTCAAATACTGTGGTGAACACTGTGTGAGATGAATTAGAAAAAATAAATAAATAAAATAAGGTATATGGAATATTTGACCCTTTTAAAATCGCTAAAAAGACTAAAAATTTATTTAAATAAAAGTTTTGCTTGAGCGACAATCTGGGAAGTGACTAATATATTTGAGACTGAAGAACAAATAAAACAAGACAAGATTGTTTTTCAATAGTTGCTCGGAGGATAACTTTTGAGCCAATTTCGTTTTTGGCATCTTTTTAATTTTCGTGATATCAGTGATTTTAAAGGAATAAAAGTTATCAGGTGGTATGATCAACATAACATATGATTTAATATTTAAAATTTAGGATACTATATTATGTGTTTTTCAAGATGAATTCATTTAAATTACATAAAGACGGAAGAGGTTTCAAGCAATAGGATTTCCAAAAGGATTCTTCAGAGATTTGGGGTACAAAAAGACAAGGTAAAATTAAATTTAAATAAATGCAAGAAAGGTGCTCCTGTTTGGAGATGTCAAAAACAGGGATTCCGTAAATCGAGAATAAAGGAACTTGTTTCGAAAACGGCAAGGTACCAATAAGGAAGCCCATTTATATATGTATGGGCCAATGTCTACATGACATCAGCCTATAGAAAAGAATTAGGTATCTCAGGTGTGAAAAAACAATTACAGAAAAAATCTTAATGATCATCAGAGGATTTAGCATAACAAAGGAAATTTATGTAAGCTTTTTTTTCTCAGTAGAAATACAGGCACAGAACCTTGGTATAACCAACACATTAGTTTTTAGAGGCTCATGTCGGCGAAAAAGAAGGGAGGTTTGCAGTCCCAGTAGGACAGCATAGATTTTAACCGAATGAATTACGGCATTAACAAGACAGTGAACTGTATTATATTCGGACTGCTGAAAGTTGTACAACGGACCAACAACATTACCCGAAATGGAGTACTGACCAATGTCTCTATTTAATCATAGTTATCAATACAACTACCACAACTGGTGTGCATACTGCACCAGTTGGTTTATATCGTCTTGCTGAAACGACGTATTAAAAAAAAAAAATGAAAAAAAACTGGACTCATAGAAGCATGTTAGTGCGAGTTCGTATGGGAAAAAGGAAATGTTTATTTGAAGAAATGATGGAAGCAATGAAATCCTACTGGCTTTTTGAAAGAGTATTTATTTCAGTATTTGTTACGTTACGTATGTTTAATATTTCATATATATTTTAAAAAAGGTCTATATGAACCAGAAACCTACAGTTGAAATGCAAATATATTTAATAAAACATTTTACAAATGATGTTGAAATGTTTGTTATTATTTAAATCACATCTACCACTGCTTTAATAACATACATGCCTATAGCGAAAAATACCCTACCTTTTAATAATAGTAAAAAAAGAAACCAAAGTTGCTAGAGTTCTTTTATTCATCGGTGGGATGTACTAATAACTGGACCTAGCTAAAGAAATGGCAATTTGCTGACATATGAGAAAGAAAAAGACAGAACAATAACCACATCTTTAGTGTTTCTAACTACTTGAGTCAAATTATAGGACAATGTTCTTCACTTACGTTTTTTGGTACCGATATTTTATTGGTTAGATCATGAGGCTTCAGCAACTTTGAGGCGTTATTGTAAAAGAAATCCATTATAAACCCTGGCTTTACTTAGCCTCAATCAATACAATTTGTAATCTAAACTTGTTTGGATTAACTATTTTACAGTTAAAATCGTCACATCGAATAATAGTTTTGTAGTATCCCACTTTTCACATTTGTTTCATCCCACTATTTCAGCCTACTGTGTTCATCCCTAGGACAAATGATTAACACATTTTGGCAATTATACCAATTAAATTAAATCACATATGTTTTGCGTTTTATATATAAAAAAAAAAAAAATTAGTGTTCAGGTGTAAATCTCAGGCCCAATTCACACAGAACAGACGTGGCGCGGCCTTTTGTCTCTTCCGCGTCTTTCCTATTAAACAAACAGTCCAATTCACACAGAAGTCCTTTGTTTAACAGGAGAGACGCGGAAGAGATAAAAGTCCGTGCCACGTCTCTGTCCGACGTCCGTTCTGTGTGAATTGGGCCTAAGAAAAACAGTGAAATAGCATTTCACTTCGAGATAATGTTTTGTGTTTGTTGGAACCCTATCAGTGTTTAATGTGAGCAACGCGGAAGAGCATATGGAGTCTTAAATGAGAAGTTGCACTGCTATAGTCAATCGAAGTGAAGTGAAATTTCAGAAAGTTTGAGGACATACTCATCTTTCAAGATTACAAGGGAATTCAATGTTACAATAAGGGCTTATTAAGGTTTTGGGTAAACCTCTTTGGTGAGAGAACATAAAAAAAAAGTATGATATAGGTATATGTGTGAATAGACCTTAATGACCTAGGGAATAATCTGTGGTGTAGTGGTTAGCATAGCAAACTACTAAACCCAAGATCGCGGGTTCGCAGCCCGGCAGATGACCTATGATTTTTCAAAGGGAGTAGAAAATCCTTAGCTATGCCGTCCTTCGGAAGGGACGTAAAATGGGGGTCCCGAGCCTGTGCGATGTCAGGTACTCGTTAAAGATCCCTATCCTAATTATACCTGGATAGGCAAAATTTAGGACTCCCACCGTAGCATCGTCCGATTAGCCATAGCAGCATAAAGTGACGTTAAACGAAATAAACCTAGGGAATAATTATTTCTTAAAATAGTTATATATTTAAATTATATATCTATAAATCGTGTTGTTATTGATGGAGTGAAAAAAAAAATAGTTTAAAAAACTAGAAAAACACGCTTTTATAGCAAAAATAACTAAAATTCTAAGTGTGGTGAACAATTTGCAGCAGTCAGACCTTTTAATTTTTTGAGTTCAAAGGTTCGAAGCTAATTTACCTGTATTATTTGTAATTTGTTTGTACTTTTTAACACAGTTTATCTAAAATCAACCATAAATGTTTTGTTTTTTTTTACATATCTCAGACTCTTAAACATGACCAAAACTAACTTTTTAAAGTTGGCAAAATTCTTCCATGTTTGACACTCGATTGTGTCTAAGGCCTAAATCAAATTCATCTTAAGGGGTGTCTTTAGACGCACAATTTGAACTTTAATTTTGTAAATTTTAAATTTTAAACTTTAATTTTGTAAATAAAACATTTTTCGATTGAAAGCATTTTTCTATGTTTTTTTTTTTTTTTTTTCAAAATCTGAAAAGTTCAAAAAGTTTGGGTTTTTTTGCCCCCAAACATTTTCTCCCTAACAAATTTAGTTTAATTTTTGATATTTTATCCTCAGGACTCATCTGGCCATATAAAAACGTAAAACCTACTACTTCATCTTTTGCTAGACAGACCCCCATTTTGGGGGGGATTTAACTAGACTAAGTGAGAACATTAGAACAAAGTTGGGCAAATAATGTATTGTCATTGGTCCTTGAAACGTGTGCAAATATTCCAACTAATCAGATTGCTCGAAATTGGTGAAAATCACGATAAAAGATTCCGTTACATGCAGTTGAAGTTTTTAAAAGCTTATTAAAAAAAATGTGTTATACTGAACAACGGGAGAAAAATGTAACAGGTGCGAAATATAGAAAACAGTCGATAGTAACTAAACTCAATACCATAACAACACTAATCATATGGCATTTATGTTTTATTATTATAGGTTAAATAATCTTTCTGTTTTTTTGTTGTCTTTATAGTTCCAAGATGGTTAAGCAATAATAATATCTACTGATTATCAATTAATTTGTTATTAAACAAGCGTTAATATGAAGATAGTTGTGAAGTTTGAAAAATGACCAATAGGTAGCGAGCACCATTCTACATGAGAAGGATACAAATTACGGTGTTTGCTTGAAATTTATAAAAACATTTTCATATATTCATTTAAATTATGAAAAAAGATTTGAATAAAAAGGATTGTGATGTTTGGATCCCCAAAATGTTTTGGGTGCAGAAAACCCATAGCTAAAAAATTAGACAGTGATAACTAACTTTTATTCTAATCACTTGAGGTACGCATGATAGTATAGAAGGATCAATCCTAATTTTATTCTAATACTAACTCTTCCTACATTTTCGATTTACTACGTTATCAAAAACATAAATTAATAAAGCTCGATTTAAAGCCACCACAGCTCCTAAAAAAGTCAATTTATATTTTCCAATGCTGCTATTTAAAATTAACTTTCTACCACAAAAAAAAAATACAGGTTGAAAAGAAATAAAAATAATTTTTAGAAAAAAAACAAAACCGACTTCAAGAATAAACCTACATATACAAACTTGAACTAAAAAATAAAAAATAATATTTTAATTGCTTCAAAACAAAAACCATTAAATGAAAATCAACGAAATTATCGATACTTATATACCTATTTACAATTTATGACCAATTATCTTTGGAGTCGGTGCCAGCCAAGATGGGAAGTTTAATCCTGTCTTTACAATAAATAAACAGTCAAAGGGCCGGAGACAGCGGTGTGGCGGTGATAAAACAGTGGGAGGATCTTTAAGATTACAATTTCTTTTCAAATTCTGTTTGTTTTGGTTGGCACCGACTCCAAAAATAACTGATTATAAATTGTGAATAGGTATATAAGTATCGATAATTTCATTGATTTTCATTTAATGGTTTTTGTTTTGAAGCAATTAAAATATTATTTTTTATTTTTTAGTTCAAGTTTGTATATGTAGGTTTATTCTTGAAGTCGGTTTTGTTTTTTTTTTTCTAAAAATTATTTTTATTTTTTACTTTTTAGTGGTGAGTGTATTTTTGTTTTAAACAGTCAATTCTCGATCATCAAGCTACTCTGAAAAATAGTTCGACTTACTGAACAAAGTATTAACGATGATATTATTCTACTTATCTGCATATAAATGGGAAAATTGAACGCAAAATTGTAGTTGAAATCATTATTTAAATTTTCATTAATGGGAATGTTGTTTGTACATACATATAAAATCATTGATACAGAAAATTAAATACCCGGTACCAATTTATCATATAACTTTCAACTGAACTGCGCTTTATTTTTGAGGGTGCCTATAAGTTGAATTACCGACTTCCACCAGTGGCGACCTTTTCTTTATTCTTTAGGATGCTTGAAAGAGAACTACGCGGAATTCGGAATTCACTAGCAACAAACGCCCAACTTCTTTCTCATTTCTCCACTTTGCAAATCAATTTTAACTTTTCGTTAATTGAAAGAATTTACAATAGCCACTGTGAAATTATTCACTCGAGTGAATAACTAATAATAAGTGACTGGTGTAACTATTAACTGGAAAGATAAACAGTGACGGGAAACCGGAATATAAATTACACATGAAATTCTTTTAATTTGTGTTCGAGTAATAGAGGCGATGACTTCTAATAGTTCATTTCATAGAGGTGGTCCTAGAAGTTCTCTCTTTTGAACCCCATTTTCAGTTCGACTTATTTACACAATTTTTAACGTTTTCTGTCTGAAATCGTCTCTTTGAGGTGAAATTTAAGTGTAATGTACTTCCAACCGCAGATTTTGTTCGACTTATGAGAAAGAAAGAAATACCTCTTGAAAGGTTTTATTGAACACAATTTCACACATAAAAACTACATAGCATGACTCGTAAAAACTAATAACAGTTAACCATAAACTGAGAAGGTTATAAAAAAACATATGAGAAAATGAGATACAAATACAATGTTATTATTTACTACAACTTATTTAAGAATTCAGCTTATCGAAGCAAGACATCGAGAGTTGACTGTATATGTAAATTATTTTTGTTAAAATTTATATTTAGTTACCATGGAGATTGTAGATAATCATAATCATAAATATGTTTAAAATGTAAGGTTATATAAATGTGATTTTTATTAACTGTTTTTTCGATTTTTCTTAAAAAGTGCTGCGTTGATTTTAAAATATTTTTTATGGGACTACCTCTGAAGTAAGCCCTACCGATCTAAAAAAGAGTCATCAAAATTGACGGAGGTTCTCAACTCGTCTTTATTTTTTTTTTGTTAATGTTACGCGATTACTTCGTCAATTCTCAATCAATTTTGATTATTCTTTTTTAGATCGGTAGGGCATACTTCAGAGGTAGTCACATAAAAAATATTTTGAAATCAACGCACCACTTTTTAAGAAAAATCAAAAAAACTGTTAATAAGTGATTTTATGAACTGTTTTTTTGATTTTTCTTAAAAAGTATTGCATTGATTTCAAAATATTTCTTATGGGACCACCTCTGAAGTATTCCCTACCGATCTAAAAAAGAATCATCAAAATTTATTAAGAATTGACGGAGTAATCGCGTAACATACAAACAAAAAAAAAAAAAAAAAAAAAATACAGACGAGTTGAGAACCTCCTCCTTTTTGAAGTCGGTTGAAAACAAATTTAAAACCTACGCCAAAACGTTTTGCGGTAAAAGAAGAAAAACTGTGCCTACAAATACAGTCTACAAAAGCTGTGTGAAGAAAAAGAAAATAAACTAATTAAATAGAGAATAGAAAATTTGCTTTCGTTACTTCTAAAACAATACCTTGGGAGATACTTTTTTTTATAGATTTTCACATTTTTTAGAAGATGGCTCTTATTACTTATTATTAATCAGATCTATCGGAATGATATCTTTTAATATCCGAATCCACCATTTTTTTAAAAATATCAATGATAATATTCATAAAAATAAAATAAGATCGAAAATTAATAAATTAGTAATTTTCTTTTGGTAATATTCTGTTTTATTTTCGTTCTTAAACTACCAACCTATGCATGAATGTGATAAATTTCTGAACAATTAGATGGAATCAAATAAAATTCGTATGAGTTCAAACCTAAATATTAGATGATAGAGCTGTAAATAAGCCTGAGGTGGAACTAGCCCGAAGTGAAGGTGGTGGGGGGAGAGCCGGCCGAACTGGAGCCAGGGGAACCTTACGGCATTAGTCCTGCCCCATCTACTATATTCCGTATTCTGTGCTCATATTTGATATGCCAATAATATTTGGCGTTTTCGCATCAAACATAAAGAAGACTGTTGACAAAACATGGTTCGAACAGAGAATATTAATTCTGTATTTAATCTCTTGAATCTACAGTCTGTATTTAAAGACCTATAGAATCCATAATCATGGCGCAGAATCTAAAAACAAAATGGAAAATACTTCTAAACAATATTAGAAATAAAATAACATAATATATATCATATGTATTATTATATTTTATACGTTACGTTACTAAGTAGCTCAATAACCCAAGACAGATCATGCTTTCTTCACAAGGTTGTTCCACGCCTCTGTCTTTAATAATTTGCTCGCCATTCTGTCATGAGGCATTCCTCTTACATGGTCTAGCCATTCTATGCGGCGTGCTTTAACAAACTGGACCACATTAGCTTTCTTGTATAAGGAGTACAGCTCTTTTTTGGTTCTGATTATAGTCGAGACAATGAAGGCCTGAAAAAGGGTGTAGATAACCTTTTCTGTAATCCAAGGAATTTCTTAGGAAACATGTTGAGGGTGGTTAGAAAGTAAACATACTAAAAGTCCTGGAGTTTTCGGTCCTGGAAAAAGGAAGAGGGGCGCGAAAGTTCTCTTTTTCTGGTTTTGCGCTCATATCTCGAAAACGGTGCGTCGTATGCAAAACATGATCATTTACTAAATTAATATTGATAAAATTATCTACAATTTTTATCATATACAATTTTTTATATTATGTACCGTTTCCGAGATATACGCTAAGAGAGTGTGAACATTTTCGAAAAAAAAAAAAAAATTTCACCTCACGTTTCCTGTTAAACTTCCCTCCATATCTTCTAAAACGTTCACCCTACGACAAAAGTCCTCGTAAGTAATATTGTATAAAATTACATTTCCTTCACCTACCTTATGTAAAAAGGTACATAAATTTAAACTTTTCTTGGTAAAACAAGTTAAACGTCCTTCACATTTGCGAAGTTTATATCTCGTAAACGGTACAGAATTCGAAAAATGTGTATAGAGCCAAAGTTGTAGAACATTTAATTAACTTCACTTTATTAAATATTCATATTTTGTATACGACGCAGCGTTTTCGAGATATGAGCGCAAAACCAAGAAAAGAAACCTTTCGCGCCCCCCCCCCATTCCTGTTCCCAGGCCCGAAAACTCACTTTTAGAATGTTTATTTTCTAACTACCCTGAACATGTTTCTGAAGCAAAACCTTGGATTACAGACAATGCACTCTACAATCCTTTATTGACTGTAGCCACTGAACATGTCAAAATCGTCATATTTTGCCAAAACATATACATTTAGAGTGCTGTGATAGGTATTTCATATTTGTGGTTTAATGGTAAATTTAATCAGCTTTCAAATGAAAAAAAATAATTTTAGATTGGAATAACAGTTTCGGAGTTATAGCCAGAAACGTGCCGAAAAACGTGTTTACTTATAACCGAAACTTAGCCAATCTTTGGGCGCTTATTTTGGCCAAACAACTGAACCGATTTTAATGTAATAAAATTATCTTAATTCAGTTTAATGTGACGTTTTAAAAATATTGTAATTATTTTAAATCGGTTCTGTGGCATACGGCGCACCGTTTTCGAGATATGAGTGCATAACCAAAAAAAGGGACCTTTTGCGCCCCCCCCCCTTCCTGTTCCCAAGCCCGAAAACTCCAAGACTTTTAGTATGTTTACTTTCTAACTGCCCTGATAATGTCTGCGAAGAAAAACCTTGATTACAGAAAACGCACTCTATAATTCTTCATTGACTATACTATTATCCATATACTGAAAGACTCTTTGAGCGATAGAACATTATGTGGTATCTGCAGCATAAGTATCTATATCAATATCTATACTATTATATAAAAGGGCAAGCCATTTTTCGATTGTGATCACTAACCGCGAAAACTACTGAACCAATATGTACCAAATTTTAACCACATCTTTACAATATCAGTAAGGTTTAGCAATAATAAAATTCATCAATTTTCTATTAATTTTTTATCAAGGAAGCAATAATATCGCTGATTTGCTGCAATAACGCTATAAGTCAAAAGTTTTAAAGTTTCCAAATTGCATTATTTTGTGGAAGTTAAAATAAATTACTATCAAATGTCATATTATGGTCAAGCAATATCTCCTTATGACATTAAAGTAAATTATTGGATGAAATATATGCTATACAGTTTTCCCCAATCCCAAAACTATCCCGTTTCACTTATGACGTTGTTGCTACAAATATCACATTTGTGGTGCGACAAAAGAGATTGTGACGTTATTAATGATAATAAAAGTGTATTATACAACATTTATTACTGAGATTTCCACATGCAGCAGTATCATTTTTCCCTGGCATCTGAATATCTATAATGAAAGACTTCGTCTCATCCAAGTGCATGGAAACGAAATAATTACTACATTTATTTCAAACCTTATTTCCATTTAAAAGTATGTAAAATGATTGTAAAAGCACAATTTACAGAATAGTAAAAAACAGGAGTTAAGTAAAAAAATTATTAAAGGTACATTATAATAGCTCGTAAAATTGTTTATAAATTTTGGGATATGGTTTTTCTGAATTAATTCAAGAAGGTCTTGTTTCTTGTGGTTTGGTATTTGAGGTTTTGTGTTAAATGCTCGTTTCAGCGTGATATGTTACTCTTATTTTTTTTCTGATGACGATCGCGTCCTTAAAATTCTCTTCCTCGTAAGACGTTTTGAAATAAACAGAATTTGGTGATTTACACCCAACACGGGGGATTTTCACCGCTACTATTTTTATCTGCGACATATTCATGGGTCCCATTTCAATTTCTATAGCGTTGTTATCGAAAAAATCTTCAAAGAACAGTTCTGTCACGTTGAATGGACTTTTAGCACCTCATATTGCCGCAATGAATGACTGCGGCGCGTATATTGGACCACCTTTCAGCTGTCGTTTCACTTGACACTCAATTAACGAATGTGCAGAGTCTCCCTCATTTTGAGTGTGGCCTTTTACTAAGTATTTGTGTGTAATGCTGTTTATGTTGAGATGTCTTACAGCATACATGTAGAGTGCGAACATAAACTATATTTTTCTGTAAGCCTGTACAGTTATCGGATTAGAAAGTTATCGGAGTCTTTATCACCTGAAGCAGCTCTTTTGACCAAAAACTGAAGAATGCACAATCCCAATTCGATAATTACCGTATGTCCATTCGATTCATCCCATACAAAACACTCGTATGAGTGTTAACACTTAATCGTGTTAACACTCATTACACTTAATTACACTTACATTACTTCATTACACTTAATCGTAAATTGTGAAGTTAAAGGCATTTAATTTAGATCTGTAATAGATAACTGAGGTACGAGGTGTAATCAAAAAGTTCCAGGACTGAATTTTTATACATTTATTCATACAACATACAGGTTATTCAAATTTGTCTCCTTCGAAGTACTCCCCTTGGGAAGCTACACACTTTTCCCACTGGTGTTTCCACTGATCAAAGGCCGCAGAAACCTCTTCTTTTGTAAAGGTGTTTAGCAGCTCCGTTGTTTTTTCTTTTAATTTCGTCAACTGTTTGAAATCTTCATCCTTTCAGGTGTCTCTTGAGCTTCGGGAAAAGAAAAAGGTCGGCTGGAGCCAGGTCAGGTGAGTAGGGGGGCTGAGGAATGACAGTCATTGCGTTTTTTACACAAAAAGGCCATCTTTATACCTCTTGAACCACCTCTTGATGGCAGCATGATCGGCTTAGACATTCTTCACCAAAAGCCTCTTGTAAAATCAAAAAGGTTTCAGAAAACGTTTTGTTCAGTTTCACACAAAACTTCACACAAACACGTTGCTCTTCTTTCACATTCATTTTCATAAAATAGCCAAACTCTATAAAACTAACTTCAAACAAACTGTGCTAATGTTACTTTCAGTGATGTTATGATTGATCTGCAAACACAGCTGTGTTCCTGTTGAGTCAGGCAATACAATGCTGCCAACCGCATCGCTGTGAGACATTGCATTCCCATAGTATATAAAAAGTCCTGGAACTTTTTGATCACACCTCGTATTTGTATAACTGCTTGTAAGTCATACACAGCCACAACCACATAGGATTCCTCTTTATCGATTTTTTTTTTTCCTTCCCGGACAATTCTTTTTCAACTAGGTGCTAATCATAATAATATTTTGACTTCTTCTTTTCTTCCCTCTCACAATTTTCGTTGGCACAGCAGGTTTCACATAAATCTTTTATAGGTGTAAACAAAGAAATTAATATTTCTTTGTTTACACCTATAAAAGTCCTATGTAAAAATCCTATAAAACATTATATAGTTCACAAATGAGGCATTTTTTCTTTACAGTCGATAATATAGTCCCTATGAATATCAGCAATAGATTTGCTTCCATCAATAAAACGTTTGCTAGTGTTGGCACGCGTATAATGACTTTCGGTTTTTGTTATTTTTTCGACAAAGTTTCTTACTCCTTCCTTAAAAACATCATTAAGTTTCTTCTGTTCCCCATGTTCCCCTCTGCGCTCCTCCTCCACGAGAATAGCTGCCACTTTATATTTATTATTGAACGTGAAATTGATAAATAATTATCTTGATCTCGATGTGTGGGAGCTCATAACAGTTTTACTCATAACCTCTGCAGTCTCTGGTGATGTGGCAGCAGCTGATACATTCTCTGCAAAAACAACAAGCCGAATTAGAGTACAAACCTCAAAATATTTATTAGGATAAAACATTGCGACATAACCTTTTTATAATTAATATACCATTATCCACAGAGTCTTCCCTTGGAGTCGAATTAGTATTCAGACCTGCAGAATGAGCCGTTGATGAACGGATCTTCCATTTTTCGGTACTTACAACTTGATTCTTCATCGCTATTAACACCAGTTTGTCCTCGAAGTATTTTATCACATTATGCTATAACGAAAAAATATCAGTTTACTATCAATTAAACAATATTTACTTTTTTAAAATAAGTTCCGCAAGCTTGTGTAATGGTTAAAAAAATTAACATTACAGTAAGTTTTTAAAACAATACCGACATAACTGGAAATAATTCAGAATAAAATGTGAATATCAAAAACTATTTAAAGCTACAGTGTCACATCTGCAGATAAAAACTTCTAAAGCTGATGATGAAATCATGAAAGTGTTATTTTGTAACAACGTCATGTAAGCAAATAATACAAAAATAAATTCGATACTGTTTTGCAAGAACGTCATAACTCAAAATAAAACAAAGATTACTCTTTACCAGCGAGGAGATATACAATAGAGCAGTCACGAGTGGAATGAATACTACCCTAACCTCAAAAGTTAAAACTAAAAGTTACAAGTGTTTGCTTTTAATTTCTTATTTTTTACGTAAACCTATTGTCGTTGAGTTATTATTTTGTTTATAAATTATTCCACATTAAGTATGCTACAATCGGATGTAATAATAAGACTGGGACTAAAAATGATAAGCAGCTTAGCTTTCATAGGTAACTAACGCAAAATTCTTTCATTGTACCTAGTCAAATAGTTCGCGATGGTGTTAAATGCAATTACTTTTTTATAATAAACTCCACGTCAAAAGTATCACAATACTTTGAAATATTCGAATTTTTATTAGTAATTATATCTTTTATATTCAATAAAAATTCTTTTTACTAACAAAGTTTAAGTAAAAAATGATACACTGTGTTTGAAGGAATTTTATTACCTATACCTGCATCAGCAGCAGTCTAAAATAATGTTGGTGAATTGGGAACTGGGTTAACTCTGGGTAGCGTAGTGGTGGGAGAATACTAGTCCCACCTGCCTATAGCCTCGCCCTATCTCAATAGCAGCTCTATTTGTATATCTCCTCGCTGCTCTTTACTGTATTTATCTGCACAACGTCACATCTAAAGATAATGCATTATGCACGATTAGGAATAAGATGAATGTGGTCTTACCTTATGAGCAATAAGGTCACAATCCGTAATATGACACTCTTGTTGAGAAAAGATCAGGGTTTCGTACACAAACAGCGAGTCACAACTGAGATAATGCTGTATCGCAACAAACACACCGAAGGAATCTTAGTTCCACCAAAACAAAAATAGAGCCATCCCGAGAGAAATCTTGAAAATTTAGAAATGAGAATGTACCTGTTAAAAGTATACATCCTTTTCATTGCCCCTGTAGTATTAACTCAAAAATCATCATTTTTTAGTTATGTCGTTGTTACAGCAAATGAGCGATATATGGATAACAGAAAAGTATAAGAATCGATAGGTGTCGAGCTCCAGTCTATATGAGAGGTTACATGAAAGGTACGGTGTTATATAGAGCTTGAAATTGATAACAAACATTACTTATATTCAATTAAATTATTAAGAAAGATTTAAATAAGCAGTGCAACATGTGGATCCCAGTGAAGTTTGAAAACTGGTCGACATGTGGTTAGCACTATTCCGTAGTAGAAATTACAACGCTAAAAATACTGAACCCATCGGTAACAAATTATAACTACATAATTTGTTTAGCTCTAGGAAAGCTTCAGCTATAATAAAATTTAAAATAATAAAAATTTAAGAGTAAAATATGTAGTGGCAGATACGAGGTTTTTCACACTATAATATACTTTTATGGTTAGAAATTAAAATCCAATCAGATGACATTAATACAAATATTTCTACCGAATAAAATTTATTACCAAATCAAAATGTCAATCCTTTGCTTTTTTATATTGTTTGTAAAAAATATGATTAATGGGCATTTAGTTGCAAGCACAGATAGTGTAGTCCTTTATCCGCAAAAGTTTCTTAATTGTCTCCGTCCATCTGGATTACAAGCTCACACATTAAAATTAAGAATTGGATGTCCAATTATTAGGGATGGGTCGTTCCACCTTTTTAGCCCGGACGCACACTGATCCAGCATTTCACCTGAAGCAAGTGTTGCGAAACAAAATGTTTCGCTGGGTACGAGCACTCTGTGTATTTTATAGGAGTCCCGCACACTGATCAAGCAAATGTTGCGAGGCGTTTCGCAACACCTTGAAACATTGGAGCAGTTGTTTCAAGGAGCAAAACGTTCTGCGCATGCACCAACCCTTTTCACAATCCACCACTACAGTCTCAGAAAAAAATTTGGGAATGGATTGATAATGATTATTTTTCAATTGAAAGTTGATTTATGAATAAAAACATCATGAATAATATTTTTAAAAAAGAACGATAATTGAATAAAAATCTCTCGTATTTATTGAAACATTTACTTCTTGGGCAAGTTTTCTTTTAAATAATTTGATTAACAATTTTTTGTTTACCGGTAGTAGGAGCAGAGGCACTAATGCCGTATGGTTTCCGTGGTTCCTATTCGGCCACTCCGGGCTAGTTCCACCTCAGGCCTATTTACAACTTAACCATCTAATATTTAGGCTTCAACTCTTAACAATTTTATTGGATTCAATCTAATTGCTCAGAAATTTATCACATTCATGCATAGGTAGGTAGTTGAGCAACGAAAATAAAACAAAATATTACCAAAAGAAAATTACTAATTTATTAATTTTCGATCTTATTTTATTTTTATGAATATTATCATTCATATTTTTCAAAAAATGGTGGATTCGGACTTTAAAAAATATCATTCCGATCGATCTTATTAATAATGAGTAATGAGAGCCATCTTCTAAAAAATGTGAAAATCTAGAAAAAAGTTGCTTCAAAGGTATTGTTTTATAAGTAACAAAAGCAAATTTCCTATTATCCATTTAATTAGTTTATTTTGTTTTTCTTCACACAGTTTTTGTAGACTGTATTTCTAGGCACAGTTTTTCTTCTTATGCCGCAAAACGTTTCAGCGTAGGTTTTAAATTTGTTATTGTTTTTTTTTAACCAGTATTTTTTTGTGGTAAAATGTGAATTTTCAGTGAAGCTTAATCAGCTGTAATTCGAAGCTGTACAGTTCATTCATCAAGTTGTTTTTTTGAGCTCGTTTATGTTTTTATTAGTGATCTTTAACATTTTTTTAAATTTCTTTTTATTTGGAGACCTAATATTTTTCAATGGAGTCGCAAGCTTTTTATTGCCTCCCTTTCCTAAAATAAAAAATCCAACATTAAACATTTAAGTTTAAATACCTACGTATTTACGTGGGTAAAGCAGGGGAAAAGGGTAAAAAGTTATGTATGCCTTAATAATCTTCTATCTCAAATAATCTGGGAAATCAAAAAACCGACTGAATTACTCCTCTCTTTCGATTTACTCGAAATGAAGATCTGTCAAAATTGTCCTCTTTAAAATCTTTTAAACAAATAGCACTTGCTTTTGTTGGCTTCCATTTTTCTTGCCTCAAGGCTTGAACCCACTTATTTCGGTCCTCTTCAGCTGAAGGGAAGTTGAGGAAAAAATAAAAGGTAAAATTGGAACTGTTTACCTTATAAAGATTTATTTAAATCTAAAACTATATTATTATTGTAAAACGTCATTTGTCATAAGGTGCTAATGTTTAACATTAGAAACTAGTTTTCAAATAAAAATAATTTCAATAGAATTGGCAATTAATTTATCCACCCTAAATGAATATACAGAATATTCTGTATTCTGTGGTTACAATACCTACTATTGTTAATATCGGGGAGTTTAACAATAAAGTTAAAAAAGCTCCACAATAAACATATTTTTACTGTGGCGAAAGGGAAGGGAGATTTGTTTCTCAATTTATTGAAAAACTAAACTGTGTAAGTTTAAAATGTACCGGTGAAGGGTTATTGGAGGTTTTAAATAGAACATCCAAACGTGGCACAACACGACATTTTTTAATCCAATTTAGAAATAAAAAATAAAATAAAACACATACACACAACAGAAACCTAACAATTATCAATTGTTCCAAATGAACACGACTCAAACAGTGGTACTGACTGACACAGCCGGGGTTAAGGTGGTGGGGATAGCGCTCCTTGGCCTAGAGCCATCTCCCCCCACCTACCCACCGCTTCTATCATATTCTGTATTCTGTGGTTACCCCAGCCCAGAACTACCAACTCCCTAGCAGGTATTCCGATTTCCAAGAACTTGTTCAGTTTCAGTTTTTAAAATTTATATTGTCACTTTCCTCGCTTTGTTTCAATCTAGCTGTTAAAAAAAAAAGGTTAACTAAGTGGTTTTAAAATTCAAAAATAGCTACTATATCTTCTACATCCAAATGAGTAATAAATCGTATTTGACTGGGTTTAACTTGAATAATCACGTTAAAAAAACATCGCGATCATGTTGACCAAAACGAAAGTGAGCTTATTACCACCAAGTGGGTTAAAACTCCCTATATCATGTTTTTTATATAAATTGATAATTAATAAAAAATATTAATATTTACATTTTGAATTCTAGCAACCCAGCATGTGATTCCCATACGTTTATCTAAAATAATCATAGATTTGAACGATGAACGAGTTTATTCAATGGAAACATAGTACCGAGTACGAAAGAATTATTGGAAAACATTTTTTGAAAGGTCGAAACTTTTTCAGTAAATATATGAAATTTTTCCATTCAGTTAATCCATTCCTAAACTTTTTTCTGAGATCTGAGGAAGGGTGGCAGTCAGAGGGCTTTCTGAGGATGTAGTGGTGGGTAGTCGAAGGGGGTTGGTGCATGCGCAGAACGTTTTGCTCCTTGAAACATCAAGCATCGTGCTGTATTGGATCCAGGCGTCAAACAACTGCTCAAATGTTTCAAGGCGTTGCGAAACACCTTGCAACGTTTGCTCTTCCAGTGTGTGGAACCCCTATTAAATACACGGAGCGCTCGTACCCAGCAAAACATTTTGTTTCGCAACATTTGCTTCAGGTGAAATGCTGGATCAGCGTACTTCCGGGCAAAGACTTAATGTCTCTCTTCTGATTGATCGGGTGAACCCAATGTTTCCTTTGATTTGAGTCCAACATTTGCAAATACTGCCATAGAGCAACAGCTACTTTGATACATGTTAATTGAGCCACTACTGTAGAAGAACAATACAAATAATATTGTGTTCTGTTGCTTGAAACAAAATGTTTCATCGTGCGAACCTCCCGCACACTGGAGGAGCAATGAAACAAAACGCTTGCAACAAAACGTTGCGAAACATTTTGCTTCAGGTGAAATGCTGGACCTGTGTGCGCCCAGCCTTAATGGAACGGTTCCAATCGTTTCGTTTCATTTGAAAATCGTTCCATTTTTTGTTCCGTTCCATTCTCGTTCTTTTGATTCACTTTCATATCAATATGAAAACAAAACAAAATAAAGTGACACTACACCTAGTGAGCCCCATCACTGGATCAAGATTTATTTTAATGTTGTATCATGATTTTTTGAACTTTAAACATAAATCCCTTAAAATGCAACAAGTGCGGAAAAAGGGATGGATTCATAATTTTTTGTAATTGTATAATAAAACAATAAAAAGGCCGTCACTGTTTCGGCAGCCTTAGGAGCGCCTTTTTATTTCATCTTAAATCTCCTAAGGAATGCGCGTCTCCACGTCGTACGGCTGGATAACTCTATTCCCGATAAAAGGCTAAGGATAGAGGAACCAAAGCGAAACCCTCTAGAGCTAACAACTCTAGTTGTACTTCGTTGGGGTAACCCGACCCAAAACTAATTTCTAACAATATCATGAAGAGAGCTTCACACGAAAAACAATACCCTGGAAGACAAAGTCGGGCGATCGGATTCCAGGGTGCCCGACAGTGAGAAGCGAAGAGGTGGTGAATCGGAGCACCACAACAACCAACAACAGAATTTCAAGTCAAAACGAAAATATTATATAGGGACGTACAACATAAATTCGCTCATACATGTAGGAAAACTAAGACAACTTACAACCGAAATACGCAGATTGAATACATCCATAATGGCATTACAAGAGACCAGGTTCACAGACTCAGAAATAATATACTTCGATGGATACAGAATACTTAAAGGAAAGCCAGGAAAGAAAATTATGAAAAACCTACCGCACCTAGGGACAGCCTCCTTAATAGACAAGAAATTTCTAAACACAGTAACAGACTTCAAGAGCACCAACTCCAGGTTATCAATCCTCACGATAAAAGCTACTAACAAAAAATACACGTTAATAAATGCTCACGCACCCATAAACGAAGATAACAGGAAGGATCCGGAGAAGGTGGAGGACTTCTGGAAAGGTCTGGAGGATGAGATAAATAAAATACCTAAAAACAATGTAAAAATACTACTGGGAGACTTTAACACACAAATAGGACAAGAAAAAAAAAAAGAAGAAAATAGTCGGAGAATACCCGGCACATAAAAGGACAAATAGGAACAGAGAAAGACTGATCCAACTTTGCCAGAACACGGGATTAAAACTCATGTCTACATGCTACAGAGCAAAACCCAGCAAAAAGAAAACATGGGTATCACCAAACACCCTCCTGGGAGAGTCCCAACTAGACCATGTAGCGATTTCCGGGAGATACCAAAAGGAAATTCAGAACGTCAGAGTAAAAAGAGCCATAAATGTAACATCAGACCACTTCCCTTCACAAATAAAGATGAAACTGGTACCAGCAAAAAAGATCCAGCACACAGAAAAACCTAAAACAAAGAAAATAGACAGAGAAATCCTAGTAAGAGAAAAAACACAGGAATACCGAGAAAGATTAAAACCTCCAGAAAAATTGGGAAGAAGCTACAAAGAACATGACGGATCTTGCGGAAGAAATAGCACCACAGGGAATATATAAGAGAAAGGAATAGTGGGGCATGGATTGCGGAGATGCATTAAAGAAAAGATTGGACTCGTGGAAAAACTAGAACCAAAACAAAATTATCGAAAACTATCAAAAGTATATTATCGAGAGGAAATGGAGGAAAGTTTTAGAAAAAACGACACTAGGCTATTTTATAAAGCTTTTAAACAAAAAGTCAAAGGTTACACACCCACAGGACTAGTACTAAAAAGAAAGGACGGGACACTGGCTCTAACAAATGAAGAAAATTGTAACATACTGGCAGATTATTTCGAGAAATTACTGAACTGCGATGAACCCAAAGAAAGAATAATTACACATGACAACACCCCCTTAGAGGTAGAATCGGACCCACCTGACGGTGAAGAAATAGAGGATATAATTGCAACACTAAAAAATAACAAAGCATCAGGAGAGGACGAGGTACTGGTGGAAATGTGGAAATTGGCAAGTGATGAATTCAGGAAGAAAATCACAGAGCTAATGATGGACATCTGGATAGAAGAAAAATTCCCAGGGAATGGAAAAGTGCCCTTATACATCCATTGCATAAGAAGGGAACAAAAACAGACCCTAATAACTATAGAGGAATTTCCCTACTACCCGTTAGCTACAAAATTTTCTCTAAAACACTACTCAACAGATTGAACCCTCAAATAGAACCTAAAATCGGAGAATATCAAGGAGGCTTCAGAAAGGGAAGATCGTGCCAAGAACAAATCCTAAGCATAAAATTGCTGATAAAATACTACAAGACAAAACCTCTACATCTCGTTTGTTGACTTTAAGAAAGCTTGCGACTCAGTGGATAGAAAATCGTTACTGGAAATACTAAAAGAATACGGAGTAGATCAAAAGACTCGAAAACTAATAGAACTTACACTAACGGACACCGAATCCAAGGTAAGATTTAGAGGGATCAGCAGCAAACCTTTCCAAATAAAAACGGGACTTAGACAAGGAGACGGCCTCTCCCTAACATTGTTCAACGTTGTATTGGGTAAAATAATGGGTTAAAAATAAAGAAAGAACAACCATGAACAATGGAAAGTTAATAATACGGGTGCGATTATAGGGACCAAGAACAACCATGTCAAAGTGTGAGAGATTATAAGGTTCGTTTTTCTAAAGTTTTCGATGAATCAAACACCGAGCCTATAAAAAATTTTGAAGCGTCTGTTGTATTAAAAGAGGGAGCAGTACCGATCTTCCATAGACCCTATAATGTACCTTATGCGCATCGAGCAGCAGTGGCTGAGGAACTTGCTTCTCTGGAAAGTAAAGGAATTATTAGTAAGGTGGCGCATAGCCAATGGGCATCTCCAATTGTCTGTGTTAGAAAGCCAAACGGATTTACCGGAGAAATTGTATAATTGTTTAATATCTTACCGGTCCACTCCTTCATCAGTAACAAAGAAATCCCCTTCAGACATGATCTTAGGTTTTAAAGCTCGAAACCTTCTCAGTATGTTGTCCCCGGCTGATAAGGTGTTATCGAGGGACGAGTCTAATGAAATTCAAACAAAAAGTTTTCCTATTAGAAATTTTAATATCAATGACAAGGTTCTTGTAAAAAATCCCAAGAAAGGTATATTGAAATGGATTAGAGCTCGGGTGATGAAACAAATCGGTTCTGTTATTTACCTTGTAAAGTTAGAGGATGAATCCATCAGAAAGGTGCACCTGAACCAGTTACGTAAAAGTGAGCTTCCTGATGCCAGCCATCCACCGGCAAGGCAGTGGTACCCAGAGCCAACTCAAGGCTCACCAGAAGTTCTAGTGAATTCAGAAAACGTTGATAAACCCACTGAATTAACACTCCATCCAGAGTTAAGTTCTCCCCCAGAATCAAATTTACAAAGAGCTAGAGAAGGACTGAGACCTCCATCCACGCTGAGACCACCAATTCGTTTTTCACCTTCGATGTACCAGTAACTACTATTTAAATTAAGTACAATTACTGAAAAATCTGTTATGTCTTAATCAATTCGGCACCTTGTGTATTTATTTTTAAGTTTCTCTGCATATGTATTATTGTAATCTTGATTACTCTGTATATATGTATTATTGTAATGTTCAATTACTCTGTATTTTGTTTCATGAATTTTGATGTATTTTTCTATGTATTAAATTATAAGTATCATAAACGTATGTATCAACAAGCTTAAAAAGGAGGGAGAATTGTTATGTCGGTTGGCATGGCAACAGATACATTGTGTGTAACCTCTCTGCTAGTTTGAGGCGAGTCGACTATTTCTCTGTTGTGTTCTAATAAACGCATTAATCAAGTTCAATGTGTTTCTATTGAACCACTCCGTAAAAACATAACAGTAAGATGCCTTGCCTACGCAGACGATCTTGCCCTTTTAGCGGAAATGGAAGAAGAAGCGATCGAACAAATAAACATCCTGACAGAAATTTCGGAAAAACAGGTCTACATATCTCTTACGAAAAAACAGAACTAATGACTACCGATTCAGACTTCAAAAAAAAAAAAAAAAAATCAGTGGAAACCAAATACGGAACAATAAAAGTAACAAACAAATTTAAGTACCTAGGTGAGACTATATGTAGCAACGGTTCGGAAAAAGAAAGTATAAAGGAAAGAATAACTAAACTACAGAAACTATCTTTTGCAACCACTAACGTTTACAACAAAAAACCCTGTCCACAAAAGCAAAAATAAGACACTACAACACTGTCGTTAAACCTGTGATTTTATATGGGACAGAAACCACTTGCATTCCTAGTATAGAAGAACTACTAAGGATTGAGCGGAGAATTCTGAGAAGGATCTATGGCCCCAAAAATACTCAAGAAGACAGGCTTAGACCCAATCGGGAAATCTATAAAAATACAAAGGACATAGAAACGGAAATCCGGGTCAGAAGACTGAAATTCTATGGACATATGATAAGAATGGTCCCGGAAAGACTAAATAAGCAAATATTTCAGAAAATCCGTGGATATAAAAGCTGAGGAGGATATATGAAACAGATGAAAGAAGAAACGGAAAGATTAGGTATAACGGACCAGGACTGTCAGGACAGAGAAAGATATAGAAACAGACTTAAGGAATTGAAGGTTGTTGTGGGCAGAAGAAGTTCAAAAACGGGAGTGGCGTGGACAGAAGAAAGAAAAAAGAGACACGGAGAAATAATGAAAGAAAAATGGAAGGAATGAAAAAACAAGAGAGGAGCCAAAAATTGATATTCGTGTGGTCTCCAAGGCCGTTTCGTGAAAAAAAACAATAAAAATAAAGGGATATAGAAAAAAAAAAAAGTAACACTAAATAATATTAAACCTTAAATTATATACACATGACACTTGAGTCAATAATTAAAAAGAAAACAAAACATTTATTTCTTAAAACATAATACAATTGTATAATTGAAGACACATGAACTTGATTGAACTTGAATAATATAGACATATTCATTATGAAAAAGACACAATAAAAAAGCAGAAAATAATACAGATTGATATATTAATTGATGAGGAGATTAATGATATTAGGATTATGATTGCAATAATATCTCCTGAGAAATATAACAATAATTTGAGGTAGTATGTAGTAATAATATTAATATATATTTATTTATAAATTATTATATTTAGTGTTGTAATTTCTTTGTATAAATAAATATGTTTCAGGAGATAATATTGCAATCATTATCCTAATATCATTAATCTCCTTATCAATTAATGTATCTTACATAGACCAGAATAATCTTATCCGTAATCATAATTTATTGAACTGTTCACAACTTTTATATAATGGTGATAATAATAATAAGTTGTATTATGGTCTAAAATGAGCAATGAATGAATAACCTTATAATAATATTGTAACTAAATATGCATAATTTATTATTAATATAATTAACTGTTAATGGCAAAGTTATTATTTTAAGAAAACTTTACAACATAACATTTTCTCTAAACACCTGGTGAAATTAGTGGTTGGTTTGGAAAATATTTTCCTTTTTGCCATCAATAATAACGCCTTTATTGTTAATATGAAAAAACAAATTGTTAAATTAGAAATAAAACAAGCATTTTGGACTATATTGAAAAAAAAAATAAAAAAAATATCATTAATGATATATATACAAATAAAAAAAAAAAAAAAAAAATTAAATACATTTATTTAAAAAAAAAAAAAAAAAAAAAAAAAAAAAAAACTGAATAGACCAATAAAAATAAATTGAAAATTCCAGCACCTATATCTAATAATAGCAATAATCCACAGCACACCATAATTACACCTCAATACGTGTGGGTAACATTAAACATAAATACTATATGATTTATAGTATAAGACGTCCCAATAACATGTTAAGTTATAAGAAAAAAGAAAAGTTATAAGAAAATATAAATTATTACATAATAACAATAGAGTAATTAATAAACCTTAATTAATTAATATTATTAATTAAACTTAATCCAGAGGTCTGTCTTGTTCGTTCAAATAGGTGCAAGACCAGCAGTGGTGGTCTTGTTTTATTTTATTCATATCACAATATGCAACATATATAGAAGAAATAATGGGTGAAGAGATTTTATCATACATAAGAATACTTCTTTAATGCTAGGCCATCTTCAGTTAAAATAGGGGAATGATAACAAAATGCTAAATGTATATTTAATAATTAAATATAAAAAAAGACGGAACAAATATGGAAATAAATAAAGGAGAGGTACTTACCAATCTTCAAAAGTTCGGAAAAGGCAGCAGTGGTTTTTCTTACACAAAAATTGATGATCTTTCAGATATTTTTTGTTTTTTTTGGGAGAACTTACATGACAGGTCGTTTCGTTGGCTCCTAGACTAGTGAAGGACCGTTCCAACTTGAAAGTGGATTGAGATTTTACGTTCCGTTCCACTTTTCATTCCACGTCAGTTTGGCTAACCTAATACCTCCTTACCATGCAGCTTTGTTCTATCACTTGTTGTGACTTCAAGCTGTTTACCTCCTCCTTATATTTTATAATTAAAATTTTATAGGTACTATAATATTAAGAAGATTTAAATAGCTAAGTATACTTATCAAAAAAATGTAAACTTCTAAAATCGTTTTATTCAGAGAACAATTTTGTATATTTTGAAAAATGTTAGTTGAACTATGGTGCACTATTGAGCGAGATTTTTTCAATTGCATTGGTTCCGAGAAAAATGGAGTAATCAACTCTTGTCCACAGCTTTTGAACAAATAGCGGAAAAAATATTTAATTGCATATGCAGTAAAAACTTTGTGTGGTTCATTTCTCTGAATCCGAAAGAAGAAGCCGAGCTCTGTAGGTAGAATAAAAAATTTCAAAGAAAGCGGTTTATTTTGAAGATTCCCATGCGTGGGGTGGTGGGGCAACGGATAGGGGGGGGGGGAGAATGAAGAGCAATAGGATCAACACAACAAAGCAGTCCGAACGACCTTGGGTGAAACGAAACCAGAGATGCAATCTAAACTCTACTACACCGGGGGACGGAACTTGGAACTGGTTCTAGCTTTGAACCGGTTTGGAACGAAACAAAAGATTTTTTGACGTTGGTTTTCGTTCCAGATGGAACGAAAAACTTGGGCAATTCGTTTCGTTCCAAACCGGTTCAAAGCTGGAACTAGTTCCAAGTTCCGTTCCACCCAGAACGACCCATCACACTATGAGGAAGATGCACACTTTCCCTTTTATACTCTAAGCGATGGGTAGTCAATAAAGTCCCCTGGTTACTGCATGTATATTTAATAATTAAATATAAAAAAAGACGGAACAAATATGGAAATAAATAAAGGAGAGGTACTTACCAATCTTAAAAGAGGAAATTTTTTTTTTTTTAATTTATTGAAATTTACAACTGTATAAAATATATACAACAAGTAAATGTGTTGAAAGTAAATACAATGGCATGTAAATAACATGTGAAGAACTATTCACTAGTAGCACTTCAATAAATTCTACACTAAAAGGTCTCTAGGCCATCTTCTTTTCAGACGCCTCGGAGGATTATCAGGAATGGAATAGGAAGCAAGTTGGGAGACTAGTGGATTGGAGTGGTTATGGAGCTTACTATGGAAGGATAGGTATCTGGTTTGGGCTAAATCAGCAACATATGGGACATTAAGATCTTTATGAATAAGTTTATTTGTAACAAAGTAAGGAGCATTAAGGATTTTTCGAAGGATTTTGGATTGTAAGGATTGGATACGAGAAGAATTAGAAGGTTTAGTTGAGCCCCAGAAAAAGAGGAGATTAAGTAATAATTGAAAAGTTGTATCATAAAATGAAGAAAAAAAAAATTTGGCTGATTAACATTAAAAAGCCACAAATAAAAAGTTAGAGGCCATTTTTCAAAAGACCTGGATAACTTTTTAAATGAATGAGATAATTTTTTTCTTTTTTTTTTTCTTAGAACCTACTAATCAAAACATTAATTACATTAGCTAGCAGCTACTTATTGTTCACAAAAGGAAATTACTGAAAGAATTATAGATGAGTAGGAATGTAAAAAGAGAATCAATAATAATAGATGTAATAGCAGGAGACAATCTATCGGATGTATACACTGGAATTGGAGGACAAACAATGTGGAAAATCAAAATCAAAGTGTCTTTATACTTCTTTGGTAAAATGATATAACAAGCTATTCTCTGTGTGCTAAGTTTAATTCAGCTCTCATGGTGCTAAGTTTAATTGAACAAGTTAATGGTGAGACATATCTTTAATATTAAACACTAAGAATTCCCTCACAAAAAATGATAGTGATAAGAAATAGTTATATAGGTATAAAACTTGGTAATTAATCTTAATATTACGTGTAATGTAGTGTAAAAGTATCCACCATATCATAAGGTTCAAAGTAAATAATTTTTTAATAATCATTTAATAATCATCATTGAAAAGATATAGCGGTAGCCCTATCCTTGAAGTACTGTGTTCCAAAAGAATGGATAGTGTCCTCCATTAGAATACAGAAGATGCAGAAGGTGAAGTAGAGCATGATAAGGTAAAGTCCAAAGCATCTTCTTCCTTCAAAGTTCAAGCACGGTACAAAGACAACAGTTGATATTAGTGATATAAACATAAAAAGTGATCCCACCGGGGCCACATGTCCATAGAATGCCTGAAATTTAATGAAATTTTATATTGAGGGGATCATTGTATAATAAACCTAGAAAGTGATGATTGTTGAATGAAGCATATTATACAATCTTATTCCATTGTTTGTTTCATCTAGGCTTTGTTACTGTTGTTTTGATCTTCATGAAATTTTCCTCGTTCGATCATTAAAATTATTCAGGCATTAGCGAAACCATCTTTAACCAACCAAAATAATTGCTTACATTTATTTTGTTTTTAATTAAAAACCAGATAATTATGAATTTTTAAAAATAAAATATTTCATTTAACTGTAGGGGATATATAATAGATCAAAACACTTACATACCTATTATATTTGTTAAAATAGATAAATATAACTTAAAAAAAAAAGAAAACAATTATAACTATAAAAATTCAATATCATTAATTATTCAATATCATTCATTAATTAATATTGTTTAAAAAAAAGGAAAAGTTTTATTATATTTTATTTTGTTAAAGAAGATAAAATTTACTATATTTCATTACAATTTATGCTGAAGGAGATTTAATTATCTATACAAGTCTTTTTTGGCATAACTTTTATTTTATTCTTATGTATGTTGCAACATGTTTCAGGACCTAGTCCTTTTTACATTATTTTTTAAAATTAATAATTTTATTATTCAAACATCACTTAAAAAGGCATTGGTATAGTTTAAATGTTTCATAGCTTTTAATAAACTGGTCTAATAACAAATAATGTTCACATTCTTAATATAATTAGGAAAATATTTTCATAACCAAATATTTAAAATTTAGGGTGTGGCTGCAATATGGCCCAAAGTACCAAAGGTCCTTTTTATGGAAAACGTTCTAATCACTTCTCTATTAATTCAAGATGGTTGTGTAAAAATTTCAATTCGATAAGACGATTAGTTAAACAAAAATATAACAAACTTTGTAACTTGGTCTTATAGGCCCTTATTGCAATTCATGGTTCTTGAGCTTGCTCTGGAGCATCTAGAAAGTATTCCCTACAGTAAGAGTCACTATCAAGATAGAAGGAATCGTCTATACTCTGAAAACACAATTTGACTATTAAAATACAATGCGACTTTTTTCATAAATATTATAAGGAGAACACAAGTCAATCTCTCTTCGTTAAATACAACACTTACCTCTAATTTGTCAGGTAGACTAATATTACATTTTTCAAAACTAAACCTGATTTTTGCGACTTCTGCATCGAATGTAAAAAAAAATTGGCAGTAAATGCAAAGGTTCAATCCTCAAAAAAGTATCCACAAATTAAAAGTTGAAATATATAAAGCACTGAAAGAAAATCACATTTTTGGTGCAATGATCAGCCTTTAGGAACCCACTGAAGGAGATTACAATGATTTATATGTTCTATTAATAATAGAAGAAAGCCAAGATGCAGAAGAGTATTTTTATTTTTTTATTTTTTTTAATAATTGGTTGATTGTATCGTTTTATTTTAAGTTTTTATTTTATTGTTTGGCACTTCCTTTTAATACAATGGTGTTAGTATTATGCTTTTATAAATAATATTTCCTTTTTTCAATATATATATATATATATTTTTTTTTTTAATGTTAGTGAAGTTAGATATTATTTTATGCAAAAAGGGCCTAAAAGTTCTAGTTTTTTTTTTTTTTTTTTTATGGAAAGTGATCTTAAAATTAAAGATTAAACATAACTTGCCATTTGATCATACAACTGTATAGTTGCCCGCAAAGTAAAATTTAAAAAACCCAATTCATAATTATGCACAAATCATTAAATAATTTGAATGCTCATAGCTGGGATGTTACTTTTGGTGTATGGGCCCTTCATATAGCCACATCCTCAACTGCAGTAAAATCGAACTATATAATCTTTAATATGTGATGTAAAGAATCAAAATATTTTATGAAGTATTATGTAGTTTGTTAAATAGGATTAAGTTTCTCACAAAAAAGTTAGTGGTGATTAAGTAGACTGAGAAGAAGTTTTTTGGTGGAAGGGTGATTTGAATTTTAGGCCCACTTGTCAGCTGGTAGATCATTGCTTCGGACACGGGTGACATCAGTAATGTTCGAGGTGCTTCGTTTATAGCTCTTTCTACTGTTTTTTACTAACAGGCTGGGTTGTAAAGGAGTGTTTTTAAAAGACAAATTACGCAATTTATACTTTGCTTAGATAGTTAATTGTGAAATTTGAACTTCAATCAAGCCGAAAAAGATGCCATACGTAAAAGAATCTATAGTAAATAAATAAATATATTTATTGCACATAATTAGTTTACATGTAAATTGCAAAAATATGTTTCCTTTTCGTGTTCCTACCTCAGTATTGCGTTTCAATTAAAAATTATTATTTTTTAAAATTATTATGCAAAACGTAAGTTCTTTATCCAGTACTATAGAAGTGATTGAATTATTTTTGTTGTTGATAAATAATCTTCGATAATTGATTACAAAAAAAAAGGCTAGAAAAAAAAGTTCCTATTCCGATTAAATAACAAACTAAAGATTAATCTAAAATAAAAATTGTAATCTATCAACAGACTTTCATTTCAATCAACCTACTTTTAAGCACAGAAATATAAATTAATAAAAATGGCCGACTAGTCCGCTAAGCCAATTACAATAAGTTATAAATCTAAGGTGTAGGGACCTTAGATTTATAACTTGCTGTATTTAACAAATATACTTTGCTGTGATTGACACGTAACATGGTTATTAAAATTAAATTGTATGAAGATGTAATATAATGATTAAGATTTAGAGAATAAAGGTTAAACCAACAAGTTATTTCTAATATATAACATTATCTGAACTATTAAAATTCATTATGGTAACTTAATTGTAATTAAACTTATCTAAATTTTAATGAAACTTATTACTGACTTTTTGATAGAACATCTTATGCAGTTAATTTAATCTATCTTAAGAATAAACATATTAATTAATTAATTGTCAAATAAATGTAAAAAAATTTAACTTGTTGTTGAGGTCACCTTAATCTGAAAAACCAACATGTTGGAAATTACTCATCAAATTTTAATATATCTAAAAGAGGTTGTTACACCTGCATGAATGGGTATATACATGTATTTATCTTTCTATTTTTGTTTTTTTGTTTTACCCCTCAAAGTATTGTTTTCCCCCTATAAGAAGGCCATGTATTGAAATATTTTTTATATGCTACATGTACATTATGTATGTGTATAAACCATATTAGATGCAGTATTATTTTATAATACATAATATAAGCTAAATTATTTAAAAAAAAAAAAAAATATATTGTATGTTATGTAGTTGTTAAATTATAGTTAATGCATACTTTTACTGGTGTTCCTTTCAGATATACAATAATTGATATCAAGCCAACCCCAAGTGAACAATCTATAAGGCCAATTAAGAAATAGAAAAAATATTAAAGAAATGGGATGTTAATTATTTATATAAATTCTCTATATTTATTTATAAAACTTGTCTTGTTAATTATTATTCAAATAACATAAAATATCAATTTCTATGATTAGGCCAAAATTAATAATATTTAATTTTGCATGATAAAGCTAATGTATTTATGAATTAATTTCATAATTATAATTTCACTTGATAAAATAAAATATTATCTTTTAAAAAAACGAGAAGTGGTATAGTTGTGTATTATAACATAATATACTATTAGTAGTATACTACAGTGTCTAGTCGTAAATTTAACCAACTTTAAGATGAAAAAAAAGAATTTTGGATGGAAAAAATACATTCAGATTTATAGCCAATATAGTACCAATAAACGTGTCGTGTCGACTAACCGCAAGTTAGCCAATCTCTACAATGTTCTCGAGACGATAATATCGCCAATACTGATCTTATTTCACAATTGTTTTTTCATTTCGTAGGTACTAGGTTTCTAGCTACAATTTACTATATTAAGACATTCTTTGAAAAACCTTTCGTTGTTTTGCTATAGGTAAAAAAACAGACATAACCGCTATTTTGGGCGGGTTTTTCGGCTTTGGGTATAAAGCCAACGGCTGCCGTGGTAGCAAACTTCAGATTCGGATTCAGCACCCCAAAGAACATTAAGATCCGTTGAGAACAAAAGTTCTGCAGTTTCTTTTCCTGAAAACGGCCTTCTGGAAGCTTATTTTACTGGCTTCCACCATCTTATCCCGTGTTCGGAAAAGGCAGCAGTGGTTTTTCTTACACAAAAATTGATAATCTTTCAGATATTCTTTGGTTTTTTTGGGAGAACTTACATGACAGGTCAAGTTTCGTTGGCTCCTAGACTAGTGAAGGACCGTTCCAACTTAAAAGTGGATTGAGATTTTACGTTCCGTTCCACTTTTCGTTCCACGTCAGTTTGGCTAACCTAATACCTCCTTACCATGCAGCTTTGTTCTATCACTTGTTGTGACTTCAAGCTGTTTACCTCCTCCTTATATTTTATAATTAAAATTTTATAGGTACTATAATATTAAGAAGATTTAAATAGCTAAGTATACTTATCAAAAAAATGTAAACTTCTAAAATCGTTTTATTCAGAGAACAATTTTGTATATTTTGAAAAATGTTAGTTGAACTATGGTGCACTATTGAGCGAGATTTTTTCAATTGCATTGGTTCCGAGAAAAAAGGAGTAATCAACTCTTGTCCACAGCTTTTGAACAAATAGCGGAAAAAATATTTAATTGCATATGCAGTAAAACTTTGTGTGGTTCATTTCTCTGAATCCGAAAGAAGAAGCCGAGCTCTGTAGGTAGAATAAAAAATTTCAAAGAAAGCGGTTTATTTTGAAGATTCCCATGCGTGGGGTGGTGGGGCAACGGATAGGGGGGGGGAGAATGAAGAGCAATAGGAGATATACCTTTTGTTTATCTCGATATCGATATTTTCAATACAAAACGGGCCGTTCGTGATTCACATTTTGAACTTCGGATGACCGGGATATTATTCTTAAGGGCTTATATTTTCATTATGAATTGCTAAAAATCGATTTCTTTGAAAAAACATGCAATAAAATCGACTTGAAAAAGCGCCCGTTTTACAGCTATAAACAATTGAAGCTAGAGCGTCCCGGTATTGAACCGATTTTGTTATAAAAAATATCATAAATTAAAAGCTTACCTCTCAACGATTGATTTGAGCTATTCAAAGTGTAGCTACCATAAATAACAGCCGAGTTACGATTTTTTTTTTTTTAAAATCACTACGTCATTTCTTTTTGCAATCTCCAGATCTCTCCGCGTGATAGAAATTTAAGACAATGAAAATGCAATGTAGATACTGGAGAAACAACTGAGCAGTAGGTCCATTCGATTTGCATGTTGTAAACTGACTTTGAAATTTAGAAGAAATTTGTAAGAAATTAACATCGTTACTGATATCTTCTTCATTGAATTCATCGGAGTTCATCAAATTATCCAGATAACTTTGTTCATCGTCGGTAAAAGAACATTTTTCTAATATTCGTTTGCATATAGCAACAAAATTTAAAATATGTCCTCGAATCGCACGTGAAAATGCATGGCCAGAAAGAATTTTTTCGACAGAGTTTGCTGCAAATATAGTTGTGAAAGCTTCTGTTAAGCCACTGCCATCCATCAAATATGAAATACTAGAAAGAAATGACATCAAAGTGTGAAATCCTCCTAACCGTACAATTACAGATTGAAGCCCGTGTGGATCATTCAATGGATCAATCGACGCTATCAATTCACGTGCTTTCCAGTAAAGAGCCTGATCAAAGGTCACGAAAGCAGTAGATTGTTTAAGAGCTCGGGCTCGTGCTGACGCTTCAATAAACACTGTGAAAATTGTATCGTACTGGCTAGGAGGATTATTCGCAAATTTTAAAGGAATAATTTTGGACACATGATACTGAAAACTTGTCGAGTAAGTTTCCCGAAAGCCCATCCACCCTTTTGTACTATTTGGAGATTGATTTTTTTTTAATTAGCCATAACAATGACGTAGTGATTTTTAAAAAAAAAAATCGTAACTCGGCTGTTATTTATGGTAGCTACACTTTGAATAGCTCAAATCGATCATTGAGAGGCAAGCTTTTAATTTATTATATTTATAACAAAATCGGTTCAATACCGGACGCTCTAGCTTCAATTGTTTATAGCTGTAAAACGGGCGCTTTTTCAAGTCGATTTTATTGCATGTTTTTTCAAAGAAATCGATTTTTTAGCAATTCATAATGAAAATATAAGCCCTTAAGAATAATATCCCGGTCATCCGAAGTTCAAAATGTGAATCACGAACGACCCGTTTTGCATTGAAAATATCGATATCGAGATAAACAAAAGGTATATCTCAGTAAATAATAAAGATAGGAGGACGGGGTGAATCCTATTTTTCTTTGGGTTTAAAGAGCTTCCTTTTTCATCAATAAAAAGTATTGAAAAGGCCCTTTTTGTTTATAATAATTCTTATGCAAAAAAGGGACATTTTAGAGGGTTTTTTTTGCACTTTTTACGACAACCAATCATCAGAATCGAACGATCAATGGCTTAAATTGTAGATATTTTTATTATCTACAACTTTTATATACAACATTTTATGAAAAGCCGCGTTATATTTGCTTATAAATTGAAAAAAAAAAAAAACTGCTTTTGGCCATGTTCTCGTGCACCTAACTCTAAAAAACTCACCAAATCTTCGGGGCACTTTTGACAGAAATACTTCTTTAATCGCCCTCAACAACTCTGTGCGGGTTGCTACCAGCCCTTATTTTTAGGAGAGAATTTTCCCTATTGACTGGACTACTTGGAACTGGTTCTAGCTTTGAACCGGTTTGGAACGAAACAAAAGATCTTTTGACGTTGGTTTTCGTTCCAGATGGAACGAAAAACTTGGGCAATTCGTTTCGTTCCAAACTGGTTCAAAGCTGGAACTAGTTACAAGTTCCGTTCCACCCAGAACGACCCATCACACTATGAGGGAGATGCACTCTTTCCCTTTTATACTCTAAGCGATGGGTAGTCAATAAAGTCCCCTGGTTACTGCATTCCATTGCAATACCTGTTATAATTAAAGCCATCATCCTAGCTTTGTTGTAATAAAACTAATTAGACTAAATTTTTGAGCGCAGGCTTCAAAAATGTTTATATATGAACATTTAGATGGTTAAAGAACGTTTAGATCATTATCTTAGTAATTTTAAAAAAGGATACTGAACATAGGTCCGCCAAAACAGGCCGCAAAACCCATGTTTTGCAATCCACGTTTTGCTATTGCAGTGTTTGAAACACAATCTGAAAAATAAATTTTTTTAATAAATCACATGTTTGTGCAATTCAATCATTTTCAGGACCTAATACTACCCATTAATGTCAAACACAAACTGACCAAATCAAGTTGTTTTCAACTTAGACTTTCATACAGAAATATGGAAAACAATGTAATTATATCTTGGACTGTTTGCAAGAGGCGCACTGCTAGTATTTGGTTAATTTTAATTAATGTAATTGTTTAGTAATAGAATATAAAAAAAAAAAACTCAAGTATATGAAAATAATGTAATGCGTTGCTTAGGCGGATGAAAGGTTACTATAAATATTCGTATTGAATACTACAAGACATACTTTATTTATTAGCTATTAAAAATGAGACTTGGGACAAATTAATATTAATTTGGAGATAGTATTAAATAAAATACACAAAAAACATTGTTAATAATAGGAGAAGAAGACAATCTGGGATACAGTCAAAGAGAAACACCATGTCTAGGTAGAAATACTTTAATGCGTGCCAACGTTTCGACCTGCTTTGCAGGTCTTCTTCAGGGCTATAATGAACAAAACACTAGATGTGATAAAAATAACAGACCGATAAACAGATGACTAATGGGGTACAGAATGACATGGATAAAAAACAATATACCAAAAACAATATACCTTAGCATGGTAAGGTTTAGGACAATACAGAAATAATAAGGGGAAGAAAAAAAATGTAATTTAAGGGTCGTGATTAAAAGTATAATAGATGAAAAATAAAAGAGGACAGAAGGAAATGTAATGTAGATAAAAAATAAATAAAAATATAAAAGTATGGGAAAGAGCGGGGGGAAAAAGTAAAAGGTGATATAAGAGAAGAAAGGGATACAAAATAATAAAGGTGAAGGAAAATAAAAGTGGAAAGCTAACAGGAAAAGTAAGAAATGGCAAAGAACGCTTACCCACCGAACCATACTGGAGAGGAGACGAACGATGACTGATGTGAAACGGTAAGAACAGCTGGGCAGGTAAAAGGGAGAAAAGGCGCGAGAAACATGGATACAGAATAGGAAAATGAAACAAAGATAATAAAAGAAAGATAAACAACAGAGATACTATGAGATAACAAAATAACAAATATTCATCTTAACAGTCAATTATACTTTTATCATTATTAATAATAATCTTGTAATAAACATTATTGTTACAACTAGTGGTCGAATAAAATTTTACTTTTTGTTTATTTTAGTTATGACTAAAAGCCGAATTGCGTGCAGTAAAATTATTAAAACCGTAAAATAAAAGTTAGCCAAACGTGCAATAAAAATATAACACATTGACAAACGTGCAATTCAATCTTCTACTGATGTAAAGTCCCCGTGGGTCTGTAATTAAAGTATTTTTCCAGAAAATGTCAACAACACTATTTGAAATGATTTTTTCTTAGGGTGCTCTCGTCAGAAATGTTTCGTTTAGTGCATTTTTACAAAAGAGACTTAAAGGGTTTGGTCTGAAGTTCATTGAATGAAATATAGGTAGTGACCAGTAGCATTTAGTAGCATAAATCAGTAAAAAACGTTTGTTTGTTGTCTTATAACGAGCAGCTTTGTGTGAATAACTGTTACGGCAGCTCTCTTGAATATTTGTGCTGCAGTTAATTTTGAGTGCCCACCTATTAAAATTATAAAATATAGGGAATAGTCAAAGTGGCTGGCTGCAACTTTCATTTTCACTATTACTTGTACTTATTTACTGAATTAAACTCTACTGTAGAATGAAATGAAAATAAAAGAATAGGTTGGAAGGTAGAGTAAAATCAAATTAGAAATTCTACGAATATAATTACAAAGAAAACGTTGTTCAATATTACACCATTTCTTTAACGAGTTTGAAGAAATAATTGGAAATCATGGGTTTTTTTTCCTGGATAATTATATTTGTAAATCTTTGTTCATAACTTTAAAATAAATAACAACTTCCCAAAATGAAAATAAAATAAAACTTCAATATTTTCAATGAAATATCAAAATGTGGGCTATTGTACACTTAAAACCTAAAATGTGCAATTTCGTACAGTTGTACTATATTTCGGTCTTTAGTTGTGACTGAACGCATTCTGTTGTAATTTCGATGCTATGTTGTTTTAAACACCAATTAAAAATTAAACATTAATAAATAAAATCTCAAATTTACATACCTACCAAACAGTTTCCCCAAGATAGAAGAGTGACCGACAAAATTGAGCTACTGATTGTAAACCTGGCTCCAATCGTGGTCAGGTGGAAGATAAGTTGGGCAGAAACAAAACGAATTATTGCTATGGCGCAGAAAAATCCAAGGTAAGCGATCACCTATAATTTTACATTAATAATATTATATATATATATATATATATATATATATATATATATATATATATATATATATATATATATATATATATATATATATATATTATATTATATTATTATATTTACATTAATTTATTATATTTTAAATTAATAAATAAATAGTCTAGTAGTTTATCTAATATTGTTAAACACCCCTCAGCTCCATTCTATTGGACCCTATCAGGTGAAAAGTCAATTTTGTTTGTTAACACTTTTTTTTTCTTTAGGGATTATCTTAACTGTTCAAAAAGAGAAATGTTATGGATAATGTTTAAAAGAGTATTCAATGGCTAATTATAATATGGTCGTAGAATATCAAAGGTAAGCTAAAGACTAATCGAATAAAGGAATATCCGAAACGACAGAGGATTTGGAAAAATTATGAAGAAAAGGCGACTAAGTTTCTATGTTACATTTTTAGGATGAAAAAAAAAGTTGAAAAAGCGAGTATTTGGTATGATATACATCCTTAAAAGCCAGAGTGGTTATGCTAAACTGTCATCATTCACCATTCCCTCTCGCACCATGTATTCCCTTTGCCAGAAAATGAATCCCTACAATCCATAGCAGTTGTTATCGAAACCTTCTCCTTTTCCATCACGATTGCAGCGGCTTACTGCTCCCCAAATAAACCAATTTCCACATCCCAGTTCAACTCATTTTTTTAATTCCTTAGGCCACCGCTTTCTCTTAGGTGCTGACTTCAATGCTAAGCACCAGCAATGAGGTTCAAGAACCACCAACTCCTGTGGGCGAGCATTGCAGTCTGCACTTAGTTCCCCAAGATCCTTTATTTCTCCCAGCACCCCTACATATTGGCCGACGGATACAAACCGAAACCTTGACCTACTTGACTTCTTTATACATTCAGGCATAGGACCTCTCCATTACTCCATCGCACGCCTAGATGAACTTTCCTCGGATCACAGTCCTCCGTCATTTATAAGAAGAGAGCCTGGCTTGTAGGCTGGTATTATATCCGATTATATCCGACTCTATAGACCTCAGAGGATCCCTTAAAACTCCCCAAGACCTTGACAATGCTACTAATTCCTTCACATACATAATCCAACAAGCAGCCTGGTCTGCATCCTCACCTCATTCCCCTCCCAAAGGTCGAAACGAAAATCCTGTATCCCAATATCTGCTTGACCTTTCCAATCCAAATGCCATGCCTGAGGTCGCCATGGAATTGAACCATGAGGTCGAATTCCTTCTAAAAAAAGTAAAACCCCGTACATCCTCTGGATATGATATCCTTTGCTCACGGATCCTCAAGCAACTTCCTCATAAAGCAATCATATTCCTTACCTACCTATACAATACCCTCCGAACTACCCATCCTTGAATCACAAAATATTCCCTCTCACCAGTTTGGATACCGTACTAGCCATTCCACCGTCCAACAAGGCCTCAGAGCCGTTGACCACATATCCTCAGCATTTGAAAGCACACAATGTTGCTCCGGCGCATTTCTGGACATAGGGAAAGCTTTCGACCGGGTATGGCATGCCTCAATCATTATTCCTAGTTCTTCGATCCTACCTCTGTACCTTTCGAGTTCGCTTTGGAATGGAATACTCCAACTGCTACTCAATAGATGGTGGTTTTACACAAGGTAGCGTTCTCGGTCCAGTTCTATATATCCTCAACACTGCAGATATCACAACTACTCCCAATACTTTCCTAGCAACATTCGCCGATGTCGATCGACACTGCTATCCTTTCATCCCATCCAGACCCCTTAATAGCATCCTATAATCTCCAAACCCACTTATCCCTGATTGAAGACTGGTGCAATGACTGGCGGATCAAAGTGAATGAATCTAAACGCACCAACGTTACCTTTACCCTTCGCCGCAAACCCAGTCCTCTTATCTATTTCAATGGTATTCCACTGCCTAAAGCAGTCGCAGTTCGGTATATCGGTTTCTACCTAGACAAAAGATTTACTTGGAACCCTCACACTAGAATTAAAAGGCAAGAACTTAATAAACGCTTTAGCGTACAGACTCCTAAATAGGACATCTCATCTATTCATTGAAAACAAACTTCTCATGTACGAAACCATCATTAAACCCAACAGTGGGGGACAGCAAAAAAGTCAAATATCAAACGCATTCAATCCTTCCAATCCAAAATCCTCAGAACTATAGTAAATGCTCCTTACTATGTCTCCAACAAAACCCTAAATAACGATCTCAATATAACATACGTCCTCGACGTCATACCTCTTAAATTTTCGAAATTCCATCACAACCTTTCCTTTCATCCTAACCCTCTGGCTCAATCTTTATCCAGTTCCACACATCCTGATAACCTTCCTCGTAGACTAAAACGGCAGTGGCCCTGAGATCTTTTGTAAAATTTATTTATCATGGAGTTCGGGCAATGGCCAGCTTCTCTACTCATGCCCGGTGTGAATGTACATACTATACTATAGCGCTCTCACTCAGTCTCCACTGGTTTTTTTTTTACACCCGTGACGCAGCTGAGAAAGAGAAGCTGGGACCACTCTGTGCCTGGTTTGTTCCTTTGTAAGTGGAGGGACAGGTCTGGCTGGGGGATCCCTAGGATGAGTTTTTATAGTTTTACATTGAATTGTATTGTTTAGTTTGTTATATTGATATTTTCTTATTTCGTCTTATATATCTTATATTACATATCGGTGACCAAAAATATCGATATATCGTTATTTTTAATAAAATGCCATGAAATATTCATCTTACGTTAAAATGATATGTCTGTTTGATTTATTGTTTTAGTTAATTTAGTAACGACGTCAAACCACTGCTCCACCGAATCCGTCAATCCCGCACCAATTTTGCATATCGATTCCATTGTTTCACTTCGAGTTTCACATTTATCGATAGCTCTTTCTTATAACTTTACCTGTAAAATTCCATTTCAATAGTTCTTATTCGGACTGTATTGTTTAGTGTGTTATATTATTGTTTTCTTGTAACGTCTTCTCAAATAAAAACAGATGTAAATAAAGTTAACAACATGAGTTTCACAATGGATTAGTGTTTCACATATTGATATTTCTTATTTCTTCTTCCCTAATGTAAGAAAGTGTAAAACAAGTTATCAACATGAATTTTGTTATTTCCAATTACCTATTGTGATGAATTTTTATTCTACTTATTGTGTGGATGGATTCTTTGTCATCTGTACTACATATTACTTTAAGGTATGGCAGATTGTAATATTAATAATATTATGAAACACTTCTATGTAAAAAAAAACGTGAGATAGTTTTTCAAAAGTTTGATATTATCTTATTTCCACTTCACTAAGGTTAGGAAGTTTACCAGAAGTTAACAAGATAATTTTCAGCACGAATTTAGTGTTTTATATATTTATATTGTGTTATTACCGTTTCCTAAAGTGAAGAAGTTGATCAGAAGTTAACAATACCCTCAGCATTGATTTTGTGTGTTATATCTTTGTATATAAAGGTATTTTGGGTGAGAGCAGAAGTAAATCTGTAATTGGTTTAGTGTCATTACCTTAATTTATTTCACAACAAAAATGGGAACACAATTAATTTTAAAGGATTAAAATTTAACAGAAGTAGTAGGTAATCAATTTCTAGCCCTGCTAAATGCCTAAAGGCCGCCAAGACACTTGAGCTGGAGGTGAATGAGGGAAAAACTAAGCTCATGGTCACAGGAGTACTCCGACCTGGTGAGACCATCGATATTGGCCTGTTTAATTTCGAAAAAGTGGCCCTATTCACCTATTTGAGTTCAATGGTGACCGAAGATAATGCACCTGAGGTGGAAGAATCTGGGTGGCTAACAGGTGCTATTTTAGCCTAGGCAAGGAACTCTATCTAGGCGGACCAAGATCCAATTGTACTAAACATTAATACGCAAGTTTTGTTGTATGGATCGGAGACAAGAATTGTATCCAAACAGATTGAGGATGACCTCGTTGTCTTTGAGAGAAGGATCCTTCGTATATTTTTAAGTGGAATTTTTGTTTACGGAAACTGGCAAAGGTGAACAAATAATGACGTCTACTCAAAATACGACGAAGCAGATGTAGTTCAGTCATTTAAGACTAGAAATCTACTAGAGGGTGAGGCCATTCTTAAAAGGCTGTTAGTGGAACCTCTGTATGGCACGAGAAGGGGAAGACCGAAGCTGAGGTGGGCGGATGGTGTAGCCGCAGACGCGAAAAATATCCTGGGAGTGAGGAACTGGATGGTAGCTGCACAAAACACGAGAAAACTGGAGGAGGTCAGGACTCGTCACCGAGTTGCAGTGCGATAAAATAAATGAGTAGGTAATAAATACATATACTTTTTCTGACATCAATACTAAGATGTCAACAATTTAATTTAATTCCCACATATTACCTAACTATCAATATTAACTATACACACAAAGTAACTATCCAAAATGGTTCTACTTAATTTATTCCCTGTGAGTGAGATGGTTTGCCCTACTCCAGAAAATAATCGCTCTGTTAGTGCTTGAGTAGTAACAGTAGAAACATATTTCACAGCCTGCCAACATACAATTGGAAAAGTTGTATAAAAAACATTAAACAATAAAAAATTTCCCTTATTTAAACCAATTTTATAAGGTTTTGATACTTTTTTAAATATATATCGTTGCGTGTTGTGCTTTATAATCAGTGCTGCCTGCCGATTCCAACATAACAGTTTTCCGCCGGGTAACAGCAAAATTTCTCCCGTTCCCTCCCAACCAATTCAAAACTTACCCGTGGTTTTCCCCTAATGACAAATGAGTAATGTTACTCTTCAAATTCAGTAATGAGACATTAAGTTTATAAATGTCTTAATGTCTTAATTAGAAATTTAGATGTAATTCATATATTTAATATAAATTATGTAATTAGGTTTTTTATCAAATAAATATAAATACTTTTTTTAATACTTAAAGCCAATGCTGCCGATTCCAACATAACAGTTCTCCCCCGGGTAGCAGCAAAATTTTTCCCCAGCCATTTCAAAACTCCCCCCCCCAATTTCTCCCAAATGACAAATGAGTAATGCTACTTTTCAAATTTAATAATAAGGCATTAAGTTCATAAATATCTTTATGTCTTAATTAGAAATTAAAATATTCTTCGAATATTTAATGTAATTTATGTAATTAGATATTGTTAAAAAATAAAAATGAAAACTTATTATAGCCAACTTATACGCTATTGGGTGGAATCGACTTTTTAAAATTCAATTCGATTTCCCCCAGGGGAAAATATCTCGCAAATCGGCAGCCCTGTTTATAATATAGAGAATATGGCATACCGAAAGAAAAAATATAGATATTTCGATGTATCGAAACCCATCCCTTACACTCAGTGAAATCCCACCTCCTATTTCTCCCACCCGGATTTTACATTATCCTACTAAATATTCGTAAAATATAACCAAATCCGAATATAACATTCAAAAGATAATAATATTAAGATTCTCATATTTAGCATAGTAAACTAAAATTGTTGTTAAAGTACTGTGTGCTCACCCACTACTTTATAACAATTATGTTTAATATTTAGTATGTTGTGATGTAAGTACATAATAGTTTAATTATTGGTTAAGATGCTTACTTTATGGAATCTCGGTTTGGCGAATGTTTGAGTAGTAAAAAATATTATAGTGGCTAAACACAATCCTACTAATACTCCCACTACCCCCAACGGGATTGACATCTCTCCATACGAGACTACATATCCTTCATCTGAAACAGGATTAATATCTGAGCAATGTTTTAAAGAGTAATTTTTTTTATTTTTTTTTATTTATTTCAAAACAGTATCCTTAAGGACAACAATGGTAGAATATCATTCCACCATATTAAAATCGTTAAATATCAAAAATATTTTAAAACAGTATCCTTAAGGGAGGCGCGGTAGCTCAGTGGGGTAAGGCACTTGACTACCATGCTCCCGGGCCCGAGTTCGAGTCCGACTGAAGGCAGAATATTTATATTCTGTTAATTCAGTCGTGGATCGAATTCGAGGTCGGGAGACCCTCCTGGGGCCCATCCAGCCTCTTAAAAAGTGGGTACCCTTAATTGGGGAAAAACCTGGCGGTTGAGCGTGAATTCTGGCCAAATCACCTCCTTTCACAACCGTTGGCTTAGAAACAGTACAGCCTACCAAAGTACTGAACCCGAGACCCTTCATGGGTTGTAAAGTGGTACAGGTTTTTTTTTTTTTTTTTTTTTTTTTTTTTCCGTAAGGACGAAAAACTAATGAAATCGTTAAACCCTGAAAAAATATCCTTAAGGACGAAAAACTAATGAAATCGTTAAACCCTGAAAAAATATACAAATAGAATCCTTAAGGACGAAAACTAAATATAATATATATATATATATATATATATATATATATATATATATATATTTGGAAATTTTAACCCGCCCAGGTGAGGTTCGAACACAAGTCCTTCTGTACCTAGCGCACTGACACTCTCGCCTCAACTCGCTTGGCCATCTAGTGCCCATATGTGTATAATAAATTACCACTTACACGTTTTACACATTAAAACTTTGTGTTTAGTGTAATCATTTAAAAACTACCGTTAAAAAAAGAAACATTTTTTTTTCTTAAATACGATTTTAGCATTTAATATACTTTTTTGATATTCCACTAATCCGTGTTGAACAGATCCGCTACCTAGGACTCCACTTGGACAAACGTACTGGGGGTGGGGATGGAGCTAAGGGTGGGGGGGGCGCTCTAAAGGTCGGTTTTTTCAGTTTTTCGTTAATAACTCGTAAACTCTTGTCTCTAGGGAAAATATGTTTATGCACTAAATTAATTTACATAAAATTGTTTACAAAAAAGATTCTATACTTTTTTTTTGGGATCAATGCTTAAGAAGATATAATGGGGGGAATATGGAAAATATAAAAAAACAGGTTTTTAGTGTAAAAAGTTACATATTTATTGTTAAAATTCCAGTGTTTATTGTTACAAATAAATAGTTTATTATTATTAATTGAATGCTTATTGCTAAAAATAAAATTATTGTCGTTAAGCCTAATATGCTTATTATAGTACTTGCGGTAAGTCGCACTTTTCCTCAAAAACACGTTTGTCGGTACTCTTTTGGCTATAACTCCGAAACTATTTCTCTAATCTCGAATTTATTTTTTTCATCTTAAAGCTGGTTAGATGTGTTATCAGATACTATATATTTAGTTTTAATTACGTTCCGTGAAATATCCATTCCACCTCGCTGAATTCCACGTACCGTTGTGAAATCCTTATTTTTTCGGAACATTTCTCGTTATAACTCAAAAACTATTTGTTCGATTCCGAATTTTTTTTGCCATCTCATAGCTGGTTAAATTTGTTATTAGATCCTATATATCAAATTTGATAAAATTCTGAGTAATATCCTTGCCAGCACGCTAGCAACTGCGTACTGTTATAAAATTCTATTTTTTGTTGGCATACTTTCTCTATAACTCCTAAACAATTTGTCCGATCCCAAATTGCTTTATTTCATATTAAAGCTACTTAAATTATCTATCAGCTCCTATCTACGACTTTCAATTATATTCCGTGTAATACTCATGCTAGCACACTAAATGTGTACGTTTTGGCAAAACATGACATTTTTGATATGTTAAGTGGGCGTGGTTGTTTCACGGACTTCAATCGAAATTTGATATATAGGATCTAATAGAAAATTTAACCAACTATTAGATGGCAAAAAGAAATTCGGAATCGAACCAATAGAGTTATAACGAGAAATGTTCCGAAAAAATAAGGATTTCACAACGGTACGCGGAATTCAGCGAGGTGGAATGGATATTTCACGGAACGTAATTAAAACTAAATATATAGTATCTGATAATACATTTAACCGGCTTTAAGAAAAAAAAAGAAATTCGAGATTAGACAAATAGTTTCGGAGTTATAGCCAAAAGAGTACCGACAAACGTGTTTTTGAGGAAAAGTGCGACTTACCGCAAGTACTATAATAAGCATATTAGGCTTAACGACAATAATTTTATTTTTAGCAATAAGTATTCAATTAATAATAATAAACTATTAATTTGTAACAATAAGCATTGGAATATTAACAATAAATATATAAATTTTAACACTAAAAACTGAAAAAACCAACCTTCCCCCACCCTCAGCTCCACCCCCACCCCCCAGTACTTTTAGTATGTTGTTAAGGACACCTCCCCCTACAACTGTACAAATTAACTCCTCTAAAAATCCTTCGTCGCCTGGACTAAGACGGTGAAAATTGTAAAGGTGAATTGTAGGTCTCAGTATGAATTCAATCCACATAATATATATATATATATATATATATATATATATATATATATATATATATATATATATATATATATATATATATATATATAATATTGTAGAACACTACTAATGGTTAGAAAATTTAAAACAAAAAAAAAAATTAAGTTTAGAATAAAATTGTTTGAAAACATTGAGAAATTACTTACAATCAAAACAAAAAAAAACCAGATTGGGAAGTAAGAACAGGTTAATCATTACCAAGAGCTTACACCAACCATCATTTCTCTCTTCCATGTTCACCACCGGCACCACCATCTTGAGAATAAATAGCAACGGCACCTACGATTACTCTTAATGTCATTCTAAACGTTTACTAACAAAATAAAAATTATTCAGACTAATATTAACATTAAATATTATATTGTTTAGATCATAATAGATAGTGGCCGAAGAAAGATAATAATTTCCGTTAAAAAGGCCGTAACTAACATTAAGCGCCATGTTGAACTATGGTGAATGATCGCTTGGATCGAGTTTTTTTTTTTCTCATTCGAAGTAAAGATGTTGATTGTAATCAATTAATTTTCTTAACTAATTTTTGTTTCATGAAAAATTTTAATTTTACGTTTCAAAATTATTCCAGTGTACATTTACTGATTCTGATCTCAATTTAATATTGCAATAACATTGATGTTAAATATTATTGGTTGCAATGTTGTAATAGGATTAACAAATACAATTAAAATATGTCAAAATAATGGGAATTATTGGGAAAGATGGAAGTTTACGAAATTTTATTTCCCCCCACATAGTTGTTAGAAAATCAGTCAAAATGACTAATTAAAAATGTTTACATATCACCAAGTGAATAAACAACGAGGGTCATTCAATAAGTAACGAATATAAAAAATATATATATAAATTAACGAATATACTTTTATCGGCGGCTTCCGGTGAGCCGATAACTGTATATATAAATATTTTATTCCTTCTAATGAATAATGACTGATCCCACCTAACATTTCATTCAATATATTCATCCAGTCGGTGAGGATAGATGTTCAATTAACAATTAAATAGGACTGACAATACCTCTATAACGAGCATCATAATACTCAGCCATGACGGGTCTGGACCAATAAATTTTCTAATCGAGAGCTCTTGTATAAATTCTGCAATGAAGGGCCTTAGATGCCTCCAATTATATCCTAAAATGTCATTGAATGATATGTTTTTACAGTTGAATTAATATTTGTTTACTATAAAATTAATTTACCCTTCCTATATATAGGAGCAGCAAGCTTGAACCCCATGAGGCTGTATATTCTTTTGGTTTCCATCCTCCTTAAGGTACCTTTAAAAATTGAAAAAATAATATGTAAGAATATAATAGTTTACTTATGATATAAAATAAAATTCTAATTTGCCGGTATAAATAAAGTTTGAAATGCAAACCTATGGTCACTGTTTCTCTACCGGAAATGGACGGTATAAATAGTGACCTTTCCATAGCCATTGAGGCCAGTTTAGTTTCATCTGTGAATATCAACATAGATAGATAACTTTTTTTTTATACATTTTAAGAAATTATTTTACTTAACATTAAGTAATATTTACCGTCTGTTATCTGCAAGCCCTCTGGAAAAGAAAATCATTTATTGTATATATTTAATACCTATTATATGATATATCTACATCATATTCAACATCTAAAGGACTAATTCGCTCTCTTAAAAAGGGAATAATCGTCAATAACAATAACAATAATAATAATAATAATAATAGTAATAATAATAATAATAATTTTATATTGGTTAAAAAATTTATAAGCACTCATAGAGTCCTGGCAGCTTACTATCAGCGTCTTTTGGAGGGAAAAGAAGCTCCTTCAAGTGACTTTTCTCAAGGCATTACTTATTTACTGCCAAAGGATAATAATACTAATCCAGATCCTAAGGACTATAGACCTATCACCTGCCTCAATGGAGTTTATAAGCTTCTAACTCGGATAATAAACAATAAGATCATGGAACACATTAACAGAAATAACCTGATGGCCGAACAACAACTTGGAAACAAATCTAATACAAAAGGCTGCAAGGAACTCCTAGTTCTTGACTCGTTCATAGCAGCACAAGCAGTAAAAAAACAGAGAAATGTAAGAGAGACATGAAAACATTACTGGAATTGGATGTAGGATTCAGTAATGATATAAAAATGACATTCGGTCTTGAGAAATGTGCTACACTAAAAGCTGTACGTGGCGAACTAAAAGAAAGTGAAGGTATAGGGCTATCTAATAATACTAGGATATCCAATTTATCTGAAGACGATGAGTACAAATATTTGGGTCTAATAGAGCTTCTGAAGTTCAAAAAAAAAACGCTAGGGAACGGTTTGAAGAAAAATTTAAAAGAAGGATTAAATACCTCCTCAACACACAACTGTCTGGTGGTAACATAATAAAAGCTATAAATACGTGGGCCCTTCCCGCGTTAATCTATAGTTTTGGTGTTCTTAAGTGGTCAGATACAGACCTGCAGGCCATTGACAGGTATGTAAGAGTGGAAATGGTCCGTACAAGAAAACGGCACCCAAAATCCTCAGTTAGCAGACTTTACATTCCCAGGAAGCAAGGTGGCAGGGGACTCTTGAATGCTCATGGGATGTGCAGACGTATTGAGAATGACCTAAGAAATTATTTCAGCACACATCAATCACTTAAATTCAGAGCAATTAGTGTTATGGATCGAGACCATACAGCTCTCAGCTTGGCAAGGGATCACGATAAAGAAGAACCAACAATCCAAGCAGTAATAGAAGAATGGAAATCAAAACCGCTCCATGGTAGATATTATTTTTCACTTATGGAAGAAACCATAAATTTGGAATCGTCTACCAAATGGCTGGCAAATGGGAAACTGTTCCCTGAAACTGAAGGGTTCATAATGGCGATACAGGACCAATCGATTCCTACCAATGTTTACAGGAGACGAATTTGCGGAGAAAATATCTCAGAAAAATGCCGCCTTTGTAAACAAAGTCCGGAATCAATACAACACCTGGCATCTGGATGTACTGGTCTTGCAGGTACAGAGTACCTTCGCAGACATAATCATGTAGCAGGAATCCTACATCAAGAACTTGGAAAGATGTATGGAATGATAAAAGAAATGGTTCCTTATTACAAATATAGGCCAATAAGAATAATGACGTCAGGGAGGTATAAACTATTTTGGGACGAGCAAATAATAACGGACCATACGGTTCTCCACAACAAACCTGATATATTAGTAATGGATCTGGAAAAAAAGGAAGCAAAGATATTTGAGATTGCAATACCAGTAGATGACAACATACAAAAGACCATCTCCACGAAAATATGCAGGTACCAAGAACTAGCTGGTGAGTTGAAGACTATTTACAACCTTCAAAAGATAGTAATAATAATAATAATAATGACGTCAGAGAGGTATAAATTATATTGGGACGAACAAATAATAACAGACCATACAGTTCTCCACAACAAACCTGATATCTTAGTAATAAAAAGATATTTTACTTGTTAACAAAGATAAATCAGCAACTATAATTGGAATAGGAGTGCCAACGGTTGATAATGTTAATCGCACGGCTGCTGAGAAAATGAAGAAATATTTGGATCTTGGCGAACAGCTGAAACACCTGTATCATCTTGAAAATGTAAGTGTGTTTCCATTGATCATTTCTAGTAATGGGTTGATCCCGGAGATTACGATCAACTCAATCAAAGAACTGGATCTTACAAATAAAATTCTGCAAGAATAGCAGAAGCCAGTATAATCCGAAAATTTTTAAACATCAAAAAATGATTTCGATCCGAATAGGTGCTATTTTTCCGGTGAAAACCGAAAATAAGAGAGAGATAATAATAATAATGAAGTTTGAAGAAAAATTTAAAAGAAGAATTAAATACCTCCTCAATACACAACTGTCTGGTGGTAACATAATGAAAACTTTAAATACGTGGGCCCTTCCCGCGTTAATTTATAGTTCTGGTGTTCTTAAGTGGTCAGATACAGACCTGCAGGCCATGGTCCGTACAAGAAACCGACAACCCAAAATCCTCAGCCAGCAGACTTTACATTCGCATGAAGCAAGCTGGAAGGGGACTTTTCAATGCTCATGAAATGTGCAGGCGTATTGAGAATGACCTTAGAATTTACTTCACCACGCATCACTCATCTAAATTCAGAGCAATTAGTGTTATAGATCGAGGCCATACAGCTCTGAGCTTGGCAAGGGATCACGATAAAGAAGAACCAACAATCCAAGCAGCAATAGATGAGTGGAAATCAAAACCGCTTCATGGTCGATATTATTTTTCACTTATGGAAGAAACCATAAATGTTGAATCATCTACCAAATGGTTGGGAAATGAAAAACCGTTCCCTACGACTAAAGGGTTCGTAATGGCGATGCAGGACCAACCGATTCTTACTAATGTTTACAGGAGACGAATTTTACAGAGAAAATATCTCAGAAAAAAGCCGCCTATGTATACTAAGTGCGGAGTCAATACAACAACTGGCATCAGGATGTACTCACTGGTCTTGCTGGTACAGAGTACCTCCGCAGACATAATCATGTAGCTGTGATCCTACATCAAGAACTCGGAAAGATGTTTGGAATGCTAAAAGAAGTGGTTCCTTATTATAAATATAGGCCCATCAGAATAATGACGTCAGGGGGGTATAAACTATATTGGGACGAACAAATAATAACGGACCATACAATTATAAAAATGGCTAATCCAATCATAAAAGGTTATATACTAATAGTTGTAAATCATTAGACTTTGTCTAAGATAGGTTCGGTTCGCTATTAAAGCGTTTTTTTTTTTAGTTTTTTAAACTATCTCTTTTATTGATTATTTAATTTAATTTAATTCTTAATTTAAGTAATTTGATCGTTTTAATTCTAAAATGTGAATTGGCAAAAGCAGTAGGCTTTAGATAGACATATTCCATGATCTATAGTTTTTCCCAATCAGGGAGAAATTTAGTTTTTTGTTTTTTTCAATACAATGTCACCAATAATTGTAATGTCATACCTGACTTCATGATCATGTTATCGGCTACAACATGCATTATGTTAATGAAGAGGTATATTGCATAGACTCCCAAAATACCTGAAATACATTGAGCCATTTTTATAAGCTAATATATAAAATGAAAAACATAATTCGTTATATAAATTACTTTATATAATTTCCATTTGTAATAGTTAATTTGTAATAACTATATTTACAAATGTTACCGTTTTAAATAAGCAAATGTAACGCTTAATTTTAACTTCATTAATATATTTTTGAAATGCCACCGCGTGACAACGACTTCAAAAATTTTTGATTACAGACATATATATATTTTATATACAGGGTGTCCGAATTTAAATGGCAAAACTTCAGGAACTTATAGGGGACCGAAAAACTAAGACAAAAAGTCCTTTAGAGATTTGCTCGTTTTTGCTTAGTTTTAGAGAAAATCGCAAAAAAAAAAGAAACAAAACAAAAATGTTACAGGTAGCGATTATCACCTGTCAAAGTTCGTCAGGCTAGGCAGTGAGATATGTAAACACTTAATGTTATCCATTACATTCTTTTATTTGTTTACATTTTGGCTTCCTTCTTGGATTATAATTCCTAAATCAGTCTTCAGTCAGTTATTCAGATATTTTTATGTGAATAGCATCAGCCACAATGCCGCATACATATTTTAATGTTGAATACGCTGATATGATTTTTGTGTATGGTTTCTGTAACGGTAATGCTTTAGAAGCGGTGCGGGAGTATGCGCGCCGATTTCCAAATAGAAGAGTGCCTAATCGACGAGTCTTTTCGTTAACTTTTAATAGACTAAGAGAGACTGGGTCATTCTTAATACGTAATGAAGGCGACCAATTCCAGGCAGCAATAAGAGCAGATTATCGGAGAAGAAATTGTGTCCAACGCCACTTCGATAACAATCATGAGACTAGCATCCGAAGAGCATCTGCTGCATTAGCAATATCGCGGCAAGCAATATGGCGAACTTTGAAAGGTGATAATCGCAACCCATACCATCTTCAAAAAGTTCAGAATTTATTACCTCAGGATTATGTCAAGAGATTGAATTTTAGTAACTAGTTTCTTGACAAAATTCGCGATGATAATTTATTTCCATTAAAAATTATATGGACCGATGAAGCTACCTTTACAGGAGGAGGAATTGTTAATCAAAGAAATGATCATGTATGGGATCTTGAAAATCCCAGAGCTATTAGAGAGAATAGGTTTCAGCATGAATTTGCTATTAACGTTTGGCTTGGAATTTGGAACGGACTACTGGTGGGACCATATTTTTTACCTGGAAGATTGAATGGTATCACATTTACACATTTTTTGGAGAACGACTTTTCTAATTATTTAGATGACATTCCCTTACAGCAGCGGATTAAATGTGGTTCCAACTCGATGGATGTCCAGCTCATTATAGCAGAGTTGCTCGATCTTGGCTGGATAATTTTATTCGTATAATTGCTACAATAAGAAATAATTAAAAATAAAGTATTAACATCGAACCACGACTCCAACAAACTAGCACACATCGCACTGCTTCAGTTCGAGTTTCACATTAATCGCTAGCTAGCTCATGCACATTTATCATAGCTAACCTCTTTAAAGTAAACTTAGCTATAAAATTGAATATATTTTAAATATTTTAAAATTTTAAAATATTAAAAAGTAAAGCTAGTAGGTCAAAAGCGATACGTTTTTGGGGAACGCGCCGGCGTTACACGTAGTTTGATAGTTTGATATTAGGAGAGTAGGAGCAGTTAGGAGCTTAAATCTTCTTATACTAAATAACACATTATCTCAAATAAACATATTTTAACGAGTGAGCTCCTTTCGAATACGAAATGAAAAATGTTAGTCTGGATTTGACAGATCTTACTCGATCCCTCTAGGCTCTTCAATTTATTTTAATAATTATCATTATTTTAATTCGTAGAAAATCTCAAATGAAATCACTATCATTTAACTTAAATAATTGAATTATTCATCTAATAGGAATAATACAATAACAAAACTTTATTTCGCTTTATAGCTCTTTGTGTATTAAATTAATACAAAATTACTCTCATTTGGAAATAAAAAGAACAATCATATTGGTAAGGGACAAAAAATAAAAACATCAGGGCATAGAAAAGCGAAAAAAATAAGCAAAAAAAAAAAAGATGAGCATCGACGCTCAAGAGGGTAACCCTTAAAACACGTTTCATGTTATTCTTTCTTTAGCTCATATACGACTCTAAATCTTAAATTTTGAATTAATATTATGTTGAATCAGAATTAATATAATGCTAAAACACCAGTAATGTTAACTCCTGATAAACTTTCTGATGTCAGGGAAGTGTAAATAACAAATTATAAATATATAAAAGACAGAATCCTTGTTGAACGTTAATGATGTTAATTTCTGTTATATTTTCTCAACGGAAGTAGAAATAACAAAATATGAATCCTGTGATACACTTCCTCACATTTGTATTTAGATCGATGTGTTTTATTGAATTAAAAATACAATTTGTCTCACTTTAGGGCAATAATATGGACAACAAAGAATCCATTCGCAAAATATGTTTACTGAAATTTTCTCATTGATACAACAAATATTTTTTTTTTTTTTTTTTTAATTATTTATTGAAATTTACACTGTATATACAAGAAATAAAATACATCAAGTAAATGTGATGAAATAGATAAAAATGACACGTCACTTGTTTTTAAAGCAACTACCCATTGGTAGCACTTATAGAGGTTCTACATGATAAAGCACTATATTAGAAGGTCCCGAGGCCATCTTCTTTTCAGGCGCCTCGGAGGGTTATCTGGAATGGAATGAGATGCAAGTTGTGATACTAATGGATTTGAATGGTTGTGGAGTTTGCTGTGAAAGGATTGATATCTGGTTTGAGCTAAGTCAGAAACGTAAGGTATATTAAGATCTTTGTGGATAAGTTTATTTGTGACGAAGTAAGGAGCATTTAGGATTTTTCTAAGGATTTTGGATTGTAAGGATTGGATACGAGATGAATTGGATGTTTAGTGGAGCCCCAAACCTCAACTCCGTATGTCCAAATTGGTCTAATTATTTTCATGTAAATGAGTCTTTTGTAATTAATTGGAAGGTTGGAGCGTTTGTCAAGTAAATGTTGAAGTAGTCGATAGCGACGGGCAGTTTCTTGTCGTTTTAGTCTTGTATGTGGATTCCAAGTAAGACGTTTGTCCAGATGGAGTCCTAGGTAGTGGATCTGTTCAACGGGGATTAGCGGAACATCGTTAAAGGATATTGTAGGACAGGAAGTCGTGGGTTTACGACGGAGGGTGAAGGTTATTTGACGGGATTTATTTGGATTTATTTTGATTCTCCATTTTTGACACCATTCTTGAAGTTTTATGATATGGGATTGGAGTGTCTGGGAGTTTACAACAAACATAAATACATAAAACACCAAATCCATGTAGAAATTAATCTTTTAAACTTTTGTAACACTTTTACACATTAGAGAAGAAGAAATATGAAAAATTGAATATATAAAACACTAAATCCTTTATGATTCATTTGCAATATTCTCCCGTTCTTCTTTTAAAATGGTTTGGAGGTCATTGAGGGTGAGGAAAAGAAACTCTGGATCTAACACATCTCCCTAGTTTGTCCCAAGCGTGTATAAGGGCTAATCTAGTCCAGCCCTTAACTCTATACTAACTGTTTTATCACCCTAACTGTCTTACGTTAGAAACGTCGAAAGGGAAGATTAAAAAAAAAAAAAATTAAAAGTTAGTTCGATAAACGAACTTGTTGAGCCCCGGAGTGTAGTGTATGATATAAAAGAAAAATATATATATATATTAAAAAAATGCATAGATAAAATAAAATATATTGAGTGATGCTAGCACAAAAATAATAAATTCTATTAAATAACTTTAAGCTACTTGTAAATTGCTCGATGGATAGAGGCAGAGTAATGGAGATACCAATGCGTCGATTGTTCTTGACTGTTCTATTCTTGACGTCAATACAATACAGCTCGGTACTCCGTTGTTCTTCAGTTTAAATAATGTGATTCATAACAATAATGAATAAATAAGATGTAGTCTTTTAAATTGACTGTTTACATTGTGAAATAAAAGATTATAACAACATAAAAATATTGTATGTGATTCATAACAATAATGAATAAATAAGATGTAGTCTTTTAAATTGACTGTTTACATTGTGACAAAATTATATAGTCGAGAGAAAACAAGATTTATATAAAAGATTATAACAACATAAAAATGATTGTAAAAACATAAGTAAAACAGATAAAAACATAACATCATTATTAGACCACACATTAAAGGTAGGTCATATTTTTTTTTTTTTTTTGAAAACGTAAAAATACTAAACTATGAAATAAAAATACATATCAGAAAAATTAAAGAACCAATTTATATAAATAAAACATTAAAGGATACAGTTAATTAGAAAACTGATAGGAAAGATATATGCTAATATAATATATAAATTAAAAATATTACTGTCCAACTTAATAATAAGAAATGTAAAAAATAGAAAAAAATAAAAAAAATAGAAATAGAAATAGACCCTTCATAAAAATAAAAAATAAATTACTAAATATAATATTCAATGTTTAGAACATGTACATTATTAGATTCGGGCCCGAACACTAACTTCCTAAAGGTATTCCCCGACACACCTGACCACGTGAGGTCATCATCCTGCATCTAAATGAAGTTATCCCCAATAAATGGTACAAATGGGACAACTTACTTCTGAAGTATATCTTTTATGAATGAATTCGCGTTTAGATTGCGTATCTCTAAAATTTACAGCTTAGTATTTATATGACTGAGCAACCCCAAAACTTTTGTTGTCCAGCGACTTTGACTTGACCAAATTTCTCACTTTGTTTCTTCAGACTCTATGGCGATCTAAGACGAAGCCTGAAATATTTTTGAAAGAAGACCCTCCCAGCCTTTGCCACACAGTTTGAGGATTCACCCCAAGACCACTACTGAGCCGCTGAGCCAGCTGAGGGGTTGATTAAGCATCTTGAGCCAATGTCCTCTGGAGTTTAGACTCTTTTTATTGCTCTGTAGACTGTAATTTCTCGGTTAGCGATTGACAGAGCTGCATGGTGGCTACTGCAGTAATCTTCAAATAATAAACTCCTGGCAACCTCTTCCACTTTTTTTTAACCGAAAGGTTTAGTAACTGTCAGACTAATCCGTTTTAGAGGATAACTAGAAAACTTGATAACGCAAAAGAATTAAATTGGCCTTTTATTATATGCGTGTGTGTAATACATTTCATTCATTGTTCTATTGAACTAATAGCAAATAATCGAGATGACTGAGGAAAAAATAGCTTGATTTAGTGACTGTTTATACTTACATAAGGCATGGTAAATCGTGTAGTACCTGTAGTAGAAACACACATACAAAATTGAATAACAGCAAAGATAGAAAAATACGTTCCTCAACAAACTCAATTTGTCGACTTTGAAAGGTCTTATGAAAAGTATTATGCCTGAAACGAGAGTGGTAACAAACAATCCAGAACCTGAAATAAAAATTTAATTAAGGAGATTTTAATATAAATTTAATATATTTTTAAGCATTATTTAATATGGTAAAGAATAAGTTACTGAGAATAGTAATGGGAAATAAGACAGTTTCCTACCTACCATAACTATTTTTCAATCTTATATTAAAAAAGGAATTCATAGACAATGTATAGCAATAATTGAATTGTTTTTTTAATTTATTTATTCCAATTTATAACTGTATAATATGTATACAAAAATGTGTTGTTTTATTATCTCATTAAAAAATAACAAAATTAATAATGCTTTCTTGGCCTTATTTGGTTCCAAACGCCGGTTTTGTAACTTCCATGGAATCCATCTTAAGGTTTTCAACCAATTTCTAATCATAAGTTCAATGAAAAATATTTTTTGTTATTTAACATTGCCAACCGTTTATGAACTATTATGGTTCGAATGAAAAAAGTCACGTTTTTAATCCCTATTTTCTCTCAACTTTGTTTATTTCGAATAATCATTGATTGTTAATTTAATTTAAGTAATTTGATCGATTTAATTATAAAATTTGAATTGGGAAAAGCAGTAGACTATAGATATCTATCTAGACATATCTCTAATCTATAGTTTTTCCCAATTCAGGGAGAATTTTTTTTTTTTTTTTTATAATTACATTAAAGTATTGAAAACAATGAGTTATTTGTTAATATACTATTTTAAAAATTATAAGTTACTCCAAAAACCTATTGGGAAATAAAAAATTGTTTTGTAACTACTAAGGTAGTAGTAGTACTACCTCCATGGAGGTCAAAAAATTCAAATTAGATTTGGATTTCTATTAGGAAAATAGGATTTGAGTTATAGCAAGCAGTAGAATGTTCAATATACATCCTTAGTGTTAATAGGAATTTTTAACATGGAAAATGTTTCTTCTGTGACCTAGTTGGTCAAAAGCAATAGACACGTTTTTGGAGAAGGCTAGTTTGATATTAGGAGAGTAGAAGGAGTTAAGAGCCCAACTCTCATTACACTAAATAAACTATCTCTAGGAGACAGGTTCTAATGAGTGAGCTCCTTTTGACTCTGTTTCTCCTAATACGAAATAAAAAATTTCAACTTAGATTTGACCGACCTTGCTCTCAAATTTCTCAAATTTCTCAAATTCTTCAGATTTCTCAAAATTTTGGTTTGTATAAAAAAAAAATCACATTTGAAACCTCTATTTTTAAGTGTAGTAGCTTTTTTTAGGAAGGCTCTAGCTTATTTGGTGTTAATAGGATCGAAGGTTTGACGACATCTACCTATCAAAAGTTCAATAGAGGATATTTTTTGTTGTAAAACATTTGCCGCTTGGACCTACCGTTAAGGAGCTATATTGTGGTGGATAACATTAATTGTGGTGTTTGAAACCACCATTTTTTCGCTATTTTGTTTATGTTGTTCGTTAATGGTTAATTTAATATAAAAAAATTTAAAATCACACACGTAAGTAGAAAACAATAAAGATCATAATGGCATAGGCGTTCAACAGGATTAAGCTATTTAATTTGAAAATGTATCTCCTAATGAATGAATCACAGGTAAGAGAGAGAAAAAAAGGAAAAAAAAAAAAAAAGAAAACATAAGCATTGACTACCAAGGAAGCAACTCTATTTTATTGTTTCATTTTATCCAACTACCTCAAGGGGGTCTTTTTGTTCTTAATCTTTTGTAAAGATTGGAAATTTTAAAATTTCTGCTCTGGAAATTGCTCTTTATCCGAAAATCGCCCATATAAAGTGCGTCTTATAACTATAAAACCACTTTCTTTTATGCTTTCATTTAAAATATTCAGTAGAAACTAAAAATTTAACCTATCTGTTAGTTAGGTTCATTGAATGAAAGACATAATATAAATAAAATTTGTTTTATTTTTACAAATTTTACCAAAAACTTAAATGTAAAAGAAATATCAAAAATGATACTATCTCATAACTATAAAACCAAGTTAAAAAAATCATTTTATGTTATTTTTTATAATGTTGATGTTTTTCTTAATAATCTGTGACACCTCCTTTCTTTTCAGCAACCTGAAAAAGTCTTCGTCCAATACTCATAACTATATTTTTTATAACTTCCTTTAGTATTTCGTCCGATTTGTTGATGGCATTTTTTTAAATTCCGCCACGTTTTCATAATGTTCGTTTCCCCCGATATGTTCGTTGATACCCGATATGTTTTTCATAGGGTTCAGATCAGGAGAACGAGCTGGCCAAGGAAGTAAAGGAAAGTTGTGAGACGAGAGCAATGCTTTGGTTGCTCGGCTTGTGTGAATTGTGGCAGTATCTTGCTGAAAAGTCCATTGCTTTTGACCGTCGTCTTCGAGGAATGGTAACCATCGATTTTCAAGTACATTTATGTACTCTTTACTGTCCATTTTAAACGAGGGGAACGCTAACATTAACATTTTGGTTGAACAAAAACCGAAATGTCTCTTAGAAAACATTAAAGGGTCTTTTCTCAGATCTCTCCAATAATATCTATTACCTTCCGGACCATCTAAATAATTTTTTTTTCATCTGAAAAAATCACTTGGTCCCAATCATTCGAAATATTTTCGCGTCCAAACTCCTTGCTGCGATGTGGCGAGGCAAAAGTTTAGGTGCTTTTTGCATTTTTCGGCTTTGAATAACTTCGCTGCGTTTTGGGACACGATACACTGTAGCTCTCGAAACATTCATTTGAAGGTCAGAAATCATTTTGGAGATACTTTTAACAGAATTGCTAACATTGTTAATGTTTCTTCGTTCACAACGTACTAAAAGCTTCTATTTAGAGCCACCTTTTCTATTTTTACAACAATTTTGCTTGTTCACTAAAAAGTTCCTCATCAAATTATGGGGCATCCGCAGTCTTCTTGCGATTTCTCGAAGACATAAATTTTCTTCGGCGAAAGCCAAAATCTTTCCCTTTTCTTCTTCGGATAGCACTTTACCCTGAGCAGGGGCGGATCGGAAATTTTCGGCCCACCGGGCAAATGCTCTTGACCGGCCCTCAGGAGCCAAACCCTCCTCCTCCCCCCATCACATCCACAAAAGATAACCCTGTTCACAATATGAACTTCAATTCTAAACATACTCACTCTCATTTTATGAGGGCGTCGAAAGGATGTAAATAATGCTAAAGCATACAATTTAATTCAAACAACAATTTTATTATAATTTTACCAAAATGATGGAATGATTTTAAGAAACTTTCTATATTCTGCAAAATTTGATACGAAGGAGTGTTTACTTAGACTAGTGATGGGCTAACTACGGCCCGCGGAGTAAGTGCGGTCCTTCGGGCTAGTTAATCCGGACCGCGACATGGTCACACACAATTACACATAAGACAAAATTTATTTTTTGCAAAGCTAGAATAGAATTATCGTTTTCATCTCGTTGCGTTCTGGATCTTCTACCGTTGTACCATATAAGTTCAGTGTAATGAGATAAAGTCAAAAATAAAGTTTATTAGTTGTAAAACTTTGTTTTGTCCAATTTTTTCGGCCCGCCTAGATATTTTTCTATTTCATCCGGTCCGCCTAGATGTTTTTCTATTTCATCCAGCCCTCCCCTTAAAAAGTTTGCTCATCTCTGACTTAGACAATGCACGCCAAGAAATTTCGCTTTTTAGGGGGCCAAATAGGGCCTCAGGTTTCCAGTGGAGTTTTTTTTTATAAGGATTTAGTTTTCCTATAACCGATAAAACGTAAGTATTTACTTTTTCCCCTTTCTTTCCCGGCCCCACCGGCCCTTTTTCTGTCCGGCCCACCGGGCGATTTCCCGGTATCCCGGTGGCCTGATCCGCCCCTGACCCTGAGGCATCTTAGTTGGAAAACAAAGACAGACTACAGCAAGGCGTCTAGTTATCACAGAGGATTAACATTTTTAAAAATAATTGTTTACTTGCAGATTCTGTTTACCCAGTTGGTTTTATAGTTATAAGACAGTTATCTTATTTAATTATTATTTAAGACAGTATTATTTTTGTTATTTCTTTTAGTTTTATGTTTCTGGTTAAATTTGTAAAAATAAAACCAATTGTATATCTTTCATACAATATACCCAAATAATAGATACGTTTAATTTTTAGTTTCTACTAAATTTTTCAAATTAAAGAATAAAAACAAGTGGTTTTATAGTTATGAGACGCACTTTACATCATGTCATGTCTATAATTTGTGAAAAAAACTACCTAATTTGGGTAGGACTTCAATAAAATCTATATTAGAAGGTCTCTTGGCCATCTTATTTTCATACGCATCGGAGGTTTATCGGGAATCGAGTCGGAAGCAAGTTGGGAGACTAGTGGGTATGAAGCTTATCATGGAAGGAGGGGCATCTGATAGGGCCAATTAATTGATATATGGGACGTTTAAATCATTATAGATAAGTTTACTTGTGGTATAATTAGAGGCATAGGATTTTGGATTGTTAGAATTGGATACGAGGAGAAGCAATTAATTCCCCCCCCCCGTTCCCTTTAGGCAATATTCAAGAGGCCTTTTGCTACTAATTACTAAAAAATATATAACAACAGAAATCAATACTGAAAAATGTCTTCTTTTTTTTTTTTTTTTTTTTTTTTATAATTTGAATATATGCTGAATTATAGAAATTTTTCATTACGTATTAGAAATATAGCTAAAAATATTTTGGTATACGGTTATCAATGTAGCCAACATATGTTTATATCATGTGTTTTAATTAATTCTACCAGTGGTTTGTATTATTTCTAAAATATTTAACCTATTATTTCGTTTGAAACAATTTTGTCCTCATATTTCAAATTATTATAATTCATTGTTACTTTGAAGATTGTATGGAAAACAAATATGGAAATCGATCTAAGAAATTACTGTGAGTAATTTTAATTACCTATTAAAATAAATGCTACGTAATGGTTCACTGTTATTTTTTTTTTATTTGGGAAATTAAGGATCCTAATACTGAACAGCTATAGGTCATTCCGAGATTACAGGGCAATATGCAGTCCCAGGGGTCTTTTTACTTTAATTTTTGGAAATTTAGATAAGTTGCGAAATGTATTCACTATTGTATATTCTACCTAATCGTACAACTATTTATATAATATTATTTATTTTAAATAGTCTTATTGATATTTAACTGCGAAAAAATACTCAATTTCTCCCTGACTGGGAAAAACAATATATCCTGGATACGTCTATCTATAATCTACACCGGTTGCGAAATTTACGGAGATTCTTCTAAAACAATTTTACAAAGATTAGACCCAGTACACCATTGATTGATTCGCAGGGCGACTGGAGCGTTTAAAACCAGTCCTATTAATAGTTTACTCTGGTAGGCAAATGACTGGCCCTTCAAAGCAAGTTCACAGTTCTTCGAATTTTGACGTTACAAATTGCCATCTCTCTATCTATCCTCCATTATCCGACTCATATTCTTTACCACCATTTTATATGTCATCTCCAAATCCACTACCACCATGGACAACTCATACAATATCTTTTGATTTTTCTTTGAACCGGATCAAGAAAATAAACAGTTCTCCTGAGGCCCTTACGCAAGGTTTCTTAAATTTGACTAAAACCGTTACATCTATTTTGCCTTTACACGGATGGCTATCTATCTAGTTTGCCTTTACACGAATGGCTCAAAAAATAAGGAGAGTGTTGGATGTTCAGTTGTCCTTCCCTTAGGGACCCTCCGATACTGTCTTCCAAACATTATTTCTATCTTTCCCGCCGAACTATTTTCAATCTACCTGTGTGTGAATTTAATTGAAAACTTGGACAGCAGACAATTTCTAATCTGTAACGACTCTTTCTCCGCCCTTCAGGCAATCCAAAACTTTCATTTAACCGACAATCCTATCGTAATGAAAATAATGAAATCAGCCATAAACATGAATAAAAATATTGAATTTCTTTGGGTTCCTAGTCACACCAATGTAAAAGGAAATGAATATAATTGGCAGACATAAGCGCAAAGGAAGCAATAACTATGTTCCCTTTTCCCAATACCTAAAACAAATAAACTGAAAAAGATATGTGAAAACTTTCTTCCAGCAATACCTCTCCCAATAAACAGGAAAGAACAGGCAGTAATAACACGGCTTAGAATTGGACACAGCAAGTTGAACCACCGGCACCTACTTGACTAGAAGGCAATCTTTCACCAGAATGCAGCACTTGCAACTGCCTGCTGACAACGGAGCACCTTATCAATGATTGCAACCAACATTTACGCTCCAGGACATGGTTGCATCTCCAAGGATATTACGAGGCTTTAAAACCCGAAAACTGGAAAAAAACTGTTTACCCTCCTCAAAGAAAACAACTTGTATCAACTAATATGATGTAGAATTCTAATAACAAATGTAATGTAATGGTGCCTATAGCCTGAGTTGTTGTAGACGGCACCTAAAATAGTAATCAAATAAATCAATATAATCTATACCTTCTGATAACGATATGTCACCAAATAGATGTGTCAATAAAGCCCCAAAAATTAAAAAAATAAAAAAAAAATAAAAAATCGGTGTGAGGCTGTGTCATAGACACGGCATTGTGCTGTACGTTGCTTATTTGTTTATTTCGTTTAACGTCACTTTATGCTGCTATGGCTAATCGGACGATGCTACGGTGGGAGTCCTAAATTTTGCCTATCCAGGTATAATTAGGATAGGGATCTTTAACGAGTACCTCACATCGCACAGGCTCGGGACCCCCATTTTACGTCCCTTCCGAATGACTAAGGATATTTTATTCTATTTTACGAATAGCTAAGGATTTTTTACTCCCTTTAAAAAATCCTAAGGTCATCTGCCGGGCTGCGAACCCGCGATCTTGGGTTTAGTAGGTTGCTATGCTAACCACTGCACCACAGGTGACCGACCCCTTGTGCTGTACGTGAATACGTTTATGCACCAGGTTATATTTTTTGAATTAAATATTTTTATTTAGTAGAAAGCAAGGAAACTAATAATTATTGCTTTACAATATAACTTTATTAATTATAGGTCTGTGATACGAAAAGTGCGACACAAATGGCAAACAAGATACATCGAGATTTCTGGTAAACGTTAAATCAATACAGGTATTACCCTACGTTGTTGGAGAAGTTTCAATATAAGACATATTGAACTCGCTGAGCATGAAGTCGGGCAATGAGCGGTTTTGTGAGACATTGACATTAAAGTCTCCAACTATCTTAGTGTAGTAAGATCAGGCTCGTAATCAGTTATAATTTTAACGATATTTTTAGAATATTTAAAAAAAATCGTAAAAGAGAGATTTTAATTTCTGCTAACACTGTGCCCGGAGGATATACACCCATCCGAGTACGAATATGAAGATACCATTGGCCGCTACGTTTACTAGACTGACATCACCCGGTGTTGCGTCTTTCATTTCCAAATAAATTTCCGAAAAATCAATGTTAACTCTATTACAATCGGTAAAGCTATTGACTCCACCGGCTCTGTAACTTGATGATGATGATGATACCGCTACCGATCATGTAGCTACAATTTGTCTGTTATTAGTGGTATTACAATATGATCTCAGATCAGAGCTTGAGATATTCACTGGCATGGAATTTTCCATCCAAGTTTCGTTGATTGCCCAATAATCAGATCGGTTGATGATTATATCAGTAGAGATGTTTTCTGAGTGCGCGACCAAGCTTTGTGCATTAATTTCAGGAACACTATCAAAACATTTTTGATAATATTGTTTTATTCTAACACCTTATTATATTAACTGTCACTACATTAAACTAATGTTTTATATACGATCGGTAGATTTTGACGACAGCTGACGATTAAAACTTAAATGAACATCATAGCTTCTCCGAGTCAAAAGTTATACTAATTGCAAATCTCCATACGCAGAAAAATAATTCAAAATGTACGTTCCCAGCACTGCTTGACTCGATCATATGGTGTTTATTATTACCATTCGATTGCTCTTGAGAAGCCCTTTCCAACCGTATACGATCTCTGTATTTGGTTTTGGATTTTCGACGCATATAGACCGACTTTATATGTTTTTTATTTTTATTTTATTTTAATAGCTTATTATATTCACTGTCACTACTTTAAACTAATGCTTTATATACAATCGATAGATGTTGACGACAGCTGACGATTAAAACTTAAACGAACATCGCAGCTTCACCGAGTCAAAAGTTATACTAATTTCAAATCTCTAAAGCAGCAAAATAACCTCAAAATTGCGGTGCTTCCCCTTCCACCGTGCGCGATGTGTCACTGTTCTCGCTTATCGTAATGAATTCTTTGATCCTTTAGCTATCCTGTGGTATAATTTAATTTTGGATGTAGAGGATAGATTCGAAACTACAACGCCAAACTGTATCCCCCGATTTTGTTATCATTAGGTTTTTTGGATTGCCTACATATGTTAGCAAATTTAAAGACGTATTCACGTCAAAATGTAGGCAGAACGTGACTTTTTTAATTCAAACCAATTAACTCCTAAACGGCGACAAATGTTATATAACAAAAAATCGTTTCTATTAAATTTCTGAAGGAAAGAATGTCAATTATTCGATCCGTGCAACAACAATAGAGTTAGAGAGTATCAGAATTTTACATTTTTAACTGTGAAAAACTTAACAAATTTTGAGGGTGAAAAAAAGGTTACACAAGAAAACTATAGACCCTCAGTCAAAAGACATATCCATGTCAAAATGTCAGCAACGTAACTTTCCCAGGATTTTTTTATTGTATTTATTTTTTAAATAATAACAAACCAAAAAAAGTGTCGTAAATCAGATTTTGCGCCAACTTAATTCAGTATATACCGAATAAATTCATTTATTCATTAGGTAAAGTATAGTTTATACAGAATATGTTGAGTTTTTAAGCTTATCTTGAATAAGTTTTGAAAATAAAAGGTAAACTATTGTGACCGACAGTGTTCACGTCACCACCGTAAATATTACTGTAAATTTCATAGTGGTAAAATTCGGGCACCGCACAGTGGGGCAAAAACGCAAAAAAGTGTTTAAAATTCAATAACTTTTGCAAAAATATATCGATAAACTTGAAATTTCACACACTTCTTAGTTCAGTAAAGAGGTCTAATAGTCTCATCCCTCAAACCAATTCTATGGCGTAATAACACACACAAAAAAACTAATTTGAGAAAATGTATCAGTTTAAAATAAATCATTTTCGTTGTTAATATGTTTTTCTCAAAACCAAGTGGACTTCTATTAGTAGTTTTTCACGTGAGGCAACTAGAAATTAGTTAGGCCTTTGTATTTAGCCAGTATATGATAATTTATTTTCCAAATAGGATAAGACACGCTAATTTTGTTTTTTTTTTATTATTCTGAGTTTGTTAGTAAAACTTTACTTTTCTACTAGTTTTCTAATACTACTCGAGAAAACTTTGGACCGTTATTTTGCACATTAATTATATTAATTATTCTGGGAATCATCAGCAACGATAATCCAAGCCTAGTAGTACCCACCTACATAAAATGTTAAAAAGTAATTTTCTTTTAAATTTCAGTAATTCTAATAACCAGTCAATAATTAAATTCTATTTTTAAGATGTGGGACTAATAAAAAATACTAAATCACATCTAACATCGGGGTTCATGAAATTGGAGTACCTGGAAACAGCATTCATAATTTTGCTTTTTGACATTACTACTTTTATTAAAAAATATATCAGAAGTGTTTTTTCAATATCCACTCCTCTCTTATTATTATTGTTTTTTATCAAGAACTTATGGTAGAAATATGTATACATCAAATGTCGGTAGGTTAACCATGTTAACCATGTTCAAAGATTAACGAGCTGTTGTACTAAGGAAGCAGATTCCCCTTCCAAAAATAAAGTATGTTTTTGTTTACATAGCTCAAGAAAATATTTAAATTTGGTTTGAAAAAGACACAAAGAGGAACAATATTTATAAAATGAATAATTAATCATAAGGTCAATAATTCTCATACCTATCCCCGCCATTTTCTGTCATTCAAATATCACTTACAGTTACGTGATAATTAGTCTAATTAATTTAGCCACTTTCTCTCCTTTCCCTTACTGCTTTGCATATTACAATTTTATTTTATCTGTTTATTTATATATTCCATATTTTACAAAATGCCTCAACCCAGTATAACCTCAACACCGGTTGCCACCCCTATTCATTTGGCTCAAAGTGCTTTCTCCTTAACACCTATCAATCATCAATCATGGAAATCTTCGGAAACTGAAAATATTGAAAAACTCCCAGTTGAACAATCCGTGAGTACAGACCATAAAGACTCAAATGTTTCTGGCATTCCAGAAAACATTGACCCTTCTATTGACATCCATACATGTAGCATGCACTAACCAGTGATAACGTTCACCAGGACATGCAAATCAATAATCTAGATGCTTCTTTATACTCAAATCGAGTTTCAATAATTAACCACGTAGATAAACACAGGTGGTGCTGATACCACTGTCAGTGATTCATCTGATGAAAGGTCATTTGCTTCTCTTGCAGAAGAGGATAATTACATCTCACCCTCAAATAGCCGCTATTCTTTAGCCAATCAACATTGTTCAAAATTCCTTCTTATTAAAAATAAAAACAATAAGAAACCAGTATGTTCACAAGGTAACCAAGATAGTGTAACAAGTAAAATTCCGGTCTCGAATCCTATTGAAACTACCCTTTTAAAACCACCAGTTGTCAATATCAAAGGTCTGTACGATCTAAAATTTCGATGTCTGTTAAATTTTCCCCGTAGGATTTGCTGATGTTTCTTCTCTCACTAATCATGCCCATATTGACTCTAGGAGTCTTACTCCTACTCATCCCACGCAAGCCAAAGTTTTCTGTTTGGGACTCAAGATCCCTCCTCTTTGACCAATTGCCAGGAGCATTGGCCTCCTCCTTATCGTGACACCGACTTAGGCACCAGGCCATTACCGGATCTTAAGTCTACTCCCATTGCGCTCATCGCAAATGAACATGACCATACCTTTAAATATTTTTCTGGGTCTCTCCTTAATATCCGTGCCGATAAGCCGGCAAAGCCGCCTTGTTGCCGTACTCCTTTCCTCGGTAGCCTGGAGGTCCTCAGGGTGGGCGGCATACTTGACAACGCCGTTCTTATTGCTAATTGATCCAAAATTTACAAAGAGAAAATATGGCTGTTCATCAGTATCACATGAGGAAATTAATGTCCAGTAATTGTAATAATTATCATTGTAAATAAGCTGCATAGTTAGTCTGGAATACGGTAGGACCTCCACTCTCCTGACTACTAAGAGTTGTAAAATTTAAGTTAGCGAGCTCTGGGAGTGAAGGTCGCAAGTGGACGCGGCTAATCATTGTATAATATGTTTTTATAAACCTCTAAGAAGGGTTTAGCGTTGGAATTGAAGAGACACAAAGAGGAACAAAAACTGTAGGATGTATAATAATCGGAGAATCAAAAAGTCAAAATTTGGCTTAGTTAATTTTCAAAATCATCTCGGTTTGTACTCCTCCAAGTTCAAAACAATAGAAAACAATTTGTTAATACCAAAACTGAAATAAAATAATGACGATTAATAATAAAAATTTATTAAAAATAAATTTCCTTTTTTTCGCCATTTTTTACTCTGGAGTCCCCTTTGTTAAGCATCAACAAAACTCTCTGAAACTCAAGCTCTATTAGCTCTAAGGTATACATAATGACAAGCACATATTTGTCGCAAATTTAACAAAAAAAAAAAAAAAAAAAAATTTTAAAAAAAAATGTATTTTAAGCAGTTTCTTGCTCATTTGGCCCACTGTGCACCGGTTCAGTTCAACTCTTCACATCTGAAACCAGCCAGGTTTCACCCTTTTTTCAGTTTTGTGACTCTCGTCGACCTCGAGAGATTGACGAGCAGATTCGTACATTTTTATTTGTCAGCACCGTAACACCTTATTTTTATTATTTTCAAAGAAAAAATTGTATTATCTGTTCATTTCCTTTCTTTTATTAGTCAGTTAACGTAACAGTACTTTTCAAAACCGCAACCCTTAAAAAAAATCATTTTCGTTGTTAGATTTCCAACGCGAAACTTTCTGAATTTGGTCTGTTATCTCATAATGACCCATATCCAAGTTATTAGATAAGTTGAAGGCTTAAAGTTTACAAATTAGTTTAAATGGTAGACTCTGCGAATTGTCCTCGATATGTCTCTTGTGTATTTTACTAATAATAGATTTGAATTAGATCCAGAAATATTCATCCTATAATATGCTTTTAAAAACTGCCACAATATTAAAAAAGTTTTTTACTATAACAAAAAAAAATTATTTATATTTTGCTTGATAATTACCTGTTAAGCTCGCAAACATCATTTCTGAATGGTCTGTTTCCGCTCCAGCATATGCTGCAAAAAGATCTGGAGCACCATTTCCGAATGCAAGGATGGTAACTCCGGCAAGGCTTTCCGGCAAATGGAGAGTTTCCGTAACCACGGCCAGATTAGGACAAATACTTTAAAACAAATCACGTCTTGATTATCTTTTGTAACTAGAACTGGATAAGACATATATGAACATACAGTTAAGTGGATATACTGAAAGATATGAAGCAATGCCTTAAGAGTAAGGGGGTTTTAGTTTTTCTCAATGTTTAGCTTGTCCTTTGAGCAATAAATTGATTTCAGATTACTGAAGTTTTGCTTCAATATTTAAAAATATATTGACATTTACTATGATATAGAGTCGGCCAAGAAGTCCATGCGGTCATTGATTTCTTTGTTTAGAAGGGGGGCTTTTGTTCGCCTGATCCTTTTGCCGATTCGAATACAAATAATAATAAAGAAATATTTATAAGTAACTCTTTAGAGAATTTTTAGCTTTATTCCGAGCAGCTTTTCTTCTTCTTACGAGTTCGGCCATCTGTGGACCAGGCTCAACTATTTATTTCTTGCTCTTCCTCTCTCTCTAATATCTCTTCATCAGCTCTGCCTGATGCTTTCTTCTTTCATCTGACCACCGTCTATTAACTTGTGTCTTAGCCATTTTCGGAAATTTGATCCTGTTGACCACAGGACTGTTGGAGCAGCTTTTATTATTTCTTAAGCGATAAAAAATTGAACATTTAGTTTCCGAACAATTATTAATTATTGGAAAACGGTAATTACTGGGGAAGGAAAATGGATTGTTTATAATAACGTAAAACGCTGTAGATCTTGGAGGTATAAATTTAGTTTCCTCCTAAAATCTCGAAAGACGGAATTCACTCGAAAAATATGATAATATTATAAATAATAAATGATCAGAAACTGTTTGTATTAATCAAAATACGATTTATTTCTCTCAATACATTTCTGCCAACGTGCTGGATCCTCTAAATAGAATTTCGAAACTTTGTTTCATCCTATTTCTGATTTCTATCAACTTTTGATCAATAGATTTTTTATCGTTTTAAAAGTAATCCAGGTTCTTAAAAAAATAGATGTTGGTAGGCTAGAGTTCTGGAGAGAAAAGCGGTTAAAACGGAGACTTCATATAGTACAGGGAAACCTAGAACTCCAAAAATAAGAAGGTCTGACTTCTGGAAATTGTTAACCACCCTTAGATCTAAATATGGTAAAAAGTTTTACTCAAATAGCGTCGGGGTAAGGCGGAGGAGGGAGGGGAAGGGTTGAAAATTGTGTTTTTAGGAGTTTTGATAAAATAACTCGGAAACCATTACTTTTAGCATATTTTGTGTTCTATAATTATTAAAGCAAAGCAATTTTGCAACAAACTAGGTTCTATTATTTTTATTTTTTTTGCTCAGATAAATAGTATTAGACCTGTGGGGAAGGATAAACTGAAGAGGTTGGAACTCCCGGTAAGTCGCACTTCTCTGTGAAAATACCTTGTCGGTACTCTTTTGTCTATAACTCCGAAACTAATTATTCTATTCAAAACTTCTTCCCATCTGAAAGCTGGTTAAATTTACTATCAGAACCCATTTATGAAATTTTGATCAAGTCCCATAAAAAATGTACGGACCCTACTGAATGTAATTTAGCTGTTGTATAAATTTCAGATGTTTATGTTTCCGTTGAATGGAACATCAAAATTGACCAATTTGAATCCTTTAATCCTTTAAATTCCCCTGCTTGGGACTGCACGGCTTGGCGAGCCTGATTGAATCCGACAAGGACTATCAATTAAGATTACGGTAGCTTTACGTTAGTCCGTTGAATAAATGTGTCATTGCTCCTAAACTATTTGGCCCAGTTCCGACCGAGTTCGAATTAGTAAAACGACATTATACGAAAATCACGAGTAAACTTTTGAGCAAAGACTGAATTATATATTTTGATTTAGTAGGTAAAAAATGCTAGGGAGGTAAAAAATACTTTTACATCACTCGGATTGGAAAATAGATACTTTCCATAACAGCTGGGAGCAAGGAAAGTAGGCCTTTACACATCTCAAAATTTAGAGCAAGGTAAAACAACGAACATATGATTTTACACGTCTAGCCGGGAAAGTTTTTGCAGCTAGCTAGCAGTGTTTACTGTTACCAACACGAGGTTCGCTAGCGTTTCTTTTAGTTTATAATTTAATTTTACATTGTTAGTGTGCGAAAATGGCCTTTAACATCCCTCAAAAATTAATTAAAGAAGCTGAAGGAATAACTGATTCGTTATTGCCCGGGAAATCTCGTAATAGATAGAATTTAAGAAGAAGAATTTTATAAGTTTTGTGAGTGGTGCTATAGTGAAAGTGTTAACCCTAACCATGTTAATGATGAAGTGATGTTGATCTATTTCGGAATACCGATAGTGAAGATGAGGACAGTAAAGAGGACCAACGCTCGAATAAAGTGTCCATTAAAAACACGCAAATAAAGAACCTAAATAAAAAAACATTAACTGATGGGTTAAACATTACCAACAACCAAAACTGTACAATTAATATTAACCTGACCCTATAAAAATGAAGTGTTTTTTTATTAATATATAAACTTACTCCTTTTTATAAATGTATTTTGAATTATTACATTTCAGTTATTAAACGTAATTATATTAAATTAAACTTGTCTACGGTTATTTCTCTAAATCAGCTGTTACAAATAATCATTAAAATGGAAAACAATCATTTAGTGTAATAATATGAATTATTAAAATTTTAATATGTAGATTCACGAGTTAAAAACTGCGTTAAGCGTTTTTGCCTCGTGATGAAAAGTATCGTTCATTACTCGTACCGAAAGTGATTTTACGATGCTCGATCGAATTAAAGGGCTCGGCTTCGCCTCGCCAGTCAAACACGGTCTCGCAACGTAAAATGCCACTTTCGGTACTAGTAATGTAATATACTATTTTTCTTTAAGAGAGGAACAATAAATAATAAACATCCATAAAAAAAAAATATATATATATATTTTTAATATAAACAGTTTATTACGCTGAGGGGTAATTTAAAGAAAACAAGGAAGCCTGCATTATTTCTCGGACGACTCAAAATTATCACTTTATTAGAGAATAGCTTAATTTAAATTAACATACTCACAATAAATCAGCTAGTATTGTTGTAACAAAAAACAGTAGAAACAGTGAGATAAACTGAAAAAAAAACAAAAAAAATTAAGGTGAATTCAGTAATGCAATTGAGTAGAAAACAAATGCTTGTGTGTATATGTATACTTATCTATTTATGTTTACCGTCGCTATTATTCCAATAAATGACCATTCCTCGGGGAAAACACAAAATACCCAATCGAATGTATTGACAAATGGGGCACTAGAAACGGCACAATCATGGGTGTCATATATGAACGCACATCTATTCTCGTAGGGTATTTCCATTACGTACTGACATGAACTCTGTAACAAATTTCAATTTTAATGTATAATAATCTGATTATTTTATTTTACAATTAATATAAATTTATGTTAAATTGAGAAATAACCTACTTGGACCAACGTGCCAAGTTAAGGAACCAAGAGATGTTTGTAAAATAAGCCTTTATGAGGTCGATTTGTGTGAAAATGAAAAATCAATGTCGAACTAAAAATATCGATGTTTATGAACATCGATGTTATTCTATATACAGTGTAAGCCAGACTTTTAAGTTCGTCACTAACTAACTTTAATAATATAATTTATATATTGATAACAAGCGCCAAAAAACAACTTGGTTTATAACATCCATATTTTTCATATTTATAAGATTATTAAGTTAACATATAATTTATTTGAAAACATCAGTGATTCATGTATCTATTAGAAGCCTAAATGTTAGAGTTAGCTACTAACTAATTCAAGTTTAATAATTGATATTAGTTAAATGAATGCTAAACAAAGTTTTAATAATCTTTAAACAAATGTTGTATATAATTTAATAAAAACTATAGTTAAAAAAAAAATAGAAAAACACGCTTTTATAGCAAACAATTTGCAGCAGTGAGACCTTTTAATTTTTTGAGTTCAAGGGTCGAAGCTAATCTCCTTGTACTATGCGTGATTTGTTCGCATTTTTAACACAGTTTATCCAAAATCAATCAACAATATTTGTTTTTTTGACATATCTCAGACTAGAAATGGGCAAATTTTTACTTTACAAATCCTAACTTGCACAAAAAGTAATGTTCTACAACTTTTAGTCTATATTTTTTTTTTTTATTGAATTAGCCATTTCTGGGTTTTAAACTCTTAAACATGATCAAAATTAACTTTTCAAAGTTGGCAAAATTCTTCGATGTTTAACAATCGATTGTGACTAATCAAATACAGCTTAATGGATGTCTTAAGACGCAAAATTTAATAAACTTCAATTTTTTAAATAAAACATTTTTCGATTGAAAGCATTTTCCAATATTTTTTTTTTTTTCCAAAATCTTAAAAAAGTTCAAAAAGTTAGGGTTTTTTTGCCCCCCCCCCCCAATCATTTTCCCCTTATCAAATTTAGTTTCATTTTTGATATTTTATTTTAAGGACCCATCTGGACCATATAAAAACGTAAAACCTACCACTTCACCATTTGCAAGGCAGATCCCCGTTTTGGGGTAATTTAATTAGCCTTGGAACATTAGAACAAAATAGTGCAATTATTGTATTGTCATTGGTCCTTGAAATGTGAGCAAATTTTAAAGTTAATGAGATTGCTGGATATTGGTGAAAATTACGATGAAAGATTCCGTTACATACGAGTGAAGTTAATAAAAGCGTATTAAAAACATTGATGTTTATCATATTTATTGTTGAGCATCGATTTTGGTATCATTTATTATTCGAGTTTCTGGTCCCCTTCTTATGTGTAACCTTCCTACTTTATTTGTAATTTAATTTAAACACATGTTATTGTTATAATGTATATTTTTTTCTTCAATGTTGTAAGTAAAAATAAACAATGTTGTAAGTAAAAATAAACAATGTTGTAAGTTTGTTCATTTCCTAATTGAGTATAAATTCAAGATATAACAAAGTGGCGACGAGGATTAAGACAGAAAAGCTGATATTTTGATCTAAATTTTTGTTAATCGGGAACAATGGACGCTGCTCAATTCACCCATTTTTTGCAATTACAACAGCAATTTTCTGCTATGCTAGAAAAATGCTCATCCATGAATCATAGCTCTTCAATACTTCCTCAACATCAGGTAAGTAAATTTGATACGTTTGATAAAAACACAGATACTTTTCATCAGTACAAAGAGAGGTTTGACAACTTTCTTGCTCTTAAGGCTTAGCTTCAGACAAGGTCTCAGCAAAAACTATTCTTTTAAATAGCATTAGCCCTGAATACTTCGAGTTACTCAAGCTATCGTAGCACCAAAAGAACTGAATACATTGATATTTGATGACATCATTAAAACCCTGGAAGATCAACCGGCCGGAAAAAAATTATATTAATGGAAAGACACAAAAAGAAGCACCAAACCAATCTATCCAAGATTTTGTCACCCAATTACGAAAATTCGTTCTTTCCTGCAACTTTAAATCTGAATGTGAAAAGTCTGTAACAAATCTTTTTTTACACTCCATTTATCAGAGCTCTCTCTAACCATGACACACGCCATCAACTTCTTTTGAATGACTCAAAAACATTTTCTGACGCTGTCTTAAGTCTTAAGTCAACAATTCGATACACCCACACAAAATAATTCCAACACTGTACATAGAATTTCAAGACCACGTAGTCAAAATAACTATAAGACCTATAAAATAACCATAAGACCAAGGCAGAAATCAAATTCAAGACGTCTTAATTTGAAACACCTAGAAATTGACGGACTTAGTTTAAAATGTGCCAGAAATTATCACAATCGAAACATTGCAGAGTGGATTCGTCTAAACTAAAATGTCAATACTGTGAAAGATAGTGCCATGTCAAAAAAGTGTGTCTAAAAAGATTAACGTTCAGGAAAAAATGGAGTGCAAGCAGTGGACTAGGAAGAAGACACTCTCTATGATCAATACACCATAAATGACATCAACAGTGAGGATGAAGACAAACAGAAGTTTTTTGTTGAAGTAAAAATCAACAATAAAATTCAACAATTGAAGTGAATTCGGGAGCTGGACAAACTCTCTTAAATGTATCAAATTTGAATTGTCTGAACCTTAATAAGAAACTTCAAAATACCAGCATCCGATTTCGCTCTTACACCTCAAGTATTTTCACACCATTTGAAGTTACAGAAGTAGAGGTTCAGTATAAGAACATAAAATCAACAGAAACACATTACGTCGTTTCAGATAGGTTTTCCCCACTTCTTGTCCGTTTCTGAATTAGACACCAAAACATCTATTTACAAGATATCGGTGTTAAAGAAATTAATGATAATTCAATTCATTCAATAATTCTTGACAACGTAGAAAATTCAATCCTTAGCCGGTATCAAGAGATATTTCAACAAACTGCGGCCTGCTGCAAAAACTTCAAAATTTCACTTAAATTACAAAACAATGCAAAACCCATAGCTTTTAAGGCTAGAGAAGTACCACAAGCCCTGAAAGAAAATGTAAAACAAGAACTAGAGAATTAGGATTGATCCTTCTATACCTTCATGCGTACCTCAAGTGAGTAAGAACTAGAGACACTTGAAAAGCAAATCATCATCTCAAATGTCCAAGAGTGTGACTGGGCTTGTTTAGTTGTTGCCCCTAAGGCCAATGGTAAAGTGCGCCTGTGTGTCAATTATAAGGTGAGAGTAAACCCTCAACTTCAGGATCCTCAACACATTATCCTATTCCTTACATTATCCTGACCTTTTTACAGCGCTCAATACATCATCGTATTTCTGCTTAATGGATTTATTTAAAGCATATCTCCTGATCCCAGTGGACCAAGAAATCGCAAAGATCATTATACTTTAAGGGACCTATACAGTTAATCGCCTCTCTTTTGGTATCAAAACAGCACCAAATAAATTCCATATTGTCATGGACTAAGTTCTAGCAGGTCTACAAGGAGTCACAACATATTTCGATAACATTTTAATTCGTGGGAAAACAAAAGAGGACTGCTATAAACATTTGATAGCTTGCCTTGACAGACTGCAAGAGTTCGATTTGTACCTCAATAGGGAATAGTGTGAGCTATTCAAGATCAAATTCAATATTTAGGTTATGTATTTGAACAAGGTAAAATTTCAAAAGACCCAGCTAAAGTCACGGCCATTTCGAAGGCATCAAGACCAGCAAGCCAAGAAGACGTTCGGATCTCGTTCATTGGCCAAATCCGATATGAACTATATCAAACTATACAGAGATGCCTTATTTATCATTTTTGCTCTAAAACAATGTTATTATTATATTTATGGCAAAGTTTATTCTTTATACCGATAACCGGCCACTGAACCACATTCTGCACGAGAATGCACACCTTTCAGCAATGACGTCCGCTAGACTTCTACGCTACGCAACTTGTCTTGAAAATTTTGACTATCTAATTGAACATCAAAAGGAAAAAGGAAATGTTCAGGCTTACTTCCTTTCAAGATCATCTATTCGAGAAAATATTTCTCAAATTGAACAAAATATTGAAGAAGAAGTTGCGTTGTTTTAATCGACGATTAAACCATAGTGATAGTTATTTCCAACAATGCTCAGCTATAAAACCCTCGCTAAAGAAACCCCTCGAGATGAGCACAGTAAATTACTAATTAAAGACTGATCACGTAAATTGCCCAGGATTGACAAAGAGAATGACTTAGGGGGCCACACACTAATAAAAACGCCAAACCTTATACCAGGCTTAAACTACTATACACACTATTCAGGCGACAATTCGAGTTAAAGCTTAAAAGGGCGGGGGTAATGGAGTATTGTCAATGCACACAGGAGGACATAATTAACGGTTTAAACACTAATAGTAATTATCAGCTTTACTTTCTCTACTGGTGTCAATCCGTTTTATTTTTTTTAAATTTTAATATTAAATCCTCATTATTAAAACTTCAAAAGGATAATAATAAATGATAAAATATATTTTCATCTTACCTTTGGGATTCTGACTAACTTATAAAGAGTTAAATACGGCTTATATGACTCATTGGTTAGATTTTGTAACTTATTGATGACACTATATTCCATTTTGATATTTCCAAACGAACACCAGATTTGTAATGAACACTATTTGACGAGGTAGGGAAACAAACTAAAGCATCTGTTAATTTTATTTATTTCAAAACATGTTGATGCAAAAACATTGTTAAACGAAAAATTATTAAGCTAACATGAAAATGGATGAAGAGCGCTTGTGTTGAATGAATTGTTATATCTCGTATAAGAAGCGAATGACTCAATTTAATTTTCGAGCTTAAAGAAGATACTAAGCTACAGCTCCTGATAAACTCAAAGAGTTGGTAGGAGTTATTGAAGATAAGATATTATGTTCATCCATGTAACATAAATCTTATCTCATTTCTGTAGATGGGTGATTTCAATATTTCGGGACAATTCCAATAAAAAAAAATGTTCACTACATAAAACATGTCAATTGATTTTTTTTTTCACAAATTGTTTTTCTGAGATGTCTGAAGTAAGTCTGTGAAGTGGACATACAGAATCTGCAATATTTCTAGATATATTAGATGAATAATAACTATTAAAATCTAGGGAGTGAAAAACCACGACTAGGAAGTTAGTTTATTATCTAGGGGATGGGGAAAATATATTTATTACATTTAAGAAAAGAAAAGCGAAAGTAACGAGGTATGTATATTATAAACTTGGGGTGTGTACATGAATTACATTTTCAGCCTTTTAGGTACGTACTGTCACATCTACTTTAAAAACTTCAAACTAAACTTTAAATACAGTTCATGGTATAAGAGGGAGAAATCAAGAAATTTATTTTTATAAAAGCAGATAAACGCTAAAGCAATTTAAGTTCAAGTATAACACGATACTTTACTCAGTTGTAGGGAGTGAATTGTAGGGAGTGAGTTGCTAGGGAGTGAGTTCTAACAAAAAAAAACATTGGTATCACGTTATAAACGTGGCCTATTTGAAAAGTAAAACATGGTATCTATTGGTTTTTCAGTAGAGCTTTGAATTTATCTTGAATTTCAAAAAAATATGTTTTCAATGGGTTGCTACACTTTAGGGAGTGAGGATGAATTAAAATACGGCACTTACCGAGCGGAGTCAATGCACTTCCACTTGTCTACCAACGAACTCAGCTTCTTGAAACAGATGGCAGTAGACAGGTCTACCAGAAATGCGTTGCCCTATACAAAAAAACCCTCAAATCTTCCTTTTAGAGAGTGATGGAGGGATTTTCAAAAATAATTTAGGGAGTGAGCTAGAGGGTTGTGACACTTCTTTATGTTAATGTATATAGTGCAAAGAAGGCTAAATATCAATCACAAAATTATTTTTGGATAAAGAATAGAAAACAATACCCCTTCATATTTTCAAAATAAAAAATAAGCGTAAGAGAAGGCCATAAATATTTTCGAAATGCAAGCATGTTCAAGTTGTGACAACCTAGGGAGTGAGTAAATGCTATACATATACGTCAATTACTCCGGTTATATATGTAGATATATCATTATTGTTGGGAGTCCATAAGGGTACAATGGGTACTTAGTCATGTAAACTAAAATCTAAATTTTGTGTTCAGTACAATTTTCAAAATACTTTTGTGACTTAAATTGTACCGAAATTTTGAAACCACCCAGATAACGTTGTAAAAATGGAAAACGCTTCATTCAGGCTATACTCATAACAAGTTAACTCTTTGTCAAGAATGCTACAAAACGTTCCTTAGAAGTTTGAATTAATTATTCAATATGCAAGGTCACTGAAAGTGGGGGGGAGAAGAGGGGGGGGGGCAAAATCCCCAGAGCTCGCGCTCTAGGGCGACTCGTTTCAAGGGGACCACTCACAAGCGTTACTTTATATAAACGATTCTATGGCGATTTATCGTGTTAGGAAATTAATCAAATATTATAGTTTATTAAAAATTTAGATTAGTTAAAAAAAATAAACTGTGTTTTTTGGATGATGTTGGGAGGGGAAGGGAGGGGCTTTAGGGGCCCGGGTTGGCTCCCGGTAAATATTTACATTCTTTTTTCTTTTTTTTTGGTTTCTTTTTCTTTTTACGCATTCTAATTTCAAGTCTTATTTTTTCTCCAGCTAATAAAGATCAAGTTTAGATTGATTAAAAAATATTGAGCTTTGAGATCTGATTGGGCTAAACTCAGCTAGATTGTTCATATCCCCCCTGTGGGGGATACAGTATGTGGGTCCGTTGAAATAGAACAAATTTCAAACTTCACTGTTAAAATGGCTTGTCCTTTTATATAGCAGTATAGATTGCTTAGATTTTTTAGAATTAAACAAAAAAAAAATATATTTACAGGAAAGATAAGATAAGTATATTAGATATGGAGAAGACAAAATAAGACTGAATAATAATGTCTGAGGCAAAGAAAAATACAAAAAAAAAACAAGGAATAAAATAGGTAGCGATAAATAATTAGGGCTGTAGTTTTTTTTTTTTTTTTTTGGAGTACAAAACTAGTCAACTAGTCAACTTTGGTTAGACAGTTGTTCCCCGAAGTGTGTGAGATGGATGAAATCGACTCGACTACTTAAGTTTTACAAACCTCAAGGTGGATAAATACGCACATTACAATACTATGCTTTAAGATGAATAGCTAACTAAAACATTTATTCACCATGAAGGAAACATCTCCACGTTTCTTTTAGTCACTTGACTCATTTTTGTCAAAATTAGCTATCATGTTTTTTTTTCGCCACCAGAAAATCTTACTTTTACTTGCAAATAAATGATTATTGTTTAGATACTCCCCATGCTAAATTGTTTCCTTGGACCAACCAGGGGCCAAAATTAAAACAAGTAAAATCATTCCGAGGAGTTTTCATAGCAATCCTGAATATTTTGATATTGTGTCTATACTGGATAGTGTTTTATTTAGATCAATTCTACAAACAGAATTACTAGATACACGGAGGAAATAATCGGAGACAAAAAAATGTGGTTATAGGCGGAATCGTTCAACTATCGATCAAATATTTTCCCATCAGCAAGTCTTGGAGAAAAATTAGAATATATGTAGTCACGTAGTTCATCATTTGTACATTGATTTTCCAAAAGCTTACGATTTCAATAATCTCCAGAATCTGTTGGATATTTTAGTTGGCCATGTCCGAAAGATTAATTGAGCCGGAATCTATTACTCCTACCCGTTGCGCTACATACTGATGTGGCCCTTGGCCGGCTCAATGAGTCTATTCCAGATTAGCTAGCTTCTAGGCCAGCCAGCTAGCTCTATTCTCAGCCGCTCCGGGTGTTCAACCATTCCTGAGCGTCCAGAGTGACGGCGCAAAGTATGAATCTAGCGAGACAAAAGTCTGAAAGCGATCGTACGGATAATTTAATATTTTTTTCTCATCCAGAACAACTTGAAATGATTAAAACAAGGTTATTGAAAGGTTGATAAAACATTTAAAATTGTATTTGTGACCTATTGTTTTATTAAAAAAAAAAAAAAAAACAGTGCCGTTTTTACCGCACATTGAGGCCATTCGCGAATCTAGCGAAACAAAAGTCCAAAAATAAAGTATGATTTTTTGATCCAGAAAGTGGTTGATCTAACAGGCTAAATGTTGGAAGACATGAAACGAAGTGAATCAGGCTGAGGAAATGTCAATAAAGCATTTTAATAAATAACAAACTAATACCACTTTAATCCTGTACGATTTAAGAATTAAGTTACTATTCTTTCAAGCACTCGGCAGTGAACATCGTAATAAGTTTTCTTATTTTTTTACATTTTACGATGGATTTCATTCAAAATAGTCAATATTAGTACATTTTATTTTTAATTTTACGGTATTTTAGATACTCAGACGGTACGCCAATTAAAAAGTTCAAAAGTAAAAAAAACATATTCATGGTTTAATCAGAAACTTTTTACGTAGGTGAACGTAGATCTTAAATTATGGTCTTGTGTGTCTGGGGACATTTAATTTTATTGCATTTTACTGCCCGTTTTTGCCCGTTTATTAGTAGCACCAAAAATTGTGTTTTAAGCGGAGTTCTCTCAGTTGCGCGATTGGAATTGGCTGAAGCGTTACGGGCTGGAGGTTTAAGTTTTAATAATTCCAAGTAAGAAAAAATATATCTTGTCAATTATATAAAAAAACAATTTTCAATTGGGCAACTCACAGAGGATGTCCACAAAATGCAACACAAAGAGATAAAAAGATACAGGGAACATTTTCCTCGGAAAATGTCTCGCACAGTAACCAACACTGACATTATGAATAATTTGTTGATTTCGTCTGATCCTTTAATTAGCTCATACAGACCACTACCAGAAAAAAGTACGACTTTCGGTAATAGTTTTCTCATTTTGCTTATAATATCAGACGCAGATATGAGTATGGTACCCTTACTTAGTGGATAAGATAGTGATGATAGTGATAATCTCGATCTTAGATGACAAATCATTATAGACTAAAATTTTCTTTTAAGTTTAAAACAATATAATGTATTTGAGTTCTGCTCGTTTTAAGATAGAAATTAAGTATTAAAGTGTTAAAGCTTATTATAGTATGATAAGAAATTGTCCTGATTTATATATATTATTAATTCTATTTATTTATTACTGAACAAAATTTCAGAGAAATTGTTAGCTGTTACAGAGGTGTTTTTCCAGTCATAATACTGGCATTATTATCATAAAGTAGGTATATTCATTTTTTTTTTTTTAATTCAATTTATATAAATAAATGGTTGATTTATAAATCAATAAATGGTTTTGTGGAGTTTTTTTTTTTTTTTTTTTTTTTTAATAAAACAACAGGTCACAAATAAAATTTTAAATTTTTTATCAACCTTTCAATAACTTTGTTTTAATCATGAATTTTAAGAAAAAGTCTTTAAAAAACAATATTAAAAGTATTTATTATATGTTTTTGTAGGTGTGAGCCCCTGTAACAGCCAAATTAACTAATTATTCTAAATGAAAATGGCTTTTAGTCAGAGCAACATCAACAACATGCTAGTACCTAATTTTTATTTCTAGCTATCAAAATATTTTCGTGTATAAGTATATATTGAGAGAAAGAAAAAGCTTTGTCGTATAATTCTTTCTTTTTTTTACCATATATTTAACAAATGGGGCCACAGATTTAACGTTACGGTAACACATGTCAACAGTAAAGTATGTCAAATTTTAGGAATTGTAACTAAAAAAGGATTATTTGACTACAATTTTTTCAAATATAATTGGATTGAAACATTCGTAATGTTGAAAACTACGAACTGTAAAGAGTTAGATTTTAAGTAGTGAATTCAATGTGAGAAAACAATGGTAACTTATGTCAAATTGAATTAAGGCACTGACTATGTTTTGAGAATCTAGGTCGCCTTACTTCGGTTAATACAGCGACCTGGGCGCTTGGTTGCGAATGGTTATAATTAAAGCCCGAATTTTCGTGCAAGAAAAATTCTGAAATGTGCAGTAAAAACTTGAAATCGTGCAATAAAAACTTAAAATCAAGCAAAATAAAATGCAAATGATAAAAAATGTTGAACAAACAATTCGCTAGTTACATTTCTTTCCAAAAAGTGGTTTTTATCTTGAAATTTATTGATCCGGTCCTTAGTAAGGGAGTAGTTAAATAGTCCTTGTCTAAAACGCAATAAGAACAAATCGGATCTCTTTATTGTACATGCTATACATAAGCTATGAGTACATATTACTTAGGAATATAAATATGTATATTGCAATGACAAATAAAAATGACCGTACATTTATGCTCTGAATCATTGAATAGGGATAAAAATTCAAGTTAAAAACTTACTCGAATTACAGTGTGCATCAACTTGTGAATTTCTTTCGCTGCCGATAGCTTTGTCAAAGGGCCCACAATATATTATTTTGCCACCGGATTTTAGTTCCGGATATTTTTCTATCTATCCTGGTATCTTTGAACTAACACTAGCTGAAATTTTAGGCATTTTAATGGAGACAACGTTACTCCTTAGAGGGAAGTCGGAAACTAAAAAATTATTGCTTCCGATGAAAAAAGTTATGAGGGAAAGTCAAAATTTCTTGGAAGGTGGGGATCCGAGTTCCCTAGCTCAAGTCAATCTAAACATTTCTAAGAACACTATAGAAGCGTATTCATTTTAACACGCTTGGATTTTTTATATTTTTGTACTAAGAATAGTTTATATCTCTTAAAAAAAAAAAAAATATTACCTATATAAAAATAAAATTATTCATTCTTCTAAAAGTTGCTACTTTTTCAAAAACAAGAAAGTGTTGTGCATTCACGATTTGAATCCATGAATTTTGTGCATTCAAACTGCAGAATGTGCAATTTTATGCATTAAAACAGCAGAATCTGCAATTTTATGCATTAAAACAGCAGAATGTGCAATTTTATGCATTCAAACTGCAGAATGTGCAATTTTATGCAGTAACCCCTAAAATGTACAATTTTGTGCAATATTAAACTAGGTAAATTTGGCCTAAACATCCTAATTCATATCAATAATTTGTCCCTGGCTGATTACGAGCTTGCAATAAAAAGATGCAATTGCACGAGAATCCGGGCTCTAGTTATAATACATAGTCTGAACGGTGTTAAGAAGCCACCCTGACTCCCAAAGCTCCAGAACACACTCTTCTACACTGCGGATCTCTTGTGTTGTGGGCAAACATTTTCAAGATAATATGTATTTCACGATTACCAGAGATAATGCGTATTTATCAATACACATTTGCAATTACAGCTCAGAATGCAAAAGTAGAGTTTTTTCTATCCTAGGGGCTCAATGGTCGAATGAAAAAAAACCGACTAACGGTGTCTTCAGTTCGAGCTATACTGTTAATTCAATATAATTTGAAGAGTATAACATGCGGAGAATTTTATAAATCAATAATTAAAGAAAAAAACCTTACTTAAAAAGGTATCTTCACATATTAAATACGATAAAGTTGATTAAGTACCTACTTGGATACATAAGTATTGATTTTAATTGTACAATTACTACCGAAAGAAGATTATTTTTAGTTTGTTTTACTTTTTATTAAAAGATCTTTAAAATCTAAGCTGTATTTTATTGAAAATTCTAAAAATCCTGAGATTTCATGAGTTTTGCAAAATCCGGCCGCAATCCCGAGAAGAGTCCAAAAATCCTGAAATCTCAGGCTAAATCCTGAAATATGGTAACCCTATCCTCTCTAAGAGAGAATAAATTGGGAAATTCTCGGACACAAATAAAATCTTTTTTCAAGACCCCAAAATTACATATTTTCAAAAAAAAGTTCTATTTTCATTCAATATTCACATAATTAAACAAGCAATAACAAAGAGAATAAAATGAAAACAAATTTCTTTACTCTTTGTGAAGGTTAGAAGTTGAAACCTTGACATGAGGACAGTAACGTACGTCAAAATTTGTAATAATTAATTTTGTTTTTTTCTTTATGAGCGTTTTAGTATTTGATTTAATAGTTTCGTTATCTTTACTAAACATTCGGTTAGTTAGTATAGACACAATATCAAAAGATTTTTAGATGGGAGGGCCATTCGTGAATAATCCTTTTTTAATTAAAATTCCTAAAATTTGACAGACGTTACCGTGATGTTAAATCTGTGGCCCCATTTGTTAAATATATGGTAAAAAAAAAGAAAGAATTATGCGACAAAGCCTTTTTTTTTTCTCAAATTATATTCAATATATATTGAATCAATATATATATATATATATATATATATATATATATATATATATATATATATATATATATATATATATATATATTGCGGCCGGATTGAATCAATATATATATATTCAATATATATTCAATCAATATATACTTATACACGAAAATATTGTGATAGCTAGAAATAAAAATTAGGAACTAGCATGTTGTTGATGTCGCTCTGACTAAAAGCCATTTTCATTTAGAATAATTAGTTAATTTGGCTGTAACAGGGGCTCAAACTTACAAAAACATATAATAAATACTTTTAATATTGTTTTTTAAAGACTTTTTCTTAAAATTCAGTTTTTCTAAATGTTTCTCTAAGTCACAATTAAGTGTGAACATATTTTTGGCATACGTTACCAACAATTAAAAATAAATAAATTAATCAGCTAATAATGATTTTTTGGTAATGAAGGATTATTGAAAGCGTCTAAACATTTTTAACAGACGTTAATAACTTTTGGGTGGCACTAATAAAATCCATGAACTTTTTAATAAAGTGAAAAAAACATTTGGTAACTTACGCTAAATGTTTTAGAAAAAAAAACTTTAATTTTTCACACATAATTTCTTACTATTGCTCTTCCTGGGAAATCACTTTAAATTAGTAACTTGTAGAATTCCTTAACAAAACCTGAATAAAAATCATAATTCTGACAAGGTACAATCCGGTAACTTACGTCAAATTATTAAAGGTTTTATTTCTCTTAAAATTCATTAAAAATAAAGGATGCGAAAATTTGACGAACCAACTCAGGTATATATTCTCAAGTAGTTTTGCAACATCGTAGTATGCCATAGAACATGAATTAGTAACTCTTTTTTTTTTCTAAGGGTTTTCGGGTTTTCTGGAAAGCTAAACTGTCATTTTTTTTGAAAATGACCCATTAGTATTTATTTTCCGACTCAGAACTATTCAGTTAATATTTTTTTTCAGATTTTTGAATTCACGACAAACATAACACTTTCATTTAAATTCACTCTAAGCCCACAGTAACAGAAACAGTAAAGATTTCTATACTCAATAGTTTGTATTGTATAGTTGCTTCATATCCGACGCTTCTATCGAGATGTCGCTCCTAATATTTTTATAGCTGTAGGAATTATAAAAATGGTTACCCAGCGTGTGGTACTGGGGACCTTGTAGGGTTAAACTGCGTATTGAAAACGAAATTGCAGTGTTTGACTGATCTTGAATTTTTATTTCTAATCTCTACCATCTGTACCACTAGAATCTATGATGGGTCTTGGGTTCAGTTCTAGGTTAGGAAGTTTTGTTTTTCGACCAGCAGCTGTAAATGGAGGTAATGTGGTCAGCAATCACGCTCAACTGCCAGGTTTTTTCTTAATAAGGTTACCCAATTTGTAGAGGATCGGTGTGCCCCTAGAGTATTGAATATCATAGAGGGGACAAGGTGGCAGTGGAGGCAGGTGGGTATGCTCCAAGCCAGGGGAAGGTAGAGCGCCAACGAGGGCGCTAGTTTTATGTAGTGTTTTGCTTATTAAATATTTTTATTTTAATTAGGAAACTTACCATTAAATTCAACGCATAAATAAAGGATTTAAGCTTTAAAAGGCGTAATAAAAGGCATTAAGTAATAGGTAATATCACATTATTTTATTAATCAGAATTAAGGCTTTTAATAAAAATACAACAGAAAACACATTTTTACAACATATAATTGAGGTAAACTGGCAACAAACTACAAAAGGACGACCTCTACACAACTTTATTCCAGATATCACACTTATCAACTACGACAAAATTAAAAATACACATTACAAAGTGACCCAATGCTTGACTGAACACGGACTAATAATGCCTATTCGAACCTATTTCATTTAACTAACTCAGCAACATGACACTGCGACAGACAAACACAACAGACTTTTCATCACATTCTATACAACTGCCCTCTTTTTGACAAAATGGCCGCTTTCAGAGGATATTTTTAAAAAATATCTCAAGGCAATGAAAAAGTTTATCACTGAATGTGATTTAGAACTCCTCAAAGAAGTGAAGAAGACGACCAACGACGTAGAGCCGAACTCATTGATGTTTTTAGTGTTGTTTGTATTTGTTTTGTGTTAGTAACTTATGAAATTTTTACTAAATTTTGTTTTGTTTCTTTTTTTACATTGTTTATTGTACCTATTCAAAATTCATCATAAAAACCTAAATTCTATATTACACATATTTTATAAAATACTAAACATGTTAGATACATGTAATATGCTAATTGCATGGAGCATGTACAGATATTTAAATACGCCCCTCTTACAGAGTTACTGTAAGAGGGAAAACAAGAAAATATATATATATATAATTAAGGTATCAAGCCTACATGCTTCTAATAAATTTATATTATTGGTGAAACACTAAAATTTGTAAAATAAAATAACATAATAGGGAAAAATAAAAAATAAATATCTAGAAAGAAACATAAAAAATAAATATACATATAATTTATAAAAAGTAAATAATTAATTTTAAAATATAGTATTCTACTTACCTTAAAAATGAATCATGGTAATAAATTTTTGTTTTTGCAACATTTCATTTTTTTATATACTTTTATAAAAAATTACAGTATTATATGAAGATGCATATTCCTGTTTTGTTTTTTAATTACTAATTATAATTAAATGTATAGCCTTTTCCGTAATGCTGCTCCTTGATGGGTGTGAAATAATTTTACTTTCCATAAAAATTTCATACTCAATGGTCACAACTAATAAATAAAACTGGAGTAATTTACCTTATTTCAGTAATACCACTGGATTGAGAAGTTACATTGAACCATTAATTGTGTCAGCCCACTTCTTAAACCAAATGGTATTAATGTAAAAAGAAGTAGACAAATAGAAATAGTAAATTAAAAAACAGAATAACTTTACCTAAAGGATGAACTATTATTAAAACCAAAAACATACCAGTTGAAAAATAAACTTTTTTTATTCGGATAAAAGCCTTATTTTCTTCATAACCCAAAGCAGTCCTTAACACATCTTTGCTATCAATAAAAATTATGCTTACCCATTTGGATTGATTTACTTTAATTATGTTATGTAACATATTAAGATTAATTATAAGGTTAGGAAACCATAAAGGAACACAGTGATACAACATAAATATTTATTACACAGAGAACAATTATAAAACAATATTTGTTTGGTATGAAAGTTCACTTAGGCTGTCAGCTAGAAGAAGAAGCAGGTAACTGTTACTTGCACTAAATAAAACACCACATGGAAAATAATATTTTTAAATTTGTACTACAAATAATTTTGTTACACTATTAATTAATAAAACTATACTACTAAAAATAAGCTCTTATAAAATACTTGTTACGTTTAATAATTTGCTATATTTCTATGTTAGCAAACATAGCAAAATGTACTACCAGCACCTTTTAAATCAAATTCTGTGCTACAGATGAGTGCATATTATATTATATTTATGTATCACTTATATATCACAAGAAATGAATTATCACACAAATGTATTTATTTAAAGATCCACATTAAAAGCTGTTACTAAAATGTAAACAGAAATACACAGAAAACTCCAGAAGAAATAAATTAAAAATACAATTTAACCCTTATGTAACAAACTTAAAAGTGTACATTTAAAGATTTATTTTTATTGGAATCTTTATTCAATATCTAATGTACAAAAAGTACTAATTTTTAATAAAAGATATATATTTCTTTTGTTTATTAAATCCTAAATATTTTATTTTATTTTTTTACAAATACTGCATGCAAGTTATTTTGCTTTTTTAAGAATCTTCATTTGCTAAATGGAGGGCCAACTGTAATACTGTAATACCTTAACTAATAAAACAATTATGTTAACCATCACTTTAGATTATTATTTATTTTGGTGAATAAAAAAATAATTATTGTTTGAAATTAAATTATTCATTTGATTTTTTTTACATCTCCAATACGCAATAAAAGTAAACATCAAGTAGCCATGTTCTTAAGACAGGTATAATGAAATAAATTACTGTGAATGAAAAGAGGTGGTTTAAGATAAATTTAAATTAATCAGTGCGAATTACTTATTATCATACATCCAGAATCATATAAACAGCAGGGAATGTGGTGCTTAATTCTTCACTTTACCTTTTCGAGTTGAAATATATAACTTGATTTTCGTTAATGACATCAGTCTAAAATCAAATTCAAGATTAAAAAAAAAAAATGATAAAATTTTCGCTCTTCCAAGAATATAACACATTATGCAAAAATAGATTAGTTATTTAATATAATGTAAATTTAAAAGAAATGTGCACAAAAATTTAAAAGAAATGTTATTTTATTTTATGTAACACTACGATCAATGAAGCCCAGGCTTGAATACTTGGTAAGGAGTTATCATTTTATGACTAATAGCTATAAAAGGTAATCATGAGGTTTTTCTTCCATCTCAATAGACACCAATGCCTTCCACTCCATTTTATACACTAAGTTATTGTTATTTATGTTATGACGAGATTGTAGGTATGTTTAGAAATATATGCCCTTATTCAAGGGTTATTGTCATGAAATAGAAAACTAATTATATTAAAAAAGATAGGCTCAAATAATAAAATGAAGCATTACATTTTAATCTCAAAACCAAAGGTTATCCAACCATTGGAGATCTCGAGGCTCAAAGGGGAGCAATGGGGCGAGGGTCTCAACACACCCAGTATATAACATCATAGGTTCGAATCCCACTTGGATGTGTCAAAATTTATTAGGACACACACAATTAAAAATTTAATAACCTATAGGATACCTGTCCTTCCTACCCTAGAAGGAGTACATAAAGACATTAAGCCCCAACTAGAGAAACCAATGGAGATCCACAAATTATGGAAATAGCACAGTGATGAGGTTGAGAGAAGCAAAGTAGGTAAATCAAAACAACCCATCTGGGTGCCTCTAAATACACATGAATCGCAATAGTTGGTTAGAGGCAAAGTGGAAGACCTAAACAGAGGTAGAACTAACCAAGATATCACAGAGCTGCAGATTGGTGAAATAAACTATAAAGACTGTCCCATCCCCTCTTTAACCATAACCTAATGCTCCTGCTCCTTCATGCCTTTCATTTCAGTATCAGTTGCCATAAAAAAAAAAAAAGAACTTTGCTAAGTTCAGTTATTATAATTGTTTAGTTATAGTGTTATTTACAGTTTGCTGTTGGTAGCTATGAGGAATTATTTAAGAGCTCCCAGGAGAGCACAAGTGGCATTAAAGGTGTGATAATGAAAGAAGTTAAAATGTTTCTAAAAATAAGATTTTGCTTACGTGTTTATTGCAGTCAAATGATTAATACAGTAAATTTTTAATTTTTAATAATAAATACTACCAAATAAATATTGTTGTTTTTTCACTTATTAATCTTTTGAGTTCTTCTGCTGGGATCAACTATGGACCTGCTTGGCACCTCACATAGTGGGCAGGAAGAGATGGCTTTGGTCTGAGTGTAAATATGTATGAATGAGTTTGTGTACATATATATTTCTTTTATTTTATATAGTCTGATTATTATGACTATTATTAATTTTCTAGTAAATGAGGAATGAATTTGTGCATTGGAGCACTATTAGTTATTGCTCTTAATTTTGGCAAATTTTAATAAGTGAAAAATAAAAAAATATAACTAATAAGTTTTCTTGTTAATTGATGGAATATTTCAACTCAAATCTAAACATTAAATTATTTAAATAAGTTTGAGGAATTTTAATCACAAAAAAAAAATAAATAAATAAATATAAAAATTACTCTGTGATTGTACCAAAATTATTAATTCAATCAACAGAAAAAAAAGATTTGAGATATCGAGTCTGTGACAATCATGTCCAATATCAAATACTGGAGTGGTTCAGTAGATCACAGGAGGGAAACTATCTATACATCACTAATGAGCTTCTTTCATTGTCTTGACTTTAGTTTAATAATAAAACGGATTGGAGAGAAGTAGCCCAAGAAAGATGGAAAAAACAGTTTATAGTTGCCAAAGATTTATAAGGGTTGTAAGGTCAACTAAAACATTCTGAGGGAGTTTTAGCAAGTAAGTCATATGACTCATATAAGATCATAAGAGTCATAAATGATGAAAACAACTACATTAATAGTTAATACAGGCTTAGAATAATCACCTGAATGTACTCAAGATGAAAAGTCAGTTTAGTGGGTGACATTAATAATGTATACATTATAACAATTTATATCAAAGCAGAACAGTAGGTATTCATCATTTCTCATATATTTGTAAAGATAAACTTTCACATATGAGCACACCAGCAGGCCAATGTCACTCACCAATCAGGACTTCATCAGCTCTTTTTAAAACTTTTGACTAAATAGAACAGAAGAATATTTAAAGCATGAGTGCAATAATTTGTTCAAAGAATTTCTATCACTTCAGGCTAAGTTACATCTGAAGGGAATTAAAAAACAAATTGATCAGGGAGAATCGTAGAGAAGCCATGATATGATATATTTGATGAATTAATAAAACTATATTAAATCCATTTATTTCATTAATATTGAACCTAAAAATTGACATTTCATACTATCCTGCCAGATACCATATTATTTCAATTTTTCTGGGATTCAATCTGCCATTAATTGGAAATCACACCAAATTTTAATTTTTATCACCAAACTTATTCATTACTGAAACTAGTTTATTTTAAGATATTATTTGTACAAAATCAAAATGACTAGTATCTCTTTTAAGTATTTAAAATAACATAATGACAAGAAAGTAATAATTTTTCCGATATAACAAGCAGGTAAAGCAAAAAATTCAGATATTAGGCTCACTTTGAAAGTGATAAGCATACTTCTTATAAAATTTTAAATTATTAATAAGGAAATGGTTTCTTTCTCAAATTATTATTATTATTATTTTTTTTTAAAGAATAGATTGAAACAGATTAATTATAAGTTTAATAGTTAGTAAATTTTATTTCAGTAATTTTAAATCTTTACTACTTACAATAATGTAAATATATAGCTTCAAAAATATAAATGTGATTTAGGACTTTTTATCCAAAACAAAGTACAACAAATTAAAAAAAAAAAAAAAAAAAAAGACAATAGGCACCATTCAAAAATAGTTGTAACTAATAATAATAATAATAATAATAATAAAAAGGTTAATAATTCATTCACTTTAAATTCAAGGTTTTGAAGTGATACTTCAAATTTATGAAACTAATACATTAAAAACTCATATTTTTCTTAGTTTGGGTGTAAGTTATCACATATCAGCTTGCGCAAGAATGTTCTTAGCAGTAAAACTATAAGTAGTGAGATAGTTAAGTTACCAATTTACTTTCTTAGCAATTTTGTCATGACTAAGTCTTAACATTGATTCCAGTACAATAAATATTTTTTTTTTTTTTTTTTTTTTTTTTCATTTCTCAACAACAAACTTGAACTTCTTATCAACAAGTTTACTCATCATAAAAAATAAAAATATATACGAATATAAAAACAAAATGTTACAGAAACATTTGAAGATAGTTTACATCAACTAATAAAAAAAAATACTCCTTTACCAATATACACAGATATCTTCAGGAAAAGCTCTCGGAGCATAAATCTATATACATACAATGAGAAAAAAATTAATAAAAAAAAAAAAAAAAAAAAAAAAAAAAAAAAAACAGAAATAACCATTATGTTTCTACTTTTGCTATCGTAGATCCTGTGGCGAGCCTGTTGAAGATTTTGGTTCTTCCATACTGATAGGTTTATTTGTACTATTAATTTCAGTTTGAGGTTGCTTAGCATTTGATGCCAAAGCGACTGGAGTAACATCATGAGCTTTCTTCTCAGCTATTTGTTCAGTTTTGATGATTGTCTCTTTGTCTGATGTCATGCTTGAATTAACAACATCGCTCAGTTTAGTGATAGGTACCGTTTTCATAGACAATATTTTTTCCCGTATGAATTCGGCCCTTTTCTTTTCGAACTCTTTCTTCAAATTAGACATATCGTCATCTTTCTTCAGTTGCTTTAGAATTTGTAGATCCATTTCAATCGCTTCTTCTTTGTCCAAAAGTTCAATTAATTCACTGATTTGTTTCTTATTTAGTTTAACCCCTTCATCTCCAATGATATCCAACATCTAAAAAACATCATAAAATAACAAATAAATAAAAAGATAATATAAAAATATAAAGTATAATTATAAAAATCATTGGCCTACCTTTATTAGCCAATCAACTCTGACAAGTCCATCCCTATCAGCATCCAGTTTATTTAGAACTTCCGATAGCCTATCGAGACCAGCTGACTCAGAAACTCCTTGAATTCGCTTGATTGAGTCAATCAATTCATCGATTCGAAGTACATCTTCCCTAAACAAATAATTATCAACTAAGAAATGGATAAATTTGTAAAAAAAAATAGTATAAGAAAATTATTTAAGAAGAAAAATATAAGAAAACATCCCACAAAAATTCAGTACAATGACTGCCAACTATGAGATAACTATAATAATGTAAACTATAAAATTGATGATTTTAATTATGAAATAATTATCAAGATACTTAAAAAAACAAAAAAACACTTTCTTTATACTAAATTCTTCAATTAAGGAGCCAACAATTATAAAAATATCACACTTATTTTGGCATAACTCCTCTTTATTATTCCTCAATTAAGTTACATGTTTCGGGAACTTTGTCCCATCCTCAGACTGAAAACAGTATTTCTTATAATTACACTACTATTCTATTAATAACATCAATCAATACAACTCCTAGATTAATTAGCCCATAACATATCATTATAATTTTACCTTTAACAGTTATTTCTTCATGGTGTTATCACACCGTGTCTGTTCCTTTCACATATCTAAAATAACAATACTTGTACCTAATGGGTACCAGGGTCAATCTCAAACTATTGTTTATAGTCCATAGTTGGTCAATCTATAATGTTAATTTATTAATTATTCCTGTATACACTGAACACTGAAGAAATAACTGTTAAAGGTAAAATTATAATGATATGTTATGGGCTAATTAATCTAGGAGTTGTATTGATTGATGTTATTAATAGAATAGTAGTGTAATTATAAGAAATACTGTTTTCAGTCTGAGGATGGGACAAAGTTCCCGAAACATGTAACTTAATTGAGGAATAATAAAGAGGAGTTATGCCAAAATAAGTGTGAACTTTCTTTATATTTGTTTTTGGTAGCACTAGACAAAAGGTGCTTCACCACTGACCAGTGATGCACCGACCAGTTCGATCCTTACGATTCACTTCGAGTTTACATTTATCGATAGTTTTTTCCTATAACCTCACATGTAAACATCAAAGTCTACAGTTTCAACATAGAATGTGTTGTTTAGTGTGTTATATTGATATTTAGTCTTCTTAAATGTAAAAAGATGAAACAGAAATTAACAACATGAGTTTCATAATAGATTAAGTGTTTTCTATAATGATTTCTTATTTCCTCTTCCATAATGTGTGAAAGTGTAACACAACAAGGTTAATTTCTACATGGATTTGATGTTTTATATGTTTATATTTGTTATATCAACTTATGTGAGAAAGTATATAAGAAGTTTCATGTTTTCTTATTTCCACTTTCCTTGAGAAAATATAGCATAAATTAACAGCATAACATTCAACATGGATTTTGATTTATGTATTTATTATTTGTTATTTCCACTTCCCTGATGTGAAAACATTTTTCAGAAGTTAACATTATTTGTGATTTAGCATTACATTAATTCTGATTCCGTATAATATTAATTCAACATTGATTTAGTATTTTATAATTTGATATTTTCTTATTTCCACTTAATTATTTCCTTATTTCTCATTTTAAGATCAGAAGGTAAAACAGAAGTTAATATTAGTTTGAAAATGGATTTAAAGTTTATCCATAAATGAAGGAGTATAACCTTTCCTCTCTAAAAGTAGCGACTAAAACATTGAAATAAATCGGAACAAGGCTAGAATCGATAAAAGGTATTCTGGGTGCATGAAGGAACTAGAGAGCCTTTTGTCAAGTGCTACCTTTTTTATTATTAATATACACTATTAGTTTTTAATATTATAATAAGATTCAATTAAATTGGCTTTTCATTACAGAGTCCTAAAAACTGCCAGACCACCAAATCAAAGTGCTGATCAAATCCTTAGGTCTGGGTCACATTAAATGATAGTAAGTGCAGAAAGAATAAAAATGTCTTAAAATAAAAAAATTGCATCTTAATACTAATAATTTCTTTTTAAATCAGATTTTGTTTCAATTATATTCCTAGTTTATTATATTCAACCTCTTGTTTTAATCACAAAATAAATGTGATGAAAAATGTCTGAGTAAATCATATCAATTTTTGATATTTTAGGAACATAAAATATTTAGAGTATTTACATATTTTGTAAGATGTTTTCTATATAATATGAATCAGGTTAATAGAACAATGTAATAGATAATTTACTTTAATAGTTAATTTATTGCTTCAAACTTTTTCAGCCATTGCGATCTTATTTTTCATACTCACTTTATAATTTTTTTTTAATTGAAAAAAAATTTGTTTTGAATAGTATCAACTAAACATTAGAAGACTGTTTTTCAATTTGAATCTATACACATAAATATACAATCATGCACACTGATCCCTAACTTATTAATCAGTTTTTTAAAATAGATTTTGAATTTTCATTAATAACATTTACATTTCCAATTTAATTTAGCTAAAATATAAATAGATTACAACTGTTTCCATTAAAATATTAATTTCAACTTACCCTTCTTTTTTCTCAGCAGGTTTTTCATGCTCCTCTAATTTAGCTAATACACTGTCCATTTTTGAAATCATTTTATTCACTTTTTTAAACAACCTCTTGGCTGCTTTTGTTTCCTTCACTTCTTCGAACTCCTTCGACATCGATAAGGCACTCTTCAAGTCGTTTATATCCTAATGACATACAAAATAAAAAGAATAATAAAAAATAATAAGATATCATTCAATTACATTTTCAAAAATTTACCTCTTCATACTCCAACATTTCCTGCCTTAATTCCGCTAAAGATTCTTTTTCAAACAGCAACTTTTGTTCAATAGCAGTGCCAAGAGCAGCAATGTCTTTGGATGTGATTTCCTAAATAAATTATTCTTTTCGTTATTGTATATCATACTTCTTAACAGTATCAGTGAAATTATAAAATAAAATCAATACTAACATCATCTTTCGGCTGTTCTTTAATAGCAGCCTTCTTGATATCATCTACTATAGCTTTTAAGGCCGGGTCTTCTTTGCCCATCAATATAGGAGCAGGGTCTACCATTATTTCTTCTTTCAATTTTTCTGCTTCCTGTATAACAAATTAATAATTACAATTACAACACTATAAATATTCTATTTTTATATTTATACAAAAGTTTAGATTATTTAACAACTTTTTCAATTTCATCATTTTAGTACTCTACAAGTGTAAATAATTCAAAAATTTAATATAAAAATTAATACAAAAATATGAAATATTCCTAGCATTAAAAACATAAACAATAAAAGAAAGTTTCAAAATTCATAAATTTTACTATATAGGGGAAGGAGCTGTACCTGTGAATTTTCACTTATAATTTTTGGTACTTATTTTATCTGAGTGGTTATTGTACCATTAGATAAGACATTTAAGGGGCTATCAAACCCTAGTGTATTTATTTTGAAAAGTAATTTTATTTGTACAGAAAAGAATGATTCGTAACTTACTGAGTAGTGCCCATAGGTACCTTCTCCCTTTGTACCTGTGGACACTAGTGGTTGTACCAATGGACATGCATTTCTTCATGGGTTTATAGGGATAATTAAAATGATATTCAGAGAAACACATCAGAAATATTTTTTTACAAAATATATTAAACAAAATAGAATATTTAAACAAGAAAAGTTGACTTGATAATTGAACTAGAAGGCCGACTAGAAAAGTGATAAAAATAAATTGTGCTGATGAAAGTAAATAGAAACTTAACTTATTAACTTAATAAGAACTATTATTAACTTAAGAAACTTACCACCGAACTTCTAGAGTGGTGAGACTGTAATTTAGAATGTAACAATTGCTTTTCCTGCTCTGCGCTAAAGACCAGATGGGCTTCATATTTTGGTTTGGAAGTAAAAATGTCTGCACCTGATGATTTGTGCTGTTTTAGTCTTATGAACAGGGCAGATTTCGAAATCCCATAAATATCTTCTGCAGCACGGATGGATCTTCCTTTACTAAGCACATCTTCCACAGCACTCTTAAATGCAGTGGCATTGGGAAACGGCCTCTTCATTTGATCTCTCGATCGTGGCATGTTTAATTGTTTTTTATGTATAAGTAAAAAAAAAAAAAAATGTTATATGAATAGTCTTCTCATGGCGCTACAACCCGGAGACAGGTCCTGGCCTCCATCAAAAAGCTCCGCCAATCTTCACGGCCCTAGGCAGCTGCCATCCAGTTCCTGACCCCCAGGTATTCATTTGCATCAGCCGCCACTCCGTCGGCCCATCTCAGTTTTGGCCTTCCTCTCCTTCTGGCTCTATGGAGGTGCTCAGTTAGTACTTTTTTAGGCATTTCACCCTCTATTCGGGCCAAGTGTCCGGCCCACCGCAACCTGCCCAGTTTAATGACCTGGACGATGTTTAATTCATTTAAGTTATTATATGAATTATAAACCTCTTGATTTTTAAGTTTTCTCCATACACCATTTTCACATAGTCCACCAAATATCCTTCACAGGATCTTTCTCTCAAAAGTCAGGAGGTCCTGTTCACTTAAGTTTGTCAGAGTCCAGGTTTCTGAACCGTACATCAGAACAGGACGAATTGTAGTTTTATAAAGGTGGAGTTTTGTCTGTCTTGAGAGAGTATGTCCAATTCATTCAGTACAGCATCACCGGTTTGATGACCATATTGTAATGTCATCGTGTTTATTGACAGGCTCCTTTTATTATATAAATTGCTTATCGTGAAGCATAGTTTTTCAATTTCCTTATTTTCTCATTTATGCTTTCCTTCCCTGACCCATTGCTACATATAATTTCTCCAAGGTACTTGAATTTATAATTCACTTTAATTCCCATGTACTTTTTCTCTAATATTTCCTTTTGAAAGTTTCTATCTGTAGTCATTAATTCTGTTTTCTCAAATGATATCTGAAAACCTCCCTTTTCGGCTATTTCCTTCAAAGTGTTCAACTGCTCTATTGCTTTGCTTTTGGTCTCCGCCATTAAGGCCAGCAATACATTTTTATTGCTTTTAAAAATTATTAATTTTTTTCTCTATAATAAATGATGTTTTACTTTTGAATATTATATTGAAAGATTTTTTTAAAATTTTTATTATTTATTTTTATGAGGAATGTGCCAATTAAATTACTGCTGTTTTTTAATTATCTAGAAGTTAAGGACTAATCAAAACTGTTAATTTTCAAACCATAAATGAAGTGAATATAAGGAGCACAAAAAAATTACAAGTTCCTGACAAAAATTAATATAATATTATTAAATAACCATACATTTAAAATGAACATTACAACCAGAAAACGTAGAAGATTAAATGAATAATTAATATACTTGCCTTTTGCTGAGTTTTTATTTCTTCATCTTGCATTTCCTTCCTCTCTTCAATTATCTTTTCAATTTCTTCTTTAACCACTTCTACCTTGGTCTTATAATCAACTTTACCTTCTCTTTCTCCAATAACAGCTTTCGTTGCTGTAGCTACAACATCAGGAAGAGCCTGGATAGTAGCTGCCAATTTCTGTTCGGTTGGTATGGTATCAGGAAACATAAAGGCCTAACAAAAAAAAATAATAATACATTTTTAAAAAAATACATGTAATTATTAAAATATATAATATTAATGTAGAATATATCCATATGAAACAAAAAAATTTTAATGTTAATGATATAGATTAGTAAAGTGGTTCCCAAAAGCATTTACAAAAAAAATATTTTACAAGATAAATATCAACAAATTCACCACCAAATACTTAACTGAACAGTTTAAAAAATTAAAATTTACCTGCGTCAGCAGGAGTAGGGATGGTGGCACTTTCTTTTCTAAAGATAATTCCAACCACTGTGCTAGTTGTGCTCTCAACCTTTCTTCTGAAATACCAAGAGCACGCATACCTCTCGCTCTGCAAGCCGCCTGAAGTTCACTAACATTTAAAGAGCTGATACCTTCTTTCTGTATCATCTGGAAAATATTATTCATCCTGGAAAGGACTGCAGTGCGATAATGTACAAAATAAAATATCTCAAAGTCATTAGTAACCTATCTTCTAAGAGCACTCTAGAACCAACCTTATCATCGGCAATAAGACTTCTCAACTTTAGCCTCAGTTGAAACCGGAGTAAGTTTGTAGTACCAATAGGATTCATTTCCATAACCCTACACAAGGCCATTAGCTGAGGTCGGGGAAGGTTGTCGAGAGTTATTTCATCTTCAAATAATTTCGAAAACTTCAATATATCTTCTGAAGTAGTCATTCCTCCACTTGTGCGAACCTATAAATTTACAGTTCATGTTTATGGAAGCAATTTGTCAAATAACATAAACATAATTATTTTATATTTTATATATATATATATATATATATATATATATATATATATATATATATATATATATATATATATATAGGGTGATTCTCAAAAAAATATACTGTAACTGGAGGGTGGGTGAATCAACCCCACAGATAGTGGGTCAGTCTAAGAGAAACTCATTAAAAACATTAAAATTTCCACCTCTATATTTTCAAACTACATGCTAAATAGAAGCACCTAGTTAAAAATGTTAAATGAAGCACGATAATGTATCCATAATACAAAAAAACAAGAAATTGGTTATTTGAAAAAGCTTTAATAAATACTGGTTAATCATTTCCCAACAAATCACTACTCTCAGATAACTGGTTTATGTTATTTATTAATACAAAAAATATATTAATCAAAAAAAGATCAGATATATAAAGCAAATAATGCAATATATTTAGAATGATATTGAGCTAATGGAAGTCGACAAAATTTTAAGCTAAGTATGTAGTATCAACAATTAATAGTATTTTTTAATATAATTTTTCTTTTTATTTCTTTCAACTTTAAAATTGTATTTGCACCTGTTATAAAATATTAAATCAGCAAATGTAATAAAATATAAGGGATAATCATAACTTCCAACCCTTTAGTTATAATGAATGTTAGACTGTTGCCATTAATGCATAAAAAAATTGCCTTTTTTAATTTTTTTAGGTACCCTAATTTCTAAACATACTATATAGTATAATGAATAAGATTTTCGAAGCATTAATAGGCCAATTAAACTTTCTTTTATTTTTTTATCTTATTGTTGTTACTTATACATCGACTATCATTATTTGTACTTGTTATTTATACATAAAAATTATATATTATGAAAACAAAAGAAATATTATGAATAATATTGTGAAACAAAATAATAATATGAATCCATCATAGGATTGAAATCATATTATAAATTAAATACTGAATGATGAAATAGTACTCATAATGATGAAATAACACTAAAATAATAGCCATTATTAGATAATATCATTAAAAATAAACATGTTTTCACAATTATTAACTAAGTAGAAAAAAATAACTAACCATTTCATTTTAAAATCATGATCCTACATACATGACCAGTACAATGAACCAAATTGTAAACATTTGGAATTCGTAGTAGGATGAAAAAGAATTTTGATACAAAATAGAATAAATAAAATATTTTAAAAATAAAACATTAGGAATACCGTATATTCTTAATGTTTTATTTTTTGTATAATATAAATTGTATTATAACAACAGTTCCAGAATTTAAAAAATCAATTGAAATTGGAAATTTAAATTCTTTTATCGCCTATAACAATAATAATAAGAAATAAGGAATTTATTATACAAATAACAGAACTATTAACCATATTCATATAAATAAAGAAAAATAAATCATAATGGTGGGAAATATTGACGTCTGAAACACTCTTGATGAGAATCTGTTACCGTTATGTTAATGTTACCGTAGATTAGTAACAATGTTATCTAACTGACAACAATAGAATTGAATTAAATTAAATAAACTATAAATAAATATATAAAATACATTTAAATCTGACAAGACAGTAAACAACACAGCTGAATTGTGGCACCATGCCGTCTGGTCAAAACAAGCCATTCAAAATATTCATTATTACTGTTTTAAAAAACATTGGATTTATAAAAATCCAATCACAAAATAATAACTTAAGTATTTAAAATTTTTTTGAACAAGAGACAAATTTAGATAGTGGAAGTTTTAAAGTAAATATAACCTTTCCGGATTACTTCATGCCTTGGCATTTGTCCATAACCCTTACAAAGAAGTAAAACCACAAATAGTAAAATTAAAATTTGATAAGACAGCTAATAATCATGAGTAAAAATATTGCAATACTAACCTTCTGAAAAAATTCTGCAAATTCTTTAGCAGCGAGTGAAGAATGACCCTTGCTTGATACAGCCATCTCGTCTAAAGTTTGCTGCAAAAACTTTGTCATTTCTAACTTTACTTTCAAATTCTTCTTGATTTTATCTTCCTAAAAGATTAAATATAAATGAAACACTTTATTCCAGAGAAAAAAAATACAAAATATAAAGATAAAAACTCACCTTATCAGATGAAGTTTGAAATGTTGAGGGTAACATTCCTGGGAATAATTTAATAAAAATAGGTAAAGCTAATTCCATAAAAGGTACAATGATAAATACAGAGAAAGGTATTAATCGAAACATGTCACCAACAGTTTGGACAAGCTATAATATGAAAAGATAAATTAATATCACTTTTATCAAACAAAAAATATTAAAAACATGACCAATGCACATACCAATTTGTGTTCTCGTCTAGTAAGTTGTTTACCATTAAGAACTCTCCAAATTAGCTTCCTCGATACATTAATGTCAATAAAAAGCAGTCTAAAGCCATGGTAATAATGAACAAGTTCATCCACAATTCTCTGTTTCAAAGACTTGGTAGGTGTTGCAACTGCAGTAGGTTTTTCAGCTTGTGTTATGACTGCTTCAGACTTTAATTGCTCTTTGGCTTTTTCTTTTAATACATGCACAGTTTCTTCAACTTTTGAAGATGGTTTAAGAGGTTCTGAACTAAACAGTATTGCATTATGATGAAAATTCCTGTAATAAGGTGTACTAATAATGGCTGGAATGTTGAACTTCTGGAGGAAAGGATCACAAGATTTCTGCTCATTGCCGTAATTTGGAAATTTATAACTGCTACAAGATAAGGCTAAATTTCTTGCCAGATTTTGTTGCAAGGGAGAACAAATAGGACATATTCTTGAAAAATCTGATTTCTTAAATCTTGTTCCTGAAATACATTTAAATTTAAACAATAATAAGCATCAGAAGGATAATATTGAAGCAGTAAAATAGAGTTTAATTCAAACAAAGCTAGCAGGTTAAGTAAAATTTTCAAGGTAAAGAAGGTAACAACATATAGTTGCACAATGACATACAATCCAAAATTTATGGCTCACAAGATATATTCCAAAAGTGATTTTCTACAATGTTGATATAAGGTTTTAAGGAAGATAATTGATTAAAATTACAAAATATTGGCGAGGAGAGTTATGAATATAACTACAAAAGCTACAAAGCAATTAACGGAACTTAAAATAAATGCATACCTTTAGCAATAGCTTTAGTACTCATTGCTAAAATTCGATTGTGTTTAAAAGAACAATACATCCTGACTTGGTGAGAACTCTGATAACCCTACACAACCGTCTCTCCATTGGCTATTTACTAAACAGCAGATCTTTTCAGTGCTGAGGTAATAGTAAACGCAACCTAAATTCAAAATGAAAAATATTAAACGATTTTCAAATCATTTTACCCTACACTGTGAAAATTTAATGTTCCAAAACAGTATAACATATTGAAATTTTATTTTCATTTCTTACCAAGTAATTACTTGTATGACAGGTGTTAATGAAACGCCTATGGGGTTGAATCAATTTAATATTGTTTGCAATTTAAAGAGACCTGAAATAATAGTTAAGTTTATTTATTAATTTCATTTCATTTGTATAAGTTAATAAAATTAATAATCAAGGCCAAAATGCTGCCTTAATAAGTGTCACCTGACAAGGTTCTGTTTTTGAATTTTTTTTTGTCAAATAGTGCACGCTGTAATTTTGGTTTATATTGTTTATGTCAATATTTGAATACGTTTTTTACCATAAATTAAGTATCCCCAATAGATAGAGTATTGTTCATTCTAATTAACCTGATTCTTAGTTGACATTTTTTACATACATTATTTAGATTGGTCTTTTATAACTCAAATTAATTGATGGCTTGATAGGAACTGCAAGGTATTGTCTCATCGAATATCTATATTAATTATGCGTGATTCTTGATGTTTTATTAGCTTCAATCAATGCTCATGTACTTATACCTAATTATAAGCCGGTTAATGTAAAGATATCGGAAGAATAAGGTTGACCTCATTTTATAATCTCTCAGGTCAATAGTTGCCTCACATCATTGCTGATAGCCTTTAAGCATAGGAACAAATTTTAAAAATGAATCATTATCAGTTAAATTTCTTATGATGATTTGGTCACTGGTTGCGCTAAAAGTAATAGGACCAGATCTGAACATTATTTTGTTTCATGACAATAAAACAAATTTTTATTTATATCAACGATGGATCATTTTAGCGGTAGTGGCACAATTTACAAGTTGTATGTAAAATAGAAGAACATAAAAGCAATAAAGGTTTATTAAGGAGTAAGACACCCGTGGTACCAAGCCAAGTTTATTGTTTACCATACCAATAAATACCTACCATACAAGACAAGTTATAAGTCTTTAGAATACATGTGGGAACACCTTATTTATTCCAGATTAAATAAAAGATTGCAGAAATATCAAGATTTGCTTATGAAAAAGTCTTTATGTTACAAAAAATGTCATTTTATATAGCCTATTATTATTGCAATGACTTTGTAACCTTTTCATTGAAAGGAAAAAGTCAGTTCAAGGAAAATAACCTGGAGCCGGCTGGTATTGCGAATACTTTATGGCTATATCGCTGTGGGGAACAATGCAAGCAACTACGACGGGGAAGTGAGTGCAATCCAGGAAGCTGGTGTCACCAAATTAATCACCATTAACATGCACCCGCATAATGTATTTTTGGTTGATTCTTAAGCAGCTATACTGGCACTGAGCACCAATAATCCTACCGACTGCTTACGCACTGTTAAATGTCGCACGGCACTAGAACAGCTCATCAAGATTGGATGGAACACTGTGCTGCAGTGGATCCCCAGCTATGTAGGAATAGCTGGAAATGACAAGGCCGAAGACCTTGCCAAAAAGGTGCTAAATCCATCCTGCCCTCAGTTGCCACGACTTTAAGAGCAGCAAAAAACATAATCAACAGCACCATCGATGCTTATATGTACAATCGGATGAAGGAAATAAGTGAAAATAAAAAGTGGAAATGTCTAGCAACTCATGGGCCGACCGGTGTTGGACTAGGCCGAGCACAAGCTGTTGCACACTTCAGACTTACTACTGGACACGATTGTCTACAGGATCAAATTCACCGAATTGGAGTCACAGACAGCAACGTCTGCCCCCTTTGCAACCTATAAAAGATGGATAGCGATCATCTGAAGACCTGTCCAGAACTTGCTGACGCTCCACCTGATCCTGCCACGCGTTACTGGGTGGCTCGACGTGGAATGGCCGAGAGGCTAAAGACTGGCGTTGAATATATATGTAAGTGTAAAGCACTTAACTCTGACAGACTACATTTAATAATAATTACACAAAGACTACCAATGGGGTTCAGGGGTACCCAAGGAAAAAAGTATTTTACTTTCTAACAAAGCCTTTGATTGAAACTTAGTAAACAGCTTTTGTAATTATTTATAACAGGTGTTATATACAAAAAAAAAACAAATATAGAAAGAATAATAATTATTTAAACACATTGAAAACATATTTTCTTTTGGTGTTCTGAACATAATGAATTTGTCACACTTCGTGCACTTGACACGGATTTTCCGGTCTTAACTTCGCTGGCAGATACTACATATTCCAGCTGAAGATTACCTATTAGTTGCTGGTTTCACTGTTGGGTCAATTTTTGTGTATTTCACTTATAAAAAGTCGGAGTGGAGTGGATGCATTGAAAATCCATTCTTTAATTCACAATCAACTCGCGGCGCCAGCTTTCGCCGATATGATTCGATATGCTTGGGCTTCATCACAGCCCTCCGTATAAGTTGTGCTGCTTCATGAATTTGAACGAAATTTGTTTTTCTCCTAATCTGAGCAAAAATAACTGCCTCTGTGGCGAAGTCGTTAAATTTATTAAATGCGCTCGCTGCGCCAGTTATCTTTGTTTTATATGTTTTTATGTCAACTATCACAATTATATTTTAACGTGTTCAACTGCAAAATAAAACAAAAATTGTAAATACATAACAATCAAGTCTAATACGTGGTTCTGTTTATATATTATGTAAATATTAATTTGTAATCAATTATTTTTTTTTCCTTATTAGTATATATATATATTTGTTTTATATACATACATACATACGTTTCCTAAGTTTTTGAGGGTGCTGAAATAGAATTCTTGGGCTAAAAAAATTTTCTATCACTTTTTACGGTGTAAAAGCTAAAATCTTTCAAGTGAAGAACTTTTAATATATATATATATATATATATATATATATATATATATATATATATATATATATATATATATATATATAGTTAAATAAGCTTACTCCAACTTAGACTTTTTAAAAAAGGTTTATTTCAAATACAATAAATATAACACTTGTGTCTAACAATGACTGACTAATAGCTACAGGACGGGTCGAACTGACCGCTACAATCCTAACTTACTTCTATTGTTCGTCCTAAAAGACGAGGTCATATATAGGGGTTGTTATCGGTGTGAAAGTAAATAGTGAATAAGGAAGCGAAGGGCGTAGGATAAGGGGTGATGACCTTTTACAAAGATTACTGCCTTAACTATAGGGGTTGTTATCGGTGTGAAAGCAAATAGTGAATAAGGAAGCGAAGGGCGTAGGATAAGGGGTGATGACCCCTTTTACAAAGGTTACTGTCTTAACTATATATATATATTTTTTAACAAGAACCGACATCGGATTCAGCATTAAAAATAAACAACCTTAAATACGAAATTTCAGCTAAAATGAAGTTTTTTGCGCCCTATTCAAATTAATAAAATAGTTCTAGAGAAATTTAATCAAGTATTGGTACTTGAATTTATTGTAGAAACATTGTCAGAAAAAATAATTTCTTCCTAACGGGGAAAAACAATGGATCATGGATATGTCTATCTATAGCCTACTGATTTTCCTAATTTACATTTTAGATTTAAAAGGAGCAAATTGCTTAAATTAATAACTTAATTAAATTAATGATTATTCGAAAGAAACAAAGTCGAGAGAAAATAGAGGTTTCAAACGTAAAAACGTCACATTCAAACCAATATAGCTCCTAAACGGCATATCCTAGTAACGAATGTTTTATAACAAATAATGTTCTCTATTAATTTTCTGATCAGGAAATAGTCGGCTGATTTTCAATCCGAGCGTAATCAACAGAACTAGCGGGTCAAAAAGGCCCACCACTTATAAATTGCAGGCAAACCGTGATTTTTTTTTCATTCCTTTCAATAATGCTCCTAAACCTTAACTAGCGACAAATTTTTTATAAGAAATAATATTCTCCATTAAATTTCTGATTAGTGAACAATCAACAAATTTTCCATCGAAGTATCACCAACAGAACTAGCGTGTTAAAAGTCCTTTCACTTATAGATTGTATGCCAACCGTGAATTTTTTTATTCAAACTAATAATGCTCCTAAACGGCAATGTTCTAGCAACAAATGTTCTCTATTAAATTTCTGATCAGGAAATATTCGGAAAATTTCCAATCCGAACAACATCAACAAGACTAGCTTGTCTAAAAGCCCCTATACTTATAACTTGCAGGCCAACCGTGATTTTTTTCATTCAAACCAATAATTTTCTTAAACGGTAGATCCTAGCGACAAAAGTTATATAGGAAATTATATTCTCAATTAAATGTCTGATCAGAGAACAATCGGCAAATTTTACATCGAAGCTAGACCAACACACCTGTTGGTAGATTTCTTACAAGTGACACATTTATTTCTCTCGTACTTTCCTTTAGGGATAAATCGTTAGGCTATAGTTCTGTTGGTATTGCTCGGATTGGAAATTTTTCGACCGTTTCCTCATCAGAAATTCAATGGAGAATATTATTACATGTATAACATTTCTTGCCAACACCTACCGTTTAGGAGCATTATTGGTTTGAAGGAAAAAAAATAACGGTTAGCGTACAATTTATTAGTATAAACATAAATTTGGTACCCGATAAAATCCCTCTGAAACTATTTCTGATTTTGAACAGGTCGCACAATATAACTCTGTTTCTAAATTTACTTTGGTTGAATTAATAACACAATGACCAAATCCATTTAATATTTTTAAAATTGTTCTACTTGTTAAATTTTTCAAAGGTCAATCAGACTTGTTATCGGCCGACGTCTAACAAAACGCTCATCATTTATTGCACTACCTGCATTACCCAGCCAATAAATTTTACTGGACCAGATAATACCTGCCATGTTCGTTTAGCCATTATTGGTACTTGGTACCTGATTCATAACTGCTACCCCATGGCATATAAATATCATTAAATATGTTTTGTTGGGCTATAAGTTAAATAAATTACAGCGTATGTAAATTTTTAGGCAAGTACAATAGGCAGTTCTGACATTGATTAGCAGTCATAAATTTTCATTCAGAAGAGTGGATAGATAACACCCATGCAGTAAAAAAAACAGGGGTGAGATAATAAGTTTTTTTTCCCTATCGGGCTCTTGGACCATATAGGTGTACTTTCACTGGGCCAACAGTTGTCAAAGGAGGAGATTTGGCCGAAATCATGCTCGACCTCCAGATTTTTATACAAAAAATGGAGTACCCATTTTATAGAGGCTGGATGTGTCTCAGGAAGGTTTCCTTACCTCCAAGTGGATCCTCATCCAGGGATCATTTAACCGAAAATAAATTTTACCTTACCCACTGAGCTACTGCGCCTCCTAAACTAATATTAGTAAAATATATAGAAAATTTACTAATATTCACAAATAATAAAAATAAGATTTATTATTACACATTTAATAGTTTTCCCAAAATTATAAATTTTACATTTGAAATAGCTACCATAATATAAGCAAATAATTAAATTTACTAACCATAAAATATGAAAATACTATACTGATGAAATGGTCAAACAAAAACTAAACAAAATATTATAAAAACAAAATACTACTAAGCAATAGGCAACAGGCAACATTTACTGTTATGATCCAATATACCAAAAACTTAAAATGATTGATAATTACATTGAAATGCTAAAAGTATTAACAGACAAATTAAACATAAATAAATAAAAATATAACTAATTAATAACTTAAACGATCATTGCAATTAGTATAAATACAAATGATTATCGAATATTAGAAAAAAAAAACAAAAATAAGAACATTACCTCAGATAAAACTATAGATGAAGGTAGGGTTAAAATAAATAAGAGTAATAGTAATGAAGTAATAACATAAAATGGAACAAGTTATGATAATTACTACAAATGTTAACAGTATTGGAACACCTACTATTTGTTCACAGTACTATGATTCTTCTGAGTTAAAAAAGGAATTGAAATGTAAACAAAAGGCATTAATAGTGAGGGGTACAATATAGTTCAAATCTACATCAACAAAATCATTTTCAGAAACAATAGTGAAAGTTATAAACAGTACTGCTATCTACTCCGGTCTTGCATTGGATTTAAATAAAAGTAAACATAATAAAAAAAAAATAAAAAAATTCTTTTTAATTTTAACTATAAAAATATTAATAAAATGGATAAAAAATATTTCATTTATAAAATTAATTGCTTCAATAAAAAAAAAAAAAAAAAAAAAAAATAAAAAATATATATATATATATATATATATATATATATATATATATATATATATATATATATATATATTTAAAAGAAAGCCAAATTTAATAAAAACACTAAATAAATATAAACATCTTGTAAAAATAGAAACATTAAAAATAAAACAGAATTGGCAAAACATGCTCTCTATTTTGGAAACACCTTTGATTTTCCCAATTCACAAATTTTAAATTTCAAACAAGAAACCTTTAATAGAAAAATATTATAATTGCTTATGTCCAAACAAATATTAAAGATGTACAAAACTATTAAATAGAATCTGAAAAAATAGGTTCTGATCAAGAAATGTTGATTAATAAATTGAGAATTTAAAGTTAAATTATTAATTTGATAATAATACATTAGAATACGCACATAAAATATATTTTATACAATGGATATATTTGTAAATAATATTATATTATTTTATTTAAATAAATGATTAATTTAAAGACTTTGATGAGTAATTGTATACTAATTGCTGTTAAATTTGTCTAATCTGAATATAATTGTAACATTAACATTCAAATATAATTTAATACTGTTTTAATTAAATTACTTATTGTTACAGTTATAATTTATGTCAAATGGATTCCATCAACTAATGCATTAGAATTATTGGTACCTACTCCTGCCTATTGGTACCTACTGTTTCAATTAAATAAATTATTATTTAATAGAACTTCATAAAAAATTGTATACCCATTGCTGTTAAATTTGACTAATTTGAATATAATTCTGATGTTAGTACTCAAAGATAATTGTATACAGTTTTAATTTAATCAATTGTTATATTTATATTTTTTGCCAATGTTATTGGTAATTGTAAATAAGAAAAGTGTTTAAAGATTTGAGGAATGTACTTAGAATATTATTTATAGCTAACTGTTATTCTAATGTCCAGTTGAGTAATGATGTTAGCTATAACAAATACCGTGTAAAATTGAGCTATAAAGTATAATTACCTCACCTAACCTTTTCTTTCTCTATGCCTACCTTTTGGCTATGCAGGGTTTGGGCATTAAGGCATATGGCTCCTGCTGCCAAAAAATTTGATTTATCCCAAAATCAACCTTATCATATATTGTGAAGCCTATAGTGAGAACTATGGAGAGGGGTATATACCAGATGACATATGGCTACTCATGCTTGCCCCCACCGATTCTCATGTCCTGGGTTGACCAAATACACTCTGCTTCACAGTTTAAGACTCTCTTCACAATGGAGCTCATTACATGTCTCTAGGCCTAGGGAGTGGGTGGTCTGTTTGGTTTAGAACAAAACATGTAATTATTTTATAATTATGAACAAAGGAAAACAGGCATGGTATTAATTGATGTGCAGAGACCTTTGATAATATCAGGTACAATGGGATAATATTCAAATTGCTTTACTACAATTTTTCCTGTATTTGATAGCATTAATAAAATCATATTTAACAAATGTTATGATGAAAGAATATATAGAAACCTGTTACTCCACAATACTTTCATTTACCACCTGACCCCCTCAGGTCATGGTTTTATCACCTATGCTCAACAGTACTAATATAAACAACATACCTAACACATTCAAAGTACTTTTTTGCGGATGATACTGCCTTTTATACTTCAAACTATAGACTGGACACAATCACAATTAAAGTTATTACAACTTAAAAAAAAAAAATAATAGAAGGATTTGCAATATATGGAAAGTAAATATAAATCAGGACAAAACCCAAGCAATACTGTTTAAAAATTAAAATTAATTAAAATTATATTCCTCAAACGACTGTTAACAACAAACCAATACCTGGGTCAAACCAAATTCAGTAATTAGGGCTTAACATGGATAAAAGATTTACATTTATTTCTAATATTGATTATGTCTCCAATAAAGCTAACAAAGCTCTGTGTACTAAATATCCGTATTTCAAGAGAAACACTAAATTAAGAACAGCTAATAAATTACTATTACATAAAACATGTTAACTACCTATAATAATATATGCATCCCCAATATTATGTTATATGCCAAAAACTAACTATAATAAACTACAAATATTTCTAAACAAATGCCTCAGAATTATGCATACTACTCAAACGTTTTTAAGTAGGTATCCACAAAGAATAGGACATACACTGCATTAATGCATACATTTTAAAATTTACAAAAAAATTTAGGTTACTTAAAAAGTTTAAATGTAAAAGAAAACACATTAAATATAGAGAACTATACAAAAAATTGTACAAAAACTATACAAAAAAAAATAAAACAGCAATACATTGATTATTTTAGTATAATAACCCACAATCAGCTAGATAGTTTAATTATTTTGTATTTTAAAAGTAACAATATTAGTTTCTTTTGGAAATGTATGTACATTTTTTTATGTTCTTTTAAATTAAATAATAAATTTGTTTTAATTTTTTTACTAGCTAAAGGATCACTATTTAAACTTGTGTTGTGAATCAGAAAACTAAGTCAGTTAGTTTGAATAAAAGTAGGGATTTAATTAAATAAATATGAGAAAAATTTAAAATAATTTTATATAAACTCACATATATAACATACAGGTAAATCTTTTTACAATTACTTATTATAAAATTACTTAAAAAATAAATAATAAATAAGCAGTGGACTAGGGCCAAATAAATTGTAAAATATATAAAATGCAACCTATGTTTCTAAAATTATTTAAATTATAGAACTCTATTTTCTAATTATAAACCCATTTCAGAGCAGTAGGAATTAAAACAAACCTTTCATTAATACAACACTGTAATTATTGGTTATAACATTGTAACAAATTAATATGTCAAAAGAAATTTACAGATAGACAAAAACTGTGGTCACTTTAATTTGGTACATAGCTGTGTACAACATTATCTAATGATCAAATTATGAAATATAGATATGTACTGAAAATATCTTTTTAATTCTGAAACATATCAAAATAAAATTCAAATTTGTATCAATTTATAAGAAATAAATAAATCTGTCTCAACATGTTAAGATGCTACAATAAAACAAAAAAAAAACTAGGTGTGTGTGTGTGTGTGTGTGTGTGTGTGTGTGTGTGTGTGTGTGTGTGTGTGTGTGTGTGTGTGTGTGTGTGTGTGTGTGTGTGTGTGTGTGTTTGTGTGCATGTGCGCATGTGCGTGTGTGTTTGTGTGCGTGTGTGTCTGTGTGTTTGTGAGTGAGTGAGTGTATAACATTATTTTCCTACAGCATAAATCATAAAATAGTAATCATTATTATTTTTAAAAAAAAACTTTTCATTATTGAAATATTCTAAGCCACTTAAACCATTTGTAACCTCATTTTTGCAACATGGAGAAAAGCAGACCACATTATTACATCGTTCATTTAAATTTTCATTCTGGCTTGGTTAAAAAAATATCCATGAATAAAAAAACTGAAGATCAATCACAAAAAGTGAAATCTTTTGACAATTGAATATTAATTATACCAAAACCATCAGTTTAATACAATTTTCAGTTAATACAATTTTCTTTTATGATTTTTTGACATTTAAACTAAATTTGAGTCCTTGGGATCATGCTGTTTAATAGTATGATATTGTGATTTGAAACAGAACTTTTGTAAGGCTAGTCTTCTCACTTTTGGTTCTCGTACAACAAACACTAGGAAAATTATGATTCCATGGAGTGTATAAAATGTATAGATGAAAATCCATAATTGAGGCATTGTATCTTGATTCTGAGAGCTTGTCACCAGCCATGATATAACTTCGAGGACCCAGTTCAGCCCCATTGCACAAAAAAGAAGTACAGACTCAATGAAACTGAAAAAGAAAATTAGTTATTAACTAATATGTTTACACATAACATTGCAATAAGACTAATAACAGAATATAAATATAAAATCAATCAATTCATAAGCATTGGAGATTGATTTTCCAGTATCATGGTTAATAATACATTAATTTCCTTGATTAAGCAGCAGTATGAGGTATGAAAATCATGAAGTATTTTAAAAATACAAAGTACAGTCAATGTCTCATAGTATAATTTTTTAAATATAATTTTATTTTTATTTCTTTTAATTTTTGAATTGGTCAATGCAGAAAACTTAAATATCAGTTACATTTCCTTACACCCTCAGGCTTTCTCATCTTCCGAAAAGTTTTTGATATTTTCAGGTGTACCTTCTTCTCTCATCTATTCCTCTCCCAGGAGGCCTACGCCTTGATCTCTCCTCCACAAGAACGTGTGATTGAGTGTTATAAAGTCGGTTCCTGAATTTCTCTCTATTCAGGCAGTTCTAATCAGTGGTTCCAAATTTTTTCACTCCCTCCTTCATCCACTTGCATAACTAATCTGGCTTTTTAGGTTGTATAATTTATAAAATATTTATTTAATAAACCTGTTTGAGGGTATCATTATCTTTTATTATGATTTACTGTCAATATTGCCAATCCATAACACCCTTTTAAAAAATATTCTACTTAAAAAAAAAATTTCCTTGATCTAGAATTTGTTTCTTTTATTGATCAAAAAAAAAAAAAAAATTAATATTCAAACAATAAGCATTGATAGAGCAGATGCTGTTATAGATAAAGAGTCAGACTTTTATAATGTGTCAAACTATTTTAAAATCTTAAAAAAAAAAAGAAATAAAATAAAAAAAATAATTTTTTTCTACTAGGGATTAGCCTCTGTACTGAAGTGCTTCCTCGCTTTTGTCCTTTGTTGGCAAGGTAACAAAGGATTCAAAATTTAAAGAAGAATAGTTAAATTAACAAGAAAGGAATATATGGGTATATAGGAGGAGGTCTTTGGAATGGAGATGGGTGAAGGTGAGGATGCTGCTGGACCAGGAGTTGAGGAGCAGCCTAGGTAACAAGGAGAGACTGCTTAGGATGTGAAGACCATGGACCAAGAGGTAGCAGAGGAAGCCTAGCTTTATCTTAGGACTTAGATAAGTACAAAAATGTAAATAAATAGTAGAATAGGTTTAGAATTTAAATTGTATTTTGACCCGTAAATGGATTAGTTGTAATATAATCCATAGATTGATACTTTTAAATATTATCCAATTCATTAATTGGGGATATTATATTTCTACTAAATTAAATATATTAGACATTCCATATCAAATCAACCAACAGTTTGGACCTTGACCTCTCCAATTTCTATGATTTTCGGTAGAGAAGTTGTACTTATGAAAACTATTTCAAATGAAAAACATCAAATTTTTCCAACTTTTAGTTTTTAAGTTATAAGCTTTTAAAAATTCTAAAAACTACTGTTTTTTGTTCTCACTATATATATTCGAAATCACATTATTGAAAAACTATTGCTCAAATAGAGAGCTCAAATTTGCAGCATTCTTTTCCATTTAAAATGCTCTTTAAATTGATATATCACTCGATGTTTTCTGTACATTTTGAATTTTTTCGAAACGTCCAAAAACGGATTTTGGAATTCCCAAAATGCGTCCCCTTCAATTATTTTGAAAAAAATATATGTGATTAATACTATATCTGACTACATCATGTGCGCAAAATTTCAGAATGGGACGGAAATGGATTCTTGATAATAAAAATATTTTGCTTTTTTATTTTAAGGGACATAAATAAAAATAAAAAGTAGTTGAGATATATTGAGGGACAAAATAACAAAATGTATAGAGCAGTCATTTTGAATCCAAAAGGTACATTTCGTTCTTCCTTCTACCCACATCCAAGTGCTTATGAGTTGAAGTTATCATCTCCTGCTTTGCAAAACATGTATTAAAAGGTTGTAAATAAAAGGAGATATTGTCACTTTTTGTAAATACTTCCTTGAGTAAAATATGTAAATGCTAGTAGCAAAATATTTTTCGGGGCGCTAATAACTGACTTTAGAATGCTACATATAAATAATTTACATAAGTGACTTACATTTGTTTTCTCATATTGAACATTATTTGTATTGCAACATCTTTCATTTTAATCAATGACCCCTTTTTGAACTTCATGTGTATGTAACAAATGATGAAAAGAAAAAACACCACTTTTACCAGTAAAATAATTGAAACAGGTCCATAGAAATAGGATAGTTTTGCAGTATCATCTGAAATCATAAAAAATAATATTGTTAATGGGAAATCATCAACCATGTGAAATAAAATAGCGTGTTGTAAGCATTGCAAGACTGGCCAATATCAGAAGTCAGGGGGGTCACAAAGAATAGGGAGACAATAGAGGTTTACCTCTGATAGACCGGAAGCCCGTCACATCTAAATTTAATTGGAACGACATGAATTTGTTTACTAACCCGTTTCATAGTATCATCTGCCTTGAAATGATATATCGTGGTGTGCCAGCCTGTATCCGTCGGAACACGGTGAGGCGCACGCTTAAAACCGCGCAAAATAGCAAAAAAATAATTGGAAAGGTATGTTCTTGAGTTTGCTCTCATTTTTTAGTGTATCCTTTTCTAAACACGAATCAAGTGATCTGGCAGCCGAAAGCCGTCGGAAACATGCCGCCAGACCGGTTTTTATATCGCGGGAAACTGACCCGAAAAGTGAAAAAAAATATTTATCTTTCATTTTTTAATATGTTATTAGGACTCATGAGAGTAGTTAAAATCTAAGTTTGCAACCCCCAAAACCAAAAGCGATTTTTCTAGAACTCTAAAAACCGCGAAATTTTAGCACTATTTTAATTTCTTCGTTTATATCTCGTAAAACATGAAAATTGGTGGGCATATTTGCAATATTAAAGAGCACTAAATTTGTGTTATTTGTGTTACTGTTTTACAAAAACACCTTCAGAAAATAATTTAAAAGAAATTTAACTAGCTTTAATTTGAGATGTAAAAGATATTCGTAAGTTTAATAGTTTTCATAAGGTTTTAAGATTGGAAAATCGGATTTGGAGAGAAAATCATACAGACTGGTTTGATAAGTGTGTGAGTCGGTAGGAACCGACCCATTTCAATTTTAATTTACTTATGTATATATATATATTATATATATATATATATATATATATATATATATATATAAGTACCTATTTTTGTATTTAAAAAGATGTATTAGTACGAGGTATTATTTATAGGTATTAATTTACTTATGTATATATATATATATATATATATATATATATATATATATATATATATATATATATATATATATAAGTACCTATTTTTGTATTTAAAAAGATGTATTAGTACGAGATATTCGTACTAAGGAAAGGTTTCCTCAATTCGAGATTACCTAGAAACCTCGCTCTTTCTGCTGGGGCAAGAATATGGCCACAATAAGAGGACATGTGAGAAGAAATTGGCATGTAGATGCTGTACCAAGACCAGGCAAAAGGCTAAAGATTTGCCGAAGAGGGGAAAGGGAGTGGCCCAGCACCAGGAGTTGTGTAGCAAACAAGAGAGCGGGGAAAGAGATCCAGCTTTGAGTGCGGGAAGCAGGGAGTGCCAGATACACCTGAAAATCGGGCAGCGTAGGCTGCAGATTCTGCAGGACAATATGTATCGAAGATGAATGGTCGCGGATAAGCTTAGAACTTTCACCCAAAGCTGTAATATCATGATTATTCAGGGGGCATGGTGTCAAAGGAACTTGGTCAGAGGTTTTGTGTCACATCAAAGTTCTTGGCTTTGAGCAGTGGAGAGAGGAGGCCTTACTTATCACTAACCCATCCCATCATCATGAAACTAATATATACCACAGTGGATAAGGCGGCATGCTATAATAGAAGTGGAAGAATTTCGTTCGTCCTCTTGTCCTCCTACAAGACACCGAGACCGGTGAACATAGAAGAGCACATCACCGCTGTGGAGGCTGTTGTCCTTAGGTACGGAAGTGTGATAGTTTGTTCTGACACCAACACCTGGAGCACTGCATGGGATTATGTAAGAACAGACGTCAGAGGACGAGTTGTTGAAGAATGCGTGTTGAGGCGTCAGCTCGTGGTCATGAACAAGCTCTCTGGTCGGATATTAGTAGAAGCAAGTTCCAAGAGTTGGATCCATGTGACATTCGCCGCAGCAGAAATGACTAGACGAGTTGCACACTAGAGCCCAATGGTCATACACAAGCACTGAACACCGGGTCATAGTGTTAAGTATATTGGAGGAAAGCATAGCCCAGGAAGTTAAGAAGTACTTTGTGAACCAGACAGTAAACTGAGAGGATTGTTCCAGTACATTGGAGGGAGTACTGACAGACAGAGAAAGGGAAGAGATGGCGTTAATGGAAGGTGAGTCAGTAATCAATTACAGAGTGGCGATGCTGATAGGCGACATCCAAGAAGCGGCAAGGACTGTGTTGAGTCCGATGGTGGATGCCCGCCCCAACAGAGCTGAAGAGAGGTCAGAGTGCAGAGAGGAAGTTCAGATAGCAGCACTCAGATATGAATAAAAGCATAGACAGAGGATATACCGAAATGATCTGTTTCATGAGGAGAAGAAATCCTGGGACGAGTTCGTAATCAAGAAAACAGAGAATTCCAACTGCGGTCCCGCTGACCGCTGACACTGTTTTCTTGTATTTATATGTCTTTATGTATTTTAATCGGTATTCGACATGTTAAATATTGTAATATATATTTTATATATTACATACATTAAAAACAACATTTATTATGATTTGTTGTTTATTTTCCCTAACCTCTATAATCCGAATTTTTAACTGATCAGAACATCTTGCAACATTTAGTTCGGATTAGCGAGATTTCTCTGTATCAGCAATGATGAAGGACTAGGCTCTGATATATAGATATGTCTTGAAATATTATCTATCATCTGAAGTTATTGAGTGATTATCACCTTATTTAAGAAGAACGTTAACACAACAGGAACAGACAATTTGATTTTCTAAAGCTGCCTCTTTATTCTATTTAATGACAGATATAAAACAAATACACTGAAATGTGCTCAGAGAACAAAGAATTCTGTAAAAATTTTATGAACTTACCTTTCCAAGTTTCCAGAACAACATTAGGCTTTATCATGTACGATATAGGGACCATAGAAGTCAGATCCATTATTGATGAGATTGCCAAGATGACAAATGGACATCCCCAACCATAGACTGAGTACCAGAAGAACGCACTTCGACCTGATGAACTTCTCCTCGTGCTTAAAACTTCATTTCTAATTTAGAAAAAAAAATAATATATATATTTTTAATATGTTGGTGTTCAAAATAAAAATGATTTATGGATGCTAAAATGAATTTATGAGATTTTAACCAACAGAGAATTCAAATCATTATTTTAATTGAATAAGAATGTTTAGAGAAATAGAAAACATCTCTTCCTCTGAAACGAAGATGTGATTTAAAGTTTAGTCGGAAGTGGGGTTGGGCGATAGTCGATAGTTACTATCGATATATCGATAGGTCATACCTATAGATGGTCACTATCGATAGTGTCGACTATCAATAGATCTTTTTTACCCTGGTTTTGAAGCTCTCAGAATTATGCTGATCTGTCTCTGTCCAGTGTCGAGTTCTTTTGAAATTGAATTCGGAATTCCTAGAGCTCAAGGGTTCTCTTCTATAACTTTGATGCTGCACCGGACGTGTCATTATTTAATTCTCCGTAATTACTAATTACATTATGTTGGTTAGGACACATAGTCTCACACTTGTGCAAATAAACCAAATTCGCGGTATTAATTATTGGCTCTTTTAGGTTTTTATAATCTTAACTTAACTATAAGAATAAGTTAAGCTGTTTAATTAAAGATCTTTTTCTACAATTCTTCGAAAATTTTGTATAGCGTTTTCTCTTCGTTCCCCTACCCTTCCTGGCACCTCTTTATTGTATTTGCCAGTTGTTAGTTCAATTTTGCTTCAGATCTCATTCCGATCAGTAGTCGAGTAGTGCCAATATGTCACGAAAATCAGATTGTTTCATTAAAGAAGAAGAAAAAAAGTGTGAAGTGTTTGTTATGCAAATTAACTTTTCAAACAAGTTCTAATACGTCCAATCTGTGAGACCATCTCCTGAGACGGCATCGAGATGTCTACAAACCTACCTCGAAATCTACCGGAACGTTTTCTTTTGGAGAGGCTGGTTCAAGTAAGTCAGATCATTCTAGAACTAGAGCCATATTACGAGACCACTTCCACCACCATGTATTCTAAAACCAATTTAAGAAAAAAAGAACTGGATTCAGCAGTAGTTGAAATGCTCTGTTAGGACAAGCAACCTTTTAACACAGTTGACCGGAAAGGCTTTTGGAAGATGTTCCGAAAAATAGACCCACGGTACTTCCTGATCGTAAAGTTTTACCAAGTCGGTGATGAAGTCAAATGTCTTCTTGTGGAAGAACTTAAAAAGGCGGAATACCTGAGTGCTACCACAGATATATGGACGTCGATCACTGGGGACTCTTATATATCCATTACCATTCATTGCATCAATAAAGAATGGGGGCTGAAAACTAACATTTTGAAAAGTGCATACTTTACTTATTGCATAGCAATAAACATTTCTTGAGTATTCGATGATACATTTGCTGGATACGAAATCAAAGATAAAGTAGTTTGCATTGTTTCAGACAATGGAACTAACATGATAAATGCTGTACACGTTGGCAAAATTGTACATTTGAACTGTTTTGCGCATACATTGCAACTAACTATGCATGATGCTTTAAAATATGAGCCTATTGTAAAACTTGATGAAAAAGCTAAGGCGATCATGACAGTTTTTAAATCTAGCAATGTCGCACGAGAAATTTTGAGTACTAAACAAGTAAAACAGAACAAAACTATTTTAATGGTGATCCAAGAAGTAGCAACTCGTTGTAACAGCACCTTTTTTATGCTGAAATGTCTTCTGGATATCGGGGATCCATTGATTTTAGCCCTTTCAAAGCTGGATTCTACACATGCAAGTTATTTCACTGCAGTGGAAATAAAAATCATTCACGACTTTGGAATGATTGCATCATGGAAGAAGAAGGCATTTTTAAGTGATTTAAATGCTAAAAACGCACAGACGTGGCTAAAAAATACGTTAGCTTCATTCAAGAACGCTTCTAGTAGCTTGGAGGAGCAGAATGAAAGTGGAGACGATTCCACATTGACATCAACAACCGAATCGCACATTCAGGAACCCTCTACATATAAGGAAAGATGTAGCAGCGTTCTCATTCACGTTCAATGCAAAAAAGATGAAGACATGCATCTGAGAACATGTACTGCAGATTCCATTAACACAATTAGCAATTACATACAGCAACACCCATAGCCGAATGAAGCTTGACCATTACAATTCTGGAGAGAAAAATAAGTACATTTGCGTTCCAGGCTCATCTGTACCCTCCGAACGTGTGCTTTCTTCGGCCGGGAAAGTTATTTCTGAACCATGGACAAGACTAAGCCAAAGGAAAGCAGAAATGCTAGTTTTTCTTTCAGGAAATATGAGACTCAAGGAGCACACTTGACTCTTAAAATTAACTATTTCGTTTTTGTTTTTTTTTTCCTGAAGATTTGATTTATCCATTATTATTGTAACCATGTAAATTGTAAATACTTTTTTAAAATTCAAATAAATTAGTTTTTTTCTCTCATTTTTATGATATAATCTTATAATTTATAATCCTGCAAATTTCAAATAGTAAGCAGATAATTGAATTTAATTAAATTAGTTGAAATTCTTTATTGAATAGCTTTGGAAAAAAAGGAAGCAACTATCGAAAAACTATCGATATCAATCGATAGTTTTCAACCGATAGTATCGTCCTATCGATAGTGCTAACTATCGACTACCGCCCAACCCCAGTCGGCAGTGGGTTGAATGCCACAATTAACTCAAATCCGACAAAAAATGGAGGTGGATTTTTTTCCCTAGGCTTCCTTAAAATTTATACTTACCTTATTGCTCGCCATGTGTGAAAACACAAAAAACATTCAACCAAAAGAAGCTAGCAACAAAAGAGAATTGTTTCAGGAATGCTGAAAAAAAAAGTTCATTAGCTCCTATCATTGTAGAAATATATATTGTAATTATTTATATAAGGTATAGTGCAGATGCTGCTGGGTCTGACATATAGAGTATAGAATATCAAAGAACTGACACGCTGGTGGAAGAGGCAGCATATGCTCCAAGCCTTGACACATCTCAGGTACCAAGGTGTCAACTCTATGGTATTACATACTCAGTGGTCAGACAGCATGTAGGAAGCCCCTGATGGCTTGGGGTAAGTACACAAAGTACTTGAATGATCAGGTATAAACCCTTGAGGCAGACTGTTATGAAAAGGGTCCGTTATGGGAAGCCCAAGTGACAAAATGGTGAATCCAAGAAGACATGCATATATATATATATATATATATATATATATATATATATATATATATATATATATATATATATATACATATTATATAAATTATACATTACATGTGTGTGTGTGTGTGTGTGTGTGTGTGTGTGTGTGTGTTGCTAAATAATATTATCGCGGGTAAGAGCTTTTTAAAAACTTTTATGATGAATGACACATGAAATCAAATACAAGTTTGCTTCTACAATAACTAATACATAATGACTACAAGACTGACGGGAAAAGAATGTCCTGACGGATGGGTATAGAATGCCCCTTATGGCGGCTGGTGGGGGTAGGTTTATACAGGGTAGGAAAAGGGATTGATACATGTTTTTTATTTATATTGCTAATACCATTTAGGTAAAATTCACTCCTCTCCCCCTAGTTCCAAGGTCCCCGACAGAACAAAGTGTAAACAGATATCTTAGTATAAATAAGGTTAGACTTAATACAATTCTTAATTCCTTATGAATATGGATTTTATACAATTGATAATTTCTGTACAAAAAAGGATTGGACCTTATACATTTCTTAATACCTTGCACACTAATTTAAGACTATATTTACAAAAATACAGTGATTATACATTTCAGAGTTCCTTACGTGCTAAAGTACACTTTTCTTCAAGTATTAGATTGAAACAATAAAACAAACAATAAAAATATAACAAAATATTCCTTAATAATTTACAATACATTTTAATATAAATACATTACTTTAAACAAAAGGAAAGATGAAAGAAGAGTGTTTAAATTAGTTTCTACCATTAAAAATAATAATTCTAAATTCAAATTACGCAAATTAAAATAATAATATTTTAAATCAAAATAATAGTCCAAATAATCTTCTAATTACGGTTAATAATAATTTCAAAATAAAATACGTACTTTTCGTAATTATACATTACATAATGGATACAATTAATCAAAATAATATTTCAAAACAAAATAATAATATCCTAATATTTATTACAGTGAATATTAATATTAATTACAAAATAAATGATTAAAATTGGTTAAATTTAACATTATGGTGAAATAAAATAATAATTTAAAGAATCTTCTAATATTAGATAATAAAAAAATATGAAACTAAACATGAAACTAAATATGAGTTATATTTAAACTAAACATGAGTTATGTTTAACGAAATACAAGTAATAGAAAAAGCTACATAGTTTAAATAAATAACTTGCAATCCTCAGAATATAAATATATCTAATTCCTTTATATTCTATATGAATAGGCTTATATTAAACAAATAAACATTTCTTCTTAAAGAAGATTCAATACAATTATTATTCTCATGTGGAATACCTATTCCTGGAAATATCAACCACTCCCTCCTCTTTACTATTTGCTGTGGTCTACCGACCTCCCCATGTTCCCTTTGATGACGCTTTCGAAACCTCTCTAGTCCAATTAACATCAGCCTACTCCAACGTCATAATCTCCGGCGACTTTAACACCAACATGGTATCCGAATCCTATGATAAATCCTTCCTCATCAATTTGTTCCATTCCATAAATCTTTATCTGGTTCCTTTTCTTCCTACCCGTCACACACAATACTCAGATACCTGGCTTGACCTATTTATCACTGACTCCCCCGATAAAATTCTTTCATCATCCCAGCACCCGGTTCCTTTTCTCTCCTCACATGATCTAATCCAGATTTCGTATGATTTACCAACCAAATCTTTTGCCCCAAAAATTGTTTCCTTTCGAAATCTGGACCTCCTATCATTCGAATCCGTACAATCTGACCTCGATTCCATCCAATGGGATATAATATATTCCTTTACCTCGATTGAGCCGATGATCTCTACCCTCACCGCAAACCTTCATTCAATTTTAAATACCCATGCTCCTCTAAAAACCCTAAAGATGCACCGTCCTTCTGCTCCATGGCTGACAGCTGAGATTAGAGTGCTGATGAAAAAAATGGAAGCAGCCAGACGCAAATTTCGTCGAACTCGATTGCCATCAGATTACACTACCTTCAAAATTTTACGTAACCAAACCCAATCCGCCATCCGATACTCTAAATCCAAATACATGCATAATTCCCTTTCTACCGCTCCCGATTCTAAATCCAAGTGGAAAATCCTAAGAAAACTAACCTTTCCTGACCCCAACTGCAACTCCTTTCCTGTTTCACCCGATGAACTAAACCAACATTTCATTTCATTAGCTCCGAACCCTCCGCTCGATGCGGAAATAACTTACCCTAGCTTTGATCCAGCCAACTTCTTCTTTTCCCATGTGTCCTATGATGACATACTCTCGGTCATTAAGAAATCCCGCACAAATGATTATGGACCCGATAATATTCCAGTTAAACTCATCAAAGCATGCCTTCCCGCACTTATTCCTATCCTTCACCACATTTACAACCTTTCCCTTCAACATTCGATATTTCCTTCCTCTTGGAAATCAGCACTAGTCCGCCCCTTGAGTAAAATCCCCAATCCCGCCTTCCCTAGTGACTTCCGTCCGATTTCCCTCCTCTCCAACCTATCCAAACCACTGGAACGGATCGTTCAGTCCCAACTCTCAGTTTTCCTAGAAGAAAGCTCCCTCCTTACTCCATATCAATCCGGTTTCCGCCCTGGATACTCCACCCAATCTGCCCTCCTGAAAATAACGCAAGACTTACACTCCGCAATTGATCGCCAAGATATTACCATCCTTATCCTTTTAGATTTTTCAAAGGCTTTCGATAATGTTGACCACAACATCCTTCTAGCCAAACTCCGAAACCTATCCCTCTCCAAATCTGCCTTACTTTGGTTTAAATCCTTCCTTTCCAACCGATCACAGTATGTAGTCATTCCAAATAAACCTCCGTCTAAGACCCTACCTCTTTCCCGTGGTGTTCCTCAGGGATCTTCACTTTCGCCCACACTCTTTTCCGTTTACATTAATGACCTTCCCCTTTCCATCCGTCACTGCCGGTATCACCTTTACGCAGATGATCTCCAAATCTATTTATCCTTTCCCAATTCTGACCTATTGCAAGCTACTAGAAAAATCCAGGAAGACTTGGATCGAATCTATAACTGGGCAGTGACGAACAAGTTGAATTTAAATACTGAAAAGACCAAAGCGCTTGTAATAGGTTCGAGTTACCTCCTGAAAACCATACCTCCTATCCCCCCCATTTTCCTGAGCAGTGATCCTATCAAATTCTACCCCTCAGTCAAAAATCTCGGAGTCATTTTCGACCAAACCCTATCCTGGAAAAACCACGTATCCGAAATTTCCCGACGCACCATCCCAATCCTAAAACGTCTCAATTACGTTCGCAATCTTCTTCATTTCGAAACCCGCAAATTACTAGTATCTTCCCTTATCTTCCCCCACTTCGACTACTGCTGTGCTGTGTATGGGGGTGTTTCTGGTGATCTTGAGGCCAGACTCAAAAGACTGTTTAACTGCTGCATTCGTTTTATCTTCGGGATCCCCAGAGGCGCCCATGTTTCAGAATTTTACGCGGAGTTAAAGTGGCTCTTTCCTTCCTACCGTCGCCAGTATTTTCTGGCATCCTTTCTCTACCAAACAGTGAAATCCCAACGTCCACTTTACATTTCTCAACTCCTTCAGCTCAAATCCTCCGTTCTTACCCGCCAAACCCGTTCCCGCCCATCAGATTTGTACAGCCCTGCTCATTGCTCCGCTGCTTTCGACAGATCATTCCTAATCCGATCCTCGTCCTTATGGAACTCCATCCCTTACACCATTCGCCATTCAAACACCCTTTCCGCTTTCAAACATCACTTATTTAACTACCTACTGTCCATCCAGATCCATGAAAACTGTCATTAGCCACTCAATAGTTATATAAAATATAAAAGCTTTGTACACGAAATTTTATTGTTTTTACACAATTGATTCACAAAATGAATCAAAATAATTCTGTTTCTTTTTATTAATATTTTTAAGCTTAATTTTGATTTGTTAACGTTATTAATTACTATTTTATGATATTTAATAATATTTTATAACCATCTTGAGGCTCTGATGGCCCCTAATTGTACATTATTTTTTATTCTTAAGGGACTTAAGGTCCCAGAATAAATAAAGAACTTTTTTATTTTTTTTTTTATTATATTTTATAAAAACAAAAAGATTTTTAAGTAACTTTAATATTATTATTCAAATTAAAATCAAATATTTTTACTCAGATCCACTATCTGGATCGTACAAGTTATAATTATCAGAATTATCCAAAATATTTACGAGAAGGGATTCGCTATTGTCGCGCAGTAGGCAAAGATCTATTTTTAGGTGGACAAAATTATTTTTTTGAGTTGTTCAATGTTTTTGAGGTCACTGAGTAAGGGAAAAATCTTTTAAAAATTCTTAGACCCATATTTTTTAGTATATCCAACAAACTAATGCTGTACACTTTGAGAAAATAGTTACAAATAAAAAACCTATGCGATAGAACTTTTAGAACATTTTTCCTGTTTTTGGGAGGTCAAAATCTATAAAAAATCCTATGCAGTTTTTTAGTTGCAGACCTGTGTTATTGATTTATAACATTAAAAATTCTTGATTCTAGAAAATCATAACAATATACACACACATGTCTTCTTGGATTCACCATTCTGCCACTTGGCATTATATATACATAAATATAAATAAGTAAATATATATATACACACACACACACACACACACACATATATATACTAAAAAAGCTCTTAAAGATTATTTATTACTCTATAAGAGTAATATAACTATCAATAAGATTATTATAACTCTTAAAAAGACAAATTAAATAACATTGATAGTGAGTTTTAAATATTGGGTTGTATAAGAATTGTATCCCAATAGATAGTTTGTCACTTATTTCTAGAAAGCCTTATTCAATGCAGCCATGAAATAGAAAAGGTTATAATATGTAGAACATTCTACATAAACAACTATCCTAGATCCATATTAATTCATGTAATCCACAATTTCTTTTTTTGTGATTTTTTTTTATATTAGTTTTTTATATTCATTCTATTTTAAATTGATATTTACAACTGTATTTGGATTTTTAAATCTCAAATATATGCATTTGAAAAGTACAAGTATGTTATCAAACAAATCTTTATGCATAACATTAATTAAATTATAAATCAGTAATATGTAAAATTTATTTACCAATGCTTTTGCAGGCATCCTGAACTAACTTATCACCCTCAAACTGGAAATAAGAGAGAATTGCATATGTTATTGTGAGGCAGGATGAATAACATATCAATATCTTACCATTTATAGTTTGCAATTCTCCTATAAGGAGGTATATAGCCATTGTAATAATCAAGAATAGAATAGATATCAGGCAACCTAAAATAACATTATATAAATTAATTTTTTGTCACAATTTGTAGTTTCCTAAGTCAATAATAAATAAAAGATAAAAATGGTTTTTAGAACTGAGTTGTGTCTCTAAAATAGTTTCTTAAATTCAGTATGATACTTGATCCGCTAATAAAGAACTTCCAATGGAGCGCTACCAATAGGTAATTTTTCTACCTCTATATGTTATGTTATATTCTTAGTTGGGAAAATTTACTTGATATATTTTGTTATATAGTCAAATTTAAATTAATAAGTTTTTTTAAAAAGTGGTGTAGCACTTCATAAGGGAAGTTTTAATAGTCAGATATTTAAATAAAATATTTAAATATTTTGTTTGAGAAAAAAAAAATTAAAAATTATTGATTTTATTACCAATTCACTGAATTATGTGATAGATATTAAACTATTTTGTCATATATTTTAATCATAAACATACACAAACTGTTCCTCCATTCAATTTTTTCTTGATTAATCAAAATACATTAGAAACAATATTATTAAGATTATGGTGGTTTCTAAGGAATTTTGAATGCTCTTAGCAGAGTATAAGATTATAAACAATAGGTATCATAAGTGTTTCTTTGTTGGGAGGAAAAAATTATATCATTTGCAATCTTTTAACAGTAATGAATATTTCTAATATTGTTCGATTTATCTATGTTTCACTTTTTTTATAAAATGAAATAGTACTAACCAATTTTGAATAACACTATTCCTAAGCTGTTCCGGTACTGATCAGGGGGAGGGTAACATATCATTGCTACAGTAATAGCTGAACCATTAGGCTCCTTAGAACGTTCTAGGCAATATTTATCTGGTGAAAGAAGCTGAAGATCACTTTCATTACGATAAGGAAGTTTAAGGTAACCAGATGGAAGAAGATGAAACTCATCCTGTTTGTTAATTCTTGGATTCAGTTGATACCTATGGAATTCAAATAAATTGATACCAACTAACAATATTATTGAACTTATGTATACAAAAGAAATTAAAAAAAAAAAAAAAAAAAAAAAAAAAAAAAAAAAAAAAAAAAAAAAAAAAAAAAAAACCTTTATTGTATAACAGACATTTCAATAAGTGTAACACATTTTTACAAATTAAAGGGAATCTTAGTGTCTAGCTATAGTAAGTTTTAGGTTGCAAACATAGATATGTTATATTGGAAGATTGAGGAATAAGTTTTTGTAGAATATGATTGACTTCAAGAGACTATTTCGGAAAGAGTAGCTCTGATAATAAAATATTTTAAAATAGTTTTACAGTTATTCTATTGGACAAGATCTAATTAATGAAGATATAAAGTGGATAAGGTAGGTAGGTAAATATACATAAAACAAGAAGCAATAAAGGAAGTATTATTATCTTCCTCTATCGGCTCAACAGGCACTGATGCTACCCTTGGCCTGCTCAACAATAGCCAACCATCTTCCTCAACAGTCGCTTCCATGACAGAGATCACTTGCTGCTGGAGATCCTGGCCTACGCCATCCCTCCATCAACCCTTTGGCCTACCACGTGGACACTGGCCATCAGGGAAATTTTTGTATACTCTCCTGGCCACTCTATTATCACTCATCCTCCATATTGGTGCTGGTATTGGTGGGGGTAACTACTATGGCAAGTGGGCTTATTGGTTCTAGTTGCCAACCCCTGACAGCTACTAAGAGGTTGCTAACAATTAACAACCACTGCGGGAGGGGGACCATCACAAAGCAAATATTAATTGAGCCAGATAGACTCTAACCCAAACCGTTCAAAACAGGGCACACATGATTTATGTATTAACATACACAGCCATTACGGCTCTAGCATGATTCAGCTTTGTATAACAGAGCTTATATGTAACCCAGTAGTGGTTGCAATAATTATTATGCATTGATAAACAGGGTGTATCGCAAGTAGATGACAATCAGCAAGATGGAGAAACTAGATAAAAAATGTAGTTAAACAACGCGAACCGCATGTTTGTGTCTCATTCCGTTCCAGACATATGCCGTTCCAAAGGTTATTTCGAAAAAACCGTGGTTTTTGTAGGAAAACCTACATTTTCTCTGCTTTCATACATTTTTTTTTTTTTTTTTTTTTTAACGTTCCATCACAGTTTTGAAATCAGTATTAAATTTTCCTTAAGTTTTATGCACTTTCAATGTTCACAAGTATCTTTTTAAACTGCAATAATATATCAAAAAATAAAAATTTTAAAAACTTTTTGTTAGGACAAACTTTTGAGGATCACTACTCATCCAAAAAAAAAGAGAGCAAGCTGCCGAATCACACAAAAGTTGTGAAATTTAACTACCTTTCTACTCAGAACTGCAATTATCTCTCAATTTCGTATTGCAATTGGAATGGAACGGGAAAAATAACTAATTTCATGATTATATTGTGTGGTCTTATCTTCAATAAATTCAATTTATTTTTTATGTAAATTACAAAGAAAAATTAAATTAATTCTTACATTAAAGTTAAATGGTAAAGAAAATGTCTGAAAATTATAAAAGTTGCTGGAACTGGCCTCCTCCTCGCAGTATACACTGACTACATCTCAGTAGCTACATGTAGCTCTTCGAATCTCCACATGGTCAGCTCTTATTGCTACACATGATTCGCGAATTCTTGCGATGAGGTGATTAATGTCCTTAATGGGTACTCTGTACACTCCGATTTAAGCCTGCCCCAAATATAAAAATCAAGTGTCGTCAAATCAAGGCTTCGGGCCGGCCAATGAACGGGTCCATATCTCACTTCCTCAATCTACAATACCTTCCTGGCTAATGTTGATTGAGCGAATTCGTCATAGCTCGTCTATAATGCGCTGGCCACCCGTCCATTTGCCACCACAGTGGTATTGCTTTGAGGAGTGCCGTGCTTACATCATCCTGAAGTAGATCATAAAAAGGGATGTTAGGCCTCTCGTGGCCCTGTTGAACATACCATCGCCCAAACACCATCCGTAGCTCAATATCACGGGGTAGCGAATCCTGGACAGTAGTCAGGTAATTAAGCCTTACATTTTGTATCGTATTTAAATATTATCATATTTGTATTGAATTTTCTTTGTATTATTTTTTTTCTTTCTTGGTTTTACCTGTATTTTTTCTATACTATTTTTTATTTAAATTTTTTTTCTCTGCCATGCTTATATTCATCGTAATTTGTATCGTTTTAAAAATTTTTTTAAATATTTTTTATTTTATTCACTTGTTTTACTTTTATATATATATATATATATATATATATATATATATATATATATATATTTTTTTTTTTAATATGTTTTGTATCTTACTTATATATTATTGTATTCTGTATAGTATTAATTTTTATTGTATAATTGTTTTAAAATTATTTTTATTGATTTATCGTCATTATATGTATTGTATTTTGTATCGAATTTATATTTTTTTCTTTTAAATATGTTAATTCAATTGTTCATTATTATTGCTACAAGTACATTATAAATCTCTTTCAAACAAACAAATCAGGTAGTATGAAAATGCATCGAGTCAAAAACTAATAAAACCGTTAAATCTTGAATTAAAAAAAAAAAAAGTATCCTTAAGGTCCAAAACTAATTTTACGTGGGGTAGGAGAGTGACCAAGGGTGTCCTTCGGCCGCCAAATCCGCTATAACGGTACTGTTTTTCTGCGAGGATCTGACGATTTTTGGCGGCCGAAGGACATCCAATTTCCTTCCCCACTTAGAATTAGTTTTCGTATCTTTAACTATTTCATTGGCATTTTAAGATGGCGGAAGGACATCTTTGAGCCACATATACAGGGTGTCCCGAATTTAAATGGCAAACCTTCAGGAACTTATAGGGGACCGAAAAACTAAGACAAAAAGTCCTTTAGAGATTTGCTCGTTTTTGCTTAGTTTTAGAGAAAATTGCAAAAAAAAAGAAACAATACAATAATGTTACAGGTAGCGATTATCACCTTTCAAAGTTCGTCAGGCTTGGCAGTGAGATATGTAAACACTTAATGTTATCTTTTACATTCTTTTATTTGTTTACATTTTGGCTTCCTTCTAGGATTATAATTCCTAAATCAGTCTTCAGTCAGTTACTCAGATATTTTTGTGTGAATAGCATCAGCCACAATGCCGCATACATATTCTAATGTTGAATACGCTGATATGATTTTTGTGTTTGGTATCTGTGTATGGTTTCTGCGGCAAGCAATATGGCGAACTTTGAAAGGTGATAATCGCTACCCATACCATCATCAAAAAGTTCAGAATTTATTACCTCAAGATTATGTCAAGAGATTGAATTTTAGTAACTGGTTTCTTGACGAAATTCGCGATGATAATTTATTTCCATTGAAAATTATATGGACCGATGAAGCTACCTTTACAAGGAAAGGTATTGTTAATCAAAGAAATTATCATGTATGGGCTCTTGCAAATCCCAGAGCTATTAGAGAGAATAGGTTTCAGCATGAATTTGCTATTAACGTTTGGCTTGGAATTTGGAACGGATTACTGGTGGGACCATATTTTTTACCTGGAAGATTGAATGGTATTACATTTACACATCTTTTGGAGAACGAATTTTCTAATTATTTAGATGACATTCCCTTACAGCAGCGGATTGAAATGTGGTTCCAACTCAATGGATGTCCAGCTCATTATAGCAGAGTTGCTCGAGCTTGGCTGGATATAAATTATCCACAACGATGGATTGGACGTGGAGGAGTAGTACCTTGGCCACCCAGATCACCTGATATGACACCCATAGATTTCTTCGTATGGGGAACCTTGAAGCAGAAAGTTTATTCGGTGTCAATCAACTGAAGAGAGCAATTAAGAGACCGAATCATAGATGCAGTGCACCAAATATCATCAGAACAATGTTTAGCTGCAATTTATCAAGTGAGTGCTAGATGTAATACTTGCATTGTTGCAAGAGGACAACATTTTGAGCAATATTTACATTGAAAAGAACATAACATAAATATAAATGTAAATAACTAAAAATAAAAATGAAAAATTGTTTTGTTTCTTTTTTTGCAATTTTCTCTGAAACTAAGCAAAAACAAACAAATCTCTAAAGGACTTTTTGTCTTAGTTTTTCAGTTCCCTATAAGTTTCTGAAGTTTTGCCATTTAAATTCGGGACACCCTGTATATTAGTTTACGTCCTTAAGGACACTATTTTGAAATATTCCACGATTCAATGATTTTAAGATGGCGGAAGATGACTGAATGGTTAATCCTATCGAATGCCTTCATTACTTTAAAAAATACTATAAACTGGTTGTGGTGCCTACCCTCCACACAGTCCGGTCAGCCTTGATGCAAAACGAATGAGATTTTGGTATTGCTTTTTCGGGCCTGCAGGAAAACCTCAACACAATTTTCCATACACACACAGAGGTTCGTCTCAAGGCTTGCCTTAGGGTTTTCCTCTGCGTGTGGAGCCACCTTTACATTACATTATTATGAATATGAATGATTATGTTTAACCAACAATACAATTTGCGTGATGTTACAGTAATGTAATGAACTTAGAATGTTATGAGCTTTTGTGTGGTTGTGAAAAAAATCTGTGTTTGGTTAGAAAAAAAAAATAATGTAAAGAACAATTAAACAATTAATATTTAAACAGAAAATAATATGAAAAAAAAGTACAAGGTTCGTCAGCAAATCAAATCAAAATCGATATTTTTGATAAATTTAACTAAATCAATTCGGAATTTGGTAAAAAGTATATGTTCTTTCTCAGGCCAGGTACCATATTTTAAAATTATACTTTGTATTAATTTGTACCATTGCCTGTCAAATAATTTGCAATCGTAATGAATATGCCTTAAATTTTGTATTTGAACGTCATCGTGTCAGTTTGTATGATATTAAAGCGGTTTAGGTACGATTTGGTGTTGCCATGTTCTGTGAGAAATTGTGCCAATTTATAATCGTTACTTTGTATCTTTTTGTGATTATGTTTTGTTATTTTTATTGATTTGTTACATAAATTTTGTTATATAAATTGATAATTCCAGGACCTATATCTAATAATAACACCCACAGCAATAATTACAAATAAGTGCGGTGTACTTTGCATATTTGATTTATTATTAACTATCTAGTTAACTCCCTACTGTTACTATTAATTATATTCATGTTGTACCGACTCATTAGCTTAACCACTATATCTCATTAACTATATATCTACCATTTCTTATATTTACCTATTATATTGTTATATTTACTCATTCATTATCACTCCTGAAATATTCTTTTCAATTCTAATTCAATAGTTTCATTTATTGTACTGGCTTCAGTGCCTTCAGATATTATTTCAGTTATCTGTCCTCAATATCTCAGTAACTCTGTATCTACTCATTAAGTATTAACTCCTTTAAGTATTAACTCAGTTACTTGTCCTCATTATCTCAACAACTTAGCATCTACACTGTTTATGTTCACAAATTATTTTGTCGAGATTACTCATTAGCATTTAAGTAACTATCACCCATTTTAATTCTCATTTTAGCCTCAATTCAATAGTCTTTACTGGCCTTATGGCCTTTATGTTACTATCCTTACTCTTATACAGTTATTTATTTTTCATTTTATGTTTATTCATTTTTCTCACTCATTCCTATGTTTTCTGGTGTGTGTTTATTCATATATTTTTACAATGTAGTCATACCTTTTTGCTTGTTTTCTTTTTTTCTAGCCCTGATGAAGACTTGCATTGCAAGTCGAAACGTTGGCTTTAAGAATTAGAATAAAATAAACATTTTATTTTGATCTGCTGAATATCTATGACTGCCTACCCTAATTATCTACATCTCCTATATATTACAGTCAACTATACCTTATGCTTATAAATTAATTATCTCTATCAATATATAAATGTTTTATCATTAGGAGAAAAACTTTGTTCAAATATCAATCATGACAAACACAAACTAAATAAACATATTATTCGACTGATTGCAGATATAGAAACTATCATAGGCAATGATGACACAACAGATAATCATAAAAATTATTAAAAAAAAACATTTATATTTCACTGAATATCTATCTAGAGAAATATAAAAATAGTAATAACTTAAAAATACTTGATATTGATCTCTTAATTAATAAAAATTAAATAAATATTTTATTAAAAATAATCCCGACATTATATTTGTTAGATTAGACAAAACCAAACAATTAGCTATTATGTATAAACAGGAATATGATTATAAAATTACAATCGTGAAAACGACCTTTTTTCCGTTTTCGTTCCCTGACCTTTTTTTTCGTTTGTGATCACGAAAACTACTTAACTAATTTGTAACAAAATTTAATCACACCATCTTTATAGTTCCTGAAAGACTAAGCAATAATAAAATCGGTAACGGCCGGCAAGCCAGCCACCACCAAACTGGCTTGAACTGAAAATTTCACAGCCACTGAAGCAATTCGTGAAATTATGAAATATGAAGGGGAAGTTGTCCTTGAACTGCGCACTGCGCGGCGTTGGTTTGAAAAAATTAGAAGTGGAGATACGACGTTGGAAAGGAAGAAGGGCTCCGGGCGGCCATTAATGGATATTAATGAGGTTCTGAAGGAAGCTGTTGAGTCAAATCCGACCACAAGTACTCGCGAACTTGCGAGGGAGTGTGGTGTGTCGAAAGATACTGTTAGTCGCCATCTTCTCTCTACGGGGAAGGTGAAAAATACCTGTAGACTAGTCCCTCACCAACTTACTCCTCAACAATCAGCAGAAAAGTTTACAGAACTTTATGAGTTTGAACTCCTGCCTTATCCACTATATAGTCCAGACCTCGCACCTTCGGATTACTACTTGTTACGATCCATGGCCCATTTTCTTCAAGGGAAAAAAATTGATAATTTTGTGGAAGTTGAAAATGCTGTCCAAGAGTTCTTTGACAGCCATCCATATCAAAGGTTTCATATTTTCTTATTTCCACTTCCCTTGAGAAAATATAGCAGGAATTAACATCATAACTTTCAATAAGGATTCTGTCTTATATTATATAATGCCTTATAACATGGAGTATAGACAATGTGAAAATAATCACAGATTAAGAAGTAAATGACATATTATATAATTGTAAAACTATTGGTGTAATGTTGTAGTGTAATGTATTTTTAGAAAAAATTAGAAGCCTGATGATGGAGCATTTTATCCGAAACATGTAGCTACAAGTGTTAAATAAATAGGAGTTATGTCAAATAAATACTCAAGGATTCTGTCTTTTATATATTTATAATTTGTTATTTACACTTCCCTGACATCAGAAAGTTTATCAAGAATTGACATTACTGGTGATTAAGCATTATATTAATTCTGATTTAACATAATATTAATTCAAGATTGATTTAGTGTCTTATATTTTGATATTTTCTTATTTCCACTTCATTATTTTCTTATTTCTCATTTTAATATTAGAAGGTAAACAGAAGTTAATATTACTTTTAACATGGATTTAGAGTTTCTCTGTAAATGAAGTATAATAACCTTTCCCCTCGAAAAGTAGCGACTAAACCACCGAAATAAATCGGAAGAAGGTTAGAATCGATAAAAGGTATTCTGGGCGCGTGTAAGGGTTGGTGGCTGGTTTTGCAACTTTATTTGGTTTATGGCAACCGTTACCATAAAATCTACTAATTTTCAATTAATTCGTTATTAAAAAAGCGATAATCTATAGATAGCAGTGAAGTTTAAATATTGATTGATAGGTGGCGAGCGATATTCAACATGTGTTATATAGGGCTATAGATTAAAAATTAAATTTACATATTCAATTAAATTTAAAAAGATATAATTATACGGTGTGAAATGTGGATCCCAGTGAAATTTAAAAATCGACCAATATTTGGTTAGGGCCATTCCGCAACAACACCATACAACATAATAGATCGCAGAAATCAAACGTTAATAATACAAAAAATATAATTATTGTAAAACATTATATTACTTTTTATATTTACACTTCAATCCAAATGTCAAGTCAGTATATTCAGGTCTAGGACCATTGAATTTTAAGGGAAAATTCAGACCTAAAACGGCGCAATCCAGTTTATGATCAAATGACTCTCCTTCTTGGCAGCATTTTGAAACATTAGCTGCCTCTTGACCTGAAAAAAGTAAAGATATATATATATATATATATATATATATATATATATATATATATATATATATATATATATATATATATATAAGTTAAGTTCCTTCGAATAAAACAATAAAAAAAAAAAGGAAAATAAGGAACGAAATAAATCACACGGGTACTGGTAATAGAATAATTTTATTGTTCTGCAATCGTAAACGCTATTATTAAAGCCGTAAGAAAGTGGAGGCATTACCTTTAGGGCGTAGACCAGAGATCTGTCTCTTTTATGTTCAAAAGTCACTTATCAAGCAAGGTCAAGAATGAAAAGATCCAAAGGTGGAGACTGGAACTGTCCTGCTTCACCTATGGATATTGTCTACATGCCTGAAAGCCTCAGGCTGCCACCCGTCCTGGTTGTACAGCTCTCCTCCGGCCTTCCGCTCTCGGCTGCCAGTCCTCTCGTCTTCGCTGCTCTTTGGTTCCACCTCCCTTTCCACCTCCGAGACTGCGGATACCTCCGAAGCTCCTGATGATCTTGAGGACTCAGACTTCCTCCTCAGCCTCCTCACGAGCCTGTCCACTTCCATGGGCTCGCCCTTGGAGTTGTCCTTCCTCCGGAAGATATACGGCCATTGCCTCGCAATGTGCCCCTCATTGCCGCATTTAAAACACTTAGAGCGGGGACACCGTGCTATCAGTTGTCCTGTCTTGCCTGCTGGGCACTGGTCTCCTCGCTCCTGGCTTCCTCCTTTCTGAAGTCCTCGCCCCTGGCTTCCTCCTTTCTGATGTCCTCGCCCCTGGCTTCCTCCTTTCTGATGTCCTCGCCCCTGACTTCCTCCTTTCTGATGTCTTCGCCTCGAATTCTCGTCTCTTCCAAGATGACTCATGTGGCTTCCTGTAAACCACTTTGCTCCAGCCTGGTTCCTCCCTTGTTGTTCTAAACTCTTCGCCCCGGACGCTATCAGGTCCTGTGCACACTCGACGAAAGTCTTCTCCCGAGGAAAGCTTTCCTTCCTACCTGTTTCCCTCGCCGATTGCACGTTCAAGATGGGGTTCCAAATACAGAGATAATTTCTTTCAGTTTAGCAATGACTGTAGTTGAGGATAAGTAATTACAAGAGTACGCAAAAGGAAACCGAGAAAATTCATCCACGACAAATTAGAAGATACTTATTCCTCGAATTTGGAGGAAGTGGTCCCTTGAAATCTACATTTAAGCGTTCGAAGGGCTTGGTGGCCTTGATTAGCTGGCCTTCGTGTCTGAAGAAGCGCGGCTTTACTTCTGAGCAGATTCTACATGATGAAATAACCTTCCTAATTTCTTCTAAGGAGTAAGCCAGGTTTTTAATTCTCTCCCAGTGGTAAAAGCGAGTCTCTCCTAGGTAACACAGCGTCTCATGTAGGTCTGTGAGTTTCCTCAATGATACATCTAGTACAGCCATTGTTGCAGGACAGGTACGAGGAAAAGCATCGGCGGCTTCGTTCAGCTTTTCAGGCATGTAGACAATATCATAGGTGAAGCAGGACAGTTCCAGTCTCCACCTTTGGATCTTTTCATTCTTGACCTTGCTTGCTAAGTGACTTTTGAACATAAAAGAGACAGATCTCTGGTCCGTTATCAGTCTGAAGCGACGGCCCTAAAGGTAATGCCTCCACTTTCTTACGGCTTTAATAATAGCGTGAGCTTATTTTTCCACAGCAGAATGGCGTTCATCCGAAGGCGAGAGTGTTCTGGAGAAAAAGACGAAAGGGCGGCCGTTCTGAGATAAGGTTGCAGCGAGTGCGTGGTTGGGTGCATCAGTTTCTACTGTAAACATAGCTAAGGTATCGATTGCGGATACTGTTGCGTTTTCTATGTCCATCTTTATTGATTCGAAGACTTTGGCAACATCAGATTTGAGTGGAAATTTTGGGTCCTTAAAGACTTGAATTTTATCGGAGAACTTAGGGATAAAATGCGAGTAGTGCGAGAACATTCCTAAGGCCCGACGAAGGGAAGGAAAGTCCTTCGGGATAGCTAGTTGTCGCAGAGGTTTAAGACGCTCAGGATCCGGGCGCAAAGTTGCTTTCCCAATAACATATCCAAGATAATGGATTTCACGAATGGAAAACGATGATTTTACTTCATCAATTGTTAAATTGTAATTCCTTGCTGCTAACATGAAATTCTCTAAATTGATGTCGTTTTCTTCCTTAGTCTTTCCAGACACCGTCACGTCATCAAGATAAGCGAAAGTTCCCTGCAACTGTTCAGTATCGATAATCTTCTTTATCTGGCGTTGGAAAGCAGCTACACCATTAGTGACACCAAACTGGATGCGAGTGAATTAATAAAGCCGACCAGAGGCTTCAAACGCGGTGTACGGGCGATCCTCATCTCTAATTGGTATTTGATGGTATGCACTTCGGAGATCAATTGTGCTAAATACTTTTTATTTAGAGACTTGTTCACTAAGTCACCAATAAGAGGGAGAGGGAAGGTGTCAAGTTCAATGAAAAGATTTATCGTTTGTGAGTAATCGATACACATACGCCTTTTATGGTTTTCACTAGAAACAACCAAAACCTGGGTTCGCCATGGCGAATAACTTTTCTCAATGATGCCCTCCCTGAGTAGTTTCTGAACCTCACAATCTATAAACTTTGCATCTGATTCTGTATGGCGGCGGGATCTGACACAGATTGGACGAATGTTTGGTTTAAGATTAGGAAACAAGCGAGCAGGTTGAACAGAAGCTGCTGCAAGAACACAGATATATCGGGTCTCCTGCGAGCCACCAAACTTAATATTAACATTGGAATGGCGCCTGAGTATATCGTGACCGATAATTAGATCAGCACAAAGATCCGAAAGGACATTTAGCATTACAGATCTGTAATTATGACCACTGAGCTCTAAATCAAGAATACATTACCCGCTGGTGGATGTGCGTAACTGTGTGTTGGCCATAGTGATCTCCATGCCCTTTCTTTTACGTACTGGAATTCGGAGCTGATTTATCAGCTTTTGGCTTATAAAACTGGAAGAACTCCCCGTGTCAACTAACGCTTGCGCTTTTGACCTATTTACTAAAACTGTAACCAACGCCTTAGAAAGGCTTGAAGCAAGGCTGGCGGTGCAATAAGGGCTAGATGATTTAATAAAGGAAGTTATACCTCTTTTCGGCGACTTCTTTCGCTGGCAGACTCTGCTAAAGTGGCCAGTCTTACCACAGCCATGGCAGATATCTTTCGCAGGGCACTGGGTTCTGGGATGTCTTGAGTTACCTCAGAAATATATAATTCAAAATATTTACAGCGTCATTATAAGTCCCACATTCGACTGAAGTATAAATTCGCCGATAAGTGGTCAGCAGCCGGTGTCTGTCAGCTTCTTCCGCATTTGTTTAGAGTAAGAAATTCTGAAAGGTCCGATACCAGTGGTTCCATTCTTTGTTGGCCGATGAAGATTCGGGATCGATATCTTATCTTTCAGGGCGGAGTAAACGATCCATCAGAATAATTTATAATTATGTTTAATAATTTTTTTTTTATATATATATATTTTATTCCCAGATCGGCCTGGTAAGCCTTACATGAATGGTTTAACAATATTAATAATGAGTTAACGATAGTAGAAGGAAGGGTATATTCTCGTGCAAGAGACACCCATAACAGATTTTGAATAATTTAACTTTAGAGGCAGTATATAATAACAAAAAAATAAAATAATAATAATAATTAACAAATAAATACAGTAAATGAAGTAAATAAATAAAGTAAATGAAGTAAATAAATAAAGAAGAAAGAAAAAAAAATAATAGTAATATACGGCAGTATCAGCTACTTAATAAAAAATTAATAAAAAAAAAAACAGAAAACAAATTATAAGAGAATAATAATAAAGACAAAACAAATAAGTGAAGTAAGAAATAACGAATAATACAATCAAATTGTAGTAATAAGAGCAGTAGTTGGTGTTGTAACGAAGAAGTAAATACTGGATAAAATAGTAATGGTGTTTACATCAGGACGTCTTGCAGGAGTCATGGTTTCAATCTGCGGGATGTTGTTTGAGCTCTGATGTTGAAAGCTACTGCACCTTTAACCGCTGGTAACTTGCTATGAAACCTGGTGTAGCATTTTTTGATGTTATCGCCAATTGATTCTATTTCTAATTCACGATGTAGCTGACTATTTCTTACAAACCAGGGAGCATCTACAGCAATTCTCAGGACCTTGTTTTGGAAAGATTGTAGTTTCTTCCGTTTGGTAGGGAATGCAGCTCCTCACACTTCACAACCATACATCATTAATGGCCTGAGTATTGTTTTGTAGACAAGGATGGTTATATTTGGTTCAAGAGTGGATTTTCTGTTTATTATCGAGTACAGCATTGCCAGCCTTGCGTAGGTCTGTGTAAGTTTAATATTGATGTGGTGATTCCAGGTAAGGCGACGATCGAGATGAACACCAAGGTATTTTACTGCCTCATTAGATGGATTCCACTGAAGTCTGTTTCCGTTTAGAACCAGTTCCGGTGGGTCTGTTGGTCGTCTGAGGGTAAAAATTTTAGCAATACATTTTTGAATATTTAGATTGATTATCCATTTGTCAAAGTACTTTTCTAGTTTGTTAAGGTGAGTTTGAAGGGTATTTCTAGCTATTTTTATATTTTCGTGTTGCGAAAAAACTGCCGTGTCATCAGCGAACATAGCTATGGAGGTTTCGGACGATTGGATGATATCGTGAAGATAGAATTTGAAGAGGATGGGCGATAGAACTGATCCTTGTAGAGTACCGGCACTGATTGGTCTGGTGGTCGAGATTGTGTGGTTTATTCTAACGGATGTTTAATAAATTGAGAAAGAAAGCAATACCTCTTGAAAGGTTTTATAAAACACAATAGCATGACTTGTAAACAACTAATAACAGTAACCATGAACTGAGGAGGTTATACAAATCATATAAGACAAAGAGATACAAATGTAATATCATTTACTACAGACTCAGTTGTTTTTTGTGTTTTCTGAAAAATTTGTGTGGATGGATGTGTGCGGTTTTGCAGCTAGGGGACGCATATATTAAGTGCTTGAAATTGTTAAAATAGTTTATTTATTTTCCACTAAAGTTTTAGAATCCGGTGAAGATAGGTTTTACAAAGGCCTTATATTTTTTTATTTTATGCTTGAAATTCACAAATAATCATTTTAACTACCATAACTAGAGCTGCTATAACAAATATTGGGCAGAGAATTTCTAGTGCCAATAATAATTATAATTTTAGACAAAATAAATGCTATCACGAAACGTCTCAAAGAATCGAGAATGAACGCCTTCGTGCAGCTCAAAATCGAGTTCTTAATTCAAGAGATGTTTTAGGTTTGAGATCAGCTTTCGAATATCATTCTGAATCTAACTATGCAGAATTAAAACAAATACAGATAGGTGAAATGAGAAAAATGTGCATTTACAGTGGCGCTATGAAATGGTTAGCTGAAACTCCTGAACTTAGTTGTTCTACTGGAAAAGTTGTAGTACAAAACCTAGAAGATTCAACTGAGCTCATATAAAATTTAATTTTAGGAGCACATCCACATTCTGCAGAGTTCTTAAGCAATTGTTGACAGTACAACACTATGTTTCAAATGACATCGTTTGGAGCTAAAGAAATAAAAGAAGGGAATTTCATGCTTGCTTTTAAAATCCAGGGGCAAGTTTATCATTTAATTGGTAGAATGGATGTCCGTAGAAAAGACCGTCCGGATTTATTAATTACATTTACATTTACATTATTATTAAGTATATTATTGTAGAATTATAACTAATATTATGAATTATAGTGTTATATTTAGTTAGATAGATAAGTAGGCTGTGTTTGTAGGAACACAATAAAGTTGGGGAACAGTGTGTTTTTACATCAATAAAGCGTATATCTTTCTAATATATAATGAACTTGAAAGATATAGTGAAAAAAAAAAAATGTAAAATCACATATGAAAAATAATTGTAAATAAATAAATATATATATATATATATATATATGTAATTTTTCTTGATATTATTCATTATTATTAAATATATTATTTTATTTTTTGAAGAGAAAAGATTTGACCCGGTCGGGATTCGAACCCGAATTTCCACCTCTCTAGTGTGGCGCCTTATCCAACTAGGCCACCGGGGTCGCATCCGAACCAGGCAAATCCTCTCTCTTCAGTGATCCATAACCCCCGGGCACTCGCAATTCGCGATGTAATTCCGGGGATGAATGTTCAATTGAACATTACATTTAAATTTGGATCTCGTGACAATCCGTCACCGTTTTAAATATATGTAATTTTTCTTGATATTATTCATTATTATTAAATATATTATTTTATTTTTTGAAGAGAAAAGATTTGACCCGGTCGGGATTCGAACCCGAATTTCCACCTCTCTAGTGTGGCGCCTTATCCAACTAGGCCACCGGGTCGCATCCGAACCAGGCAAATCCTCTCTCTTCAGTGATCCATAACCCCCGGGCACTCGCAATTCGCGATGTAATTCCGGGGATGAATGTTCAATTGAACATTACATTTAAATTTGGATCTCGTGACAATCCGTCACCGTTTTAAATATATGTAATTTTTCTTGATATTATTCATTATTATTAAATATATTATTTTATTTTTGAAGAGAAAAGATTTGACCCGGTCGGGATTCGAACCCGAATTTCCACCTCTCTAGTGTGGCGCCTTATCCAACTAGGCCACCGGGGTCGCATCCGAACCAGGCAAATCCTCTCTCTTCAGTGATCCATAACCCCCGGGCACTCGCAATTCGCGATGTAATTCCGGGGATGAATGTTCAATTGAACATTACATTTAAATTTGGATCTCGTGACAATCCGTCACCGTTTTAAATATATGTAATTTTTCTTGATATTATTCATTATTATTAAATATATTATTTTATTTTTTGAAGAGAAAAGATTTGACCCGGTCGGGATTCGAACCCGAATTTCCACCTCTCTAGTGTGGCGCCTTATCCAACTAGGCCACCGGGGTCGCATCCGAACCAGGCAAATCCTCTCTCTTCAGTGATCCATAACCCCCGGGCACTCGCAATTCGCGATGTAATTCCGGGGATGAATGTTCAATTGAACATTACATTTAAATTTGGATCTCGTGACAATCCGTCACCGTTTTAAATATATGTAATTTTTCTTGATATTATTCATTATTATTAAATATATTATTTTATTTTTTGAAGAGAAAAGATTTGACCCGGTCGGGATTCGAACCCGAATTTCCACCTCTCTAGTGTGGCGCCTTATCCAACTAGGCCACCGGGGTCGCATCCGAACCAGGCAAATCCTCTCTCTTCAGTGATCCATAACCCCCGGGCACTCGCAATTCGCGATGTATTATAATTACATATATTTAAAACGGTGACGGATTGTCACGAGATCCAAATTTAAATGTAATGTTCAATTGAACATTCATCCCCGGAATTACATCGCGAATTGCGAGTGCCCGGGGGTTATGGATCACTGAAGAGAGAGGATTTGCCTGGTTCGGATGCGACCCCGGTGGCCTAGTTGGATAAGGCGCCACACTAGAGAGGTGGAAATTCGGGTTCGAATCCCGACCGGGTCAAATCTTTTCTCTTCAAAAAATAAAATAATATATTTAATAATAATGAATAATATCAAGAAAAATTACATATATTTAAAACGGTGACGGATTGTCACGAGATCCAAATTTAAATGTAATGTTCAATTGAACATTCATCCCCGGAATTACATCGCGAATTGCGAGTGCCCGGGGGTTATGGATCACTGAAGAGAGAGGATTTGCCTGGTTCGGATGCGACCCCGGTGGCCTAGTTGGATAAGGCGCCACACTAGAGAGGTGGAAATTCGGGTTCGAATCCCGACCGGGTCAAATCTTTTCTCTTCAAAAAATAAAATAATATATTTAATAATAATGAATAATATCAAGAAAAATTACATATATTTAAAACGGTGACGGATTGTCACGAGATCCAAATTTAAATGTAATGTTCAATTGAACATTCATCCCCGGAATTACATCGCGAATTGCGAGTGCCCGGGGGTTATGGATCACTGAAGAGAGAGGATTTGCCTGGTTCGGATGCGACCCCGGTGGCCTAGTTGGATAAGGCGCCACACTAGAGAGGTGGAAATTCGGGTTCGAATCCCGACCGGGTCAAATCTTTTCTCTTCAAAAAATAAAATAATATATTTAATAATAATGAATAATATCAAGAAAAATTACATATATTTAAAACGGTGACGGATTGTCACGAGATCCAAATTTAAATGTAATGTTCAATTGAACATTCATCCCCGGAATTACATCGCGAATTGCGAGTGCCCGGGGGTTATGGATCACTGAAGAGAGAGGATTTGCCTGGTTCGGATGCGACCCCGGTGGCCTAGTTGGATAAGGCGCCACACTAGAGAGGTGGAAATTCGGGTTCGAATCCCGACCGGGTCAAATCTTTTCTCTTCACAAAATAAAATAATATTTAATAATAATGAGTAATATCAAGAAAAATTACATATATTTAAAACGGTGACGGATTGTCACGAGATCCAAATTTAAATGTAATGTTCAATTGAACATTCATCCCGGAATTACATCGCGAATTGCGAGTGCCCGGGGGTTATGGATCACTGAAGAGAGAGGATTTGCCTGGTTCGGATGCGACCCCGGTGGCCTAGTTGGATAAGGCGCCACACTAGAGAGGTGGAAATTCGGGTTCGAATCCCGACCGGGTCAAATCTTTTCTCTTCAAAAAATAAAATATATATATATATATATATATATATATATATATATATATATAATTTAATTTTAAAACTTGTAAATTGGTTGTACATATGGAGTGAAAATGATTCATTGATATAAAAAAATGAAATGAATAAATATGGCAATTGGTAGCAGATAACTGAGGAAATGAGTAATGCAAATAATAGCCCTAAAACTTTGTAATCTAACGGGGAAACAAGTACTGAAATTTTAGTTTCTTTAGTTTCTGAAATTAAAAAAAAAAAAGATCATAACATTTTAGGGGTTTTCCACGTTTGCCCCACTGTGCGCCTACAGAACCTGGGTTTCTATTCTTCCAGCCTTCTAACCATGACCACTACGTCTGTGACCCGGGTAACGTTGAGACTGGCTAAGACTCACCCCCGTCCTACTGTTTGAGCAGACAGCCCCAGAAGACACTTGGGCTAATAATGTTAATGCTATTAATATAATGCTCAAACAAAGAGGAAAGGCGGGATACATACCCGAAACATGCCTAGCAGCCTTCTCCGTTAGTCACCGCTAACTGATGCCGGTGATGTGGAGATAGGTACTTGGGGTCTAGGGGCCTCCTTTACATGGCTCATTGTTAATGATAGACTTTTGTATATTTTAAAATTTTAACTGTTAAAGTAATTACAAAAGAAGCTACTTCTTATATGTTTTGTAAATAATCCATTTTCATTTATTTAATTTATAAATTGTTGATTATATTATTTTTTTCAATCATAAAATAAAAAAAAAATAAACTGAAACTAGCTGTTAAGTAGTTAGGTATATAAACATGCCTACTTATGCTACACATTATATACATAATATTATTTACTGTTTGTTTCGAAAATTAAAAATTAAAATTAACAGATCTTGATTAATTTATCGATTTTTCTAAATCAATCTTTTATTTCTAAGAATGCATATAAAGTATACTTAGTTATGTTATTTTACATGGTTCAAAAAACTAAAATTTATGGAATTGTAATTATTTTTAGGAATGGTGTATTATTAAAATAGTTGATACGCACCTGATATCACAACAACCAGTCCAAGCACACATACACACGCAGTTAAAATTCCCATGACTGACTGATGAGTATAGAGGACCAAGCTTTTTACTTCATCTTGCAAATCCCCACCACTCTTAAAAATTGTCGTTCTTCTTAGCAGTGCTTTATTATACTATGGTTCTATCACTAGTATTATAATTATCATCTAGTATTATCAAAGCATCCCTCATCGTGGCTTCACCCGCTCGTAAGTAAACAATTTAAATAATTTAGTTTTATTTGTTTATCGATAAAAATCTGGTATTGATGATGATTCCTTCAATAATATTTTCACACGTAGCAGTAATTTTCAACCTGGTTAAAATTGCACGGATTTGGCGTTAGATTAATTAAAAGCATAATAGGACATCCAATTTTTAATTTAACTTTATGCGTTGGTAATCCAGATGGACTGAGATTATTAAGAATCTCTTGCTGATAATGGACTGCAGTGCTTATAAATAAAGGCCCGCAAAACATATTTTTACACACAGCATATGAGTGATTCTCCCATTACTGTAAGAAATTCGTGTCTCAGAACCCACTAATGAAATTTATGTTTTTCATAAAAATTGTGTGTATCATTTGTAAATACCTTTGTTACCAACTTCTTTACCAAAAATCCGTTCATAGAAGTTCATGGTTTATGAGATTTACAGCTGATCTTTAAAATCACTATAGTGAGGGACTAATGTAAGGAGTGAGGGACTAACGTAAGGAGTGAGGGACTAACTGAATCATGCAAAATGCTGAAAAATCACTAAAATTCACTTTATTTTCATATCACAAACAAAATCACATCTTTCAAGTTCCTACGTGTTAGACGATAAACAATCACTTGAGCATTTTTAATTAATGTTGATTTAGTTGTACATAATATTTGTTCCTTCTTCAGACTAGGAATGAATTGACTAGTAAAAATTCAAGTAGGAACAGTTAGGAACATTAATAATTAAAAAATTAAAATATCTGAACTTAAAATACTAGTTGACACCTTTTGTTAACTTAGAAAACATTTTGGAATTTAAACAATTATATAACCATAGTAATAATTAAAATAATTATTTGAATAACGATTTAAATGAGTGTGAGGATTTCATTATTTTTCCATGACTTCTATGTCGATTGGGAAAACTCGAAGTACCCTCCGATTTTTAATTATGATTTTTGGAGAAGGCAATGTCATTAATATGTCTTCTGGGGCCAAGAAAAATCTGTCCTCAACATTCAAAGTGAACTCGCGTTTTGAGTTATCATATGAACGAAGTCCAATAGCTTCGATACTTTCTTTATTTGTGTCGTCTATCATACTTGTGATGATGTAGCTTACGTAACTGAATCCCTTTAGTAAATTATTCTTTTTTTTGGCTGCAAATTCATCGAATCTTGCAACGACATAAGAGCCAGCTTGTGGATGAGCACGTGGGAAATATGCTGAAGCTTCTTCTGTCATAGGGGTTTTCAGAATTTGTGACATTCCAACATCTTCGTCATTTGATCGTTTAGGAGAAAATTGTGGATGACTATCCATTTCGATTATTTCTGATTCAACATCTTCGATTTCAAAGAGCTCTTCAGTTTCAGCTCGGCAATTATTGGTTGGAGAACTTCCAAAGTTCAGTTCGAAGTGTCCTATCGTGAACTTGTTACAATTTATTATGCAGTCAAAACAACTAAGTTTATTCATTTGCAGGATATTTTTTCCGTCAGAAGAATCATTTCGGTGATACATAACTTGGTACACTTTCATAGTACCCTTAAAAGAGGGTATCGATTTGGGAATCATTTCTGCCATCCCAACGATTTCTTCAGGAGTTATGATGAAAAGAAGAACATTCCTGGATTTATCCTTGAGAACTCTAACAAGCATATCAAAGTCGCCTACGTCTTGTCCACAAGCAACGGCCTTGTCCAAGGATCGCTTCATCGCCCTTCCAATTCCATCAACTGCCCCTTTGCCGTGGCCAGGGGCTGAATAATTCCACGTAGAAAAATTCACACTGGGTATGAAAGCTCCAAGAGCATGGGACAAGAGATAAAAAATTGTGCGGTTTCGGTACTGCGTTGCAGGTGAATCGGACAGGAAACAACGGCCTTGTCCAAGGATCGCTTCATCGCCCCTCCAATTCCATCAACTGCCCCTTTGCCGTGGCCAGGGGCTGAATAATTCCACGTAGAAAAATTCACACTGGGTATGGGACAACAGATAAAAAATTGTGCGGTTTCGGTACTGCGTTGCAGGTGAATCGGACAGGAAACAACGGCCTTGTCCAAGGATCGCTTCATCGCCCCTCCAATTCCATCAACTGCCCCTTTGCCGTGGCCAGGGGCTGAATAATTCCACGTAGAAAAATTCACACTGGGTATAAAGCTCCAAGAGCATGGGACAACAGATAAAAAATTGTGCGGTTTCGGTACTGCGTTGCAGGTGAATCGGACAGGAAGTGTACAGTGTTAACTTGGCGCAGGTTAGTAGCGATGTACTCAAAAACTGGTCTGAGATGAGCCCATATAGCAGCTGGACCGTGTTCGGTACTAGAAGAAAGGGTACAAAAAGATTGATATTTTACTACTTCATACTCACTTTTTCTGTAATAAACCACAACTGTGTGGAGAGAAAACTGTTTTCGACTCCCTCCAAAATGCATCGATTGTATTTCTCGTCCGTACTTCATCGTGTAGTTCTCTGAAAAGTCGCAATGGACCAGAGTTTCTTTTTCTGTCAGTCTTGCTTTCAAACCCTTGATAGCTCGAAATTGATGGACCCGTATCGCTTGGTGATGCATGAAATCCTTCATCTTCCTTTCAAACAAATCAATGGCTTCTGATACCGTGGACTTGATGATCTTTTTAGCTGCGTACTTGACAGTTTTCTTCACATTGCCCTTGGTAACAACCTCTTCAACAGTTGTGACCCACTGTTCATAGGACAAATCGCCATCTTCAAAAGGTTGGTAAGGTATTAAAAGGCCCTTGCAGTTGTCGCAAATTCTTTCAAGACAGGCCAAGCTGCTATTGTCGCAGCAAATGTTGGCAAGGAGTTCTGCGGTTTTTTTAGAACTTATAATGTTCGCTCGATGCAGGGCCAACACCAGGAGGTCTATGTTATCACAAGTCCTGCAAGCACAAGTGTTCCGGGAGCTTACCTTCATGGGGACAACCCAGAAGGGCTTCAGCTTGCAAAATGTCAAATAGCTGAGTTTATAACTTGAGACAGCGCTAAATTTTGTATGCAAATCCATTAATGTACCTGAGAGGTACCGCTTCTGCTTCTTCACTTTTTTCCGTGTAATACAGTCCCGTTTTCCCGGACACATGATGCTATTTTCATCATCCTCATAAAATCGAGTTACATGTACCACCTCTCCGTTATTTTCATTAACTTCATTCGGGCAAAACTACTGCTTGTGATGTCATCAACCTTTCTATTGAACAGTCTCGAAGAAAGGAACTTAAATTTACTTAGTAAACGATACTTCCTAAGGAATCTTGCATTGCTGAGGAAATGTCGTTGGAACTGAGATTTTACTTTTCTGTTTAGTGTATTAAAGTACCCATATACGGATTCACGCACTGATTCCACAAAGAGGACTCTCCGTGCAATCTGTTTAGGAGTTTCATTCTTCATTATGTCCTTCACTTTGCTTCGGGGGGAAAATGTGGAAATTTTAGCTCTTGCTAATCGTTTCTTCAAGCGATCAATTGTTCTGCTCTTCCTCTGGTTTTCGTCTTCCAAATGTTTAATCCTCTTTTTCTTGTTATCGCTACTTGTTTTTTTTTCGGTGTGCTGCCAATTTCTGAATATGCTGCATTCTGCTGGTCGAAGGTTGTGGTGTGTCTGCCAAGCTTGATGGTCGTGGTCCGACATTGCCTATGGCTTCGTCAACTTTTTCCCTTGAATTCTCTGATTTTCTCTCTCGGTACCTTCTCATTGCTTCTCTCCCATTTTTCCGAAATTGCCTTACCTCTCTAGCTGTCATATCATTTACCCGTTTCCTTTGTTTCTTTTTAAGCTTCATCTGATATTTATGTTGTTCTTTCACCTTTAGTTCTTGAAGTAATTCCGGGTTGTTTTTAATTTTTTCTCTTCTGAGCCTGTCATATTCCTTTTTTTTCAATGTCTTATCTTCGTCATTGATTTTTCTGGGGGCCATTGCACCTGTGAACAATATTGAGGTGTTGATTATACAAATATGTACAAACAGGGTTCCTCACATGCACTGATCAGCACATTTTTCCTAAGCTATGGGAGGATTAACGGCTATGAGGGATTAACGATGAGGGACTAACATTTTGCTGGTTTCAAAGAAGAGGACAACTCCCTGAACTTTTCTCAGAAAAAAATTATAATGACTACCTGCTCCCCCCTTAGAAAACACACCACCTAACTTAATTAATCATATCTATTCACTTACCTTCATCAAAATTCTCACTGGTGAGGGATTAACACGTTTGATTGAACAGAACCGACTCAAACACGAGGAATTCACCAACAAACTGCTCTCAGGGAGGTTACGTCTCGGAAAACCTTACTCAGTTTAGCGCCAGCTTGAGCAGTGTTGCCAACCAAGATAAACTTGATAAGTCGAGCTCTGGAGTTTGTTGGCGCTATTTTCAAAGACGTGTGAGGGACTAACATGAAAACCTAGGGACAGATTCACGGTTAATGATTTTTTGTGTACACCAATAGAGAGGCTGCCTACGGACCAAAGCGAATAGTTTTGGACACCATTCAAAATTATTAGTTAAAAAAAACATTCGTGCTGAAATCACTTTTCAGGTTATAATCCCCACTTAAAGTTTGAAATTCATGTCGAGGGACATGTGAGGGACTAACTTTTTGACACTTTGAATAAAAATTTCTTTACGAAAACGAATGAATATTCCGATTAAAAATGGCTGGAAACAAAGTTCAATGTGCCTGCTATTCAATAGTAAAAATGTTCACACTCAAAGTAGAGCGCAAGTCACAGAAACTCGAAGGGACTGAAATTCGCACATACTGGGAGAATCACCCATATAGAGTAAAGGATCGGCTTTGATATTAATGCATCGGGTTGGATATTAATTTCTAACTATAAAAGTATATGACAGTTTAGCAAACCGCGTTTTTGTCACTCAACATTGGACATTTAAATTTTTATAATAGTAAATTTTATTATTGCTAAACCTTCCTTGAACTCTTAACACGATGTTAGTTAGTTAGTTATAATTTGGTACAGATAGGCTCAGTAGTTTTACCATTGAAAACTCCACAGCGGAATATTGCTAACCACTCGATTTTCAAACTTCACTAATATCAACATGTTGCATCAGATATTTAAATCATCTTTAATAATTTAATTGAATATAAGTAAAGTTTATTATCAATTTCAAATTCAATTAAATTTATATAAGGAGATATGGGTATCGCCAGATGGAAAGACCAGAAACCAAATCGATCATGCTCTCAATGGTAAAAGACGTGCCAGTCACATCTATGATGTGCGCAGCTTAGAGGGGCTGATTGCGATTCAGACTATTTTCTTGTTAGGGACACATATAAAGAGAAAATTGCAACTCAAAAATATGGTGCTACGCAAAGAACAAGGAGACAATCATTGGACTAGGGCAAGCAGGAGTAGAAATGACTGGTTCGACGAAGAATGCAAGAAGGTATTGCTTCAGAGAAATGAAACCAAAATGAAGGTGCTCAATCGGAGAACGAGGGCAACTGCAGAGGAGTATGCGCGGAAAAGGAAAATACCAGAGCAATGTGCCGAAATAAAAAGATACTCAGGGAGGCAAAGAAGCTGCGAGAGGTACAGGAGAACTTCTTAGCTGAAGAAACCAGAACGTTTTATAAGGGGGTCAGAAACGTCAAGTCAAGGTTTAAGCCCAGACTGGAATTTTGTAAAGATAAGAGTGGGAATCTTCTAGGAGATAAGTCACTTGCTATTGATGTGTTGGCTGAACATTTTCAGAATCTCCTTATTCTCCAGGTAAATAAAACCCATGAATCACCTGGAAGACATATGGAAAACCACACGGAGAAATATGCGGATGAGGAAACTCCACCTGAGAAAGAGATAACGTGCAAGCATTAGGAGTACCAAGAAAACTTGTGCAGCTTGCAAGTATGCACATGGCCTATGCTGAACTCTTTTGTCAATGTCTGGTGCTTTCCAAGAATTCCAGGAAGCGGTTCGTAAATCTGGCTTTGATATCAATTTAGGAAAGACCAAATACATGAGGTCTTTTAGAAAACTAACAAAAAGATCCATTCATAGAGATCTGCCATCCATTCATAGGTTTTTGAAAACGTGTACAGTTTTAGATATCTTGGGTCAATTGTCATGGCAAAAAATGATATGAGGGAAGAAATAAAATCAAGACTGGCAGCTGGCAGTAGATCTTTGTGTCCACTTCGGAAGGCTCTTCGTTGGTGGAATCTCTTCCGTAAAGCCAAGCTTATCATATATCGAACAATCATTCGGCCAGTGGTAACGTATGGTAGTGAAACGTGGGTCCTGGCACAAGAAAATGAAAAAAATCATTAAGGCTTGGGAAATAAAAGTCCTACAAATGATATTGGGATTAGTGAATGAATCAGGACAAAGGCGTTCCAGAAAAAACAACGAACAAATGGTCATATATGGTGAACCCCATATAGTAGTATTCATCAAAGCGGTTATAATACGATGGCTTGGGCATGTGGAAAGAATGCCAGCCGTTTGTCTACCAAGGAGATAACTATATCATATGCCAAATGGAAGCCGAACGAAGGGAAGATCAGGTTTGAGGCGTCTCGATGACATCGAGGGTGACCTGCGCATGATGGGAGTGAGGAGATGGAGAAGGTATGCTGCTGACAGGAACGAGTAGTAAATGAAGATAGTTTCGGAGGCCAAGGTCCTGCATAGACTGAGCCAGAGTATAGATGGATAGATAGATTATCAAATTCAAGCTCTATGTAACACCCTACCTCTGTAACCTCTAATGTAGAGTGGCGCTCGCAACCAATAGATCAATGTTCAAACTTCACTTCTTCTTCTTCTTTTGTAGCTCTACAGCCCGTGGTGGGCCTTGGCTTCCTGAATAATAGTTCTCCAGACATCCCTATCCATACCTTCCTGCCTCCAGTTAGTCATTCTCAGCCGTTCAAGACCATTGACCACGTCACTCAACCATCTTCTTCTCGGTCTTCCCTTTCTTCTAGGACCATATACCTTACTTTGGAGCATACCTTTTTGGGTTTCTGTCGTCAGGCATTCTCATAACCTATACGTTTTGACATTGCGGTATTTTATAGAATTCAGAATTTCAGTTTTATCGAACAGCTCGTATATATCATTGTTTGTTCTTATTCTACATTCTTGAGTTCTTACATAAAAAACAGGACCAAACTGTTACCCACATATTATCGCTGTTATAATAACAAATTAATTGAATTATTATTGCTAAAACTTTCTGGAACTATAACGATGGTGTATTTAAAATTTGGTGCAGATTGGTTCAGTAGTTTTCGCGGTTGGTAATCATAAATGAAAAATTCCTTGTCCTTTTATATAATAGTATAGATTAAGTTGGTACTTACCAAACTTGACTCCTCATTAATTTTAGTTGTCTTACATCTTATTTTTTTTACTGTCGTTTCATTAACTATATTTACATATTTTAACTAACTATATTTGTTTTCCTCTTGTTTCCTTCGTTCTTTGAAATCCTATGTATTTTAGATTATTTTTAGACCATCCACCTCTATTAAGTAAAATGTTGACGTGCCCTATCTCCTTCTAATCTAATTTTCCCATTTTTCCTTTAAATTCTTTGTTGATAATAGTTTTTGTGAAATTAGCACTTTAATCAGTATACGCCCGAAAACCTGACAGTAGCAGAAAAATGTGAAATTTTGATCAAATCTCCGCATCCGATTGGTCCACGCAGCCCGGGACTAGGGCGGGACAGGAGGGAGGGCACGTGCCATAAGCTGCAGATTTCATGGGTAGGCTTTCATGGGCAAAATTTTAAAAGTTTATTAAAAATAACAATGAAAAGCTATTATTATCACAACCAAAATTGTTTAGTTTTATTTGCTTTTTTTTTTTGCATAACTTATAAACTTTATTATATTGTACACAAAGTTAATTCTCAACCAGACACATACTTTAATGGTGGGGGTTGGAGGGGTTGGGGTATTTACTGCTACTTACGCAGATGACACTGCAATCATGACTAGAGAGATGCGGACCCTACACAAGCCACTTCAACGAGATGTAAGAAATGTAAGAAAAACTTGGTGTAAGAAATGGAAAGTAAAACTTAATTATGACAAATTACTTCAAATTAAATTTACACTACGACGCAAGAGTTACATTGACAACCAACCTTCACATCAAACTTAAAAAGTGACATACTTAGGACTTACGCTTAATAGAAGACTGACAAGGGGCCCAAGACAAAAAAACCGACGTAACACTTAAGATGCGACTTCTATACTTAGTATTTCACAGACGCTCAAAACTACCTTTAAAACAGAAACATTTACAGTTCCTTGCTAAAACCCATCTGGACGTATGAATCGCAAATTTATGGACCGGCCAAAAGAACGCACATTCAGAAAATACAAACATTTCAATCCAAATTCCTAAGACTGATAACAGGCTCCCCTCCTGATATGTCAAACGATGTCAAACGCTCAAAGAAAGTTAATTGATTTTCGTAGCACAAGACATCAGTGGGAGGTCTGTATTATTTCTGATTAGGAAGGACTATGCTCGATGGATTGTGTCGGTTGATGGACACTTGATAAGAAAGTATGACAAAAATAGGAAAATGGGTGGAGGAAAACGAGACTTAAAATTCTTGTCAACAAGTTGGAATCCAACGAATGAATAATAATTTATTTTAGGTTCCATTAGCTATCGGTCGACACTGGAGACTGTATTCCTTCCTACTTAGAGAATTTACCAACTCAAACCGCAATTGTCTGGTATTAACTCACCACTAGGTCATTCCCTTACAGCGGGCGACAAGATCTGTATCTTTTTTAAAATTGTGAAAAAATGAGGCGTAAAATTCCAAATACAGCCAAGTCCATTTTGGAAAATTGTTCACATCCGGTTGATAATGGTCCAGAATATAAGGCCTTAATTTTTGTATGGCCGTTTTCAGTGTGATTTAACTACTTTTAGGAGAAAACCCTCCACCTAAAGATGATCTAGTAGAAAAACTATTAATATACACACATTATATATATATATATATATATATATATATATATATATATATATATATATATATATATATATATACATATATAGAAATTAGATTGGCTGTTTTTCGAATTATACACCTCAAATAACAGTGATATTTAGAAATGTTTCTGTTTTAAATATATTTTAACGCTTATTAACAACTGCAATTAAAGCTAAGGGTGGTGGACAATGTCTAGCAGTCAGACCTTTCTATTTTTGGAGTTCAAGGTTCGAATCTGATTTCCTTGTACTATTTGTAATTTGTTTGCAATTTCTGTAACACAGTTTAACTAAAATCAACCAACAATTTTTGGTTCTTTTGGCATATCTCGGAGAAGCAATCGGAATAATTAAAAATCCTATCTTGCACAAAATAAAATCATCTACAACTATTAGTATATTCTATTTCTAGACTGGATTAGCCATTTTTGTGTTATAGACTCTTAAACCGGACCACAACTAACTTTTTTGAGAAAATTGGTGAAATTCGTTGATTTTTACAATCGATTGTGGCTTAAAATAAACAAATTAAATAAACTTTAATTTTGTAAATGACACATTTTTCGATTTAAAGCATTTTTATATATGTTTGCAAAAATCTGAAAAAGTGCAAAAATTTTGGGGCTTTTGCCCCCCAGAAATTTTCCCCTTCTCAAATGTAGTCACTTTTTTAATATTTTATTCTCAGGACCCATCTGGACCATACTGGATCATAAAACCTACTGCACCACCTTTTGCAAAGCAAACCTCCTTTTTGGGATTATTTCAACTAGACTAAGTAAGAACATTACAACAAAGTTGTGCAATTATTGTATTGTCATTGGACCTTTTGAAATTGGTAAAAATTATGATGCTAGATTCCGCTACATACAGGTGAAGTTAATAAAAGCGCATTAAAAAGAATCCATTAGAAAAATGAGAAATGCATTTTCGAGTTTTATGGATAACTGGCAAAAGCACCGAAGGAATGAGGAGTTAATTTTGAGGAAATTTCAAGAAATTCAATATTATATTTTCATTTGAATATTATCAACATTCACCAGGTTTACTTTACTTTGTTGACAACGATAGGTCGAGATTGTTTGTTCGGATTTTAATGCTTCATGGGTTATTTTTTTCATAGTAAAGAATAGAAGTTCATAACATTTAACTAAATTAACTATTGTTTTACTTAAATAACAAAAATTTGTTATCCTAAAATGCTTTAAACATTTTTACCAAACACAGTGAATAAAACAAAATAGAAATTGCCAAAAAAAAAAAAAAAAAAAAAAAAAAGTTCCCAGTCAGAAGTGCTATTCGGCCCACTGCGTACCCGAACCTGAGGTTAAAAATTAATTGCTCCTTCGAAAATGTCTCCATATGGAAAAAAAATGCAAAACAAATGAACTAAAAAATAATTAACAATTCAAGAAATAAATTATATTATTTTCATACTATTCATACTTATTCATTCATTTTAAATTATACAAAAGATTTGGTTGATACTGAGAAATTAATTCCGCGAAGTAAACCTTTTACGAAATTATCTTCAACTAGTGAATTTTCCAGAATTCTGTGAAACTAATCTTAAAATATATTTACTGGTACATATCGTCACCAGTAATGATGACTTATATCACCAGCGGAAATAATGACAAGTGATATTTGACAGCTGGAATATTTAACGTTTGCGAAAATATTATAAAAGTAAGAATGTGATAAAGGAAAGGTAAAGGACATGAAAACTGCCCCAGCGCCAAATGAAGGATTCTTATCTTGTTTTTTTGTTTACTCACTATCTAGAGTAGCCATTTGCCAAAGCTTACATCCCTAACCCCTTTGGTAAGATAATAATGGCGGTGTCGTATTAACCTAAATATTTTCTTTCCCAGTATATATTTAAGGTATATTTGTAAAATTTAAACTGTGCATTCCTATTCATAAACTAGATATAATATATTTTTAAATTATACTGTACCAGAATATATTACGTTGATTTTATTTATAAAATCTCCTTTCATAATTAACTCACTGCTCATCCAAATCCACTTGTTGCACAACTTGCTTCCCATTCTATTACTGGCAATCCTCCGAGGCGTCTGAAAAGAAGACGGCCTCGTGATCTTCTTTTGAAAATATTCATTTGAGTACTACCAATGGGTAGTTCCTCTACAAGTTTTATTCATGCCATTATACCTCATATATACCGCATATTTACTAGATCTTTTTTCTTATACAATTGTAAATTTCTATTAATAAAAGAATAAAATATATATATATATATACCAAACAGTGAAATCCCAACGCCCACTTTACATTGCTCAAATCCTTTAGCTCAAATCCTCTGTTCTTACCCACCAAACCCGTTCCCGCCCATCAGATTTGTACACTCCTGCTCATTGCTCCGCTGCCTTCAACAGATCATTCCTAATCCGATCCTCGTCCCAATGGAACTCCATCCCTTACACCATTCGCCATTCAAGCACCCTTTCCACTTCCAAATATCAGTTATTTTACCACCTACTGTCCATCCAGATCCATGAAAACTGTCATTAGCCATTTAATAGTCTTATAAAATATAAAAGTTTATGTACACGAAATTTTTATTTATTTTTTTTATTCACAAAATGAATCAAACTATTTCTGTTTCTTTTTGTCAATATTTCTATGTTTAATCTTTATTTGTTATCATTATTAATAACTATTTTATTAATATAAATAAATATCATATAATATCACATAAATAAATATCAACTTTAAAATTTTAACGTCCTCGAAAGGGGTCAAAAATAAATATTTTTTGATTTTGATAAAATTTCACAAATAAGGTTTTTTTTTTGTGCTTTAAATCGAGATTTGTGGTCAGTTTTTCATGAAAAAAAATTTACCACAGATTTACAACGGAATTCATCGGAATTTTGTAATTTTTTTCGAGATTTTGAGCACCCTTAAGCCGGGTCGTGTCTCGAGCATAACGAAGGTATTTTTATTTCAAAAAGCATATACAACTACAATTTAACGTAAAAGAATCATTTCTCTATCAAAACAAATAATCTTTAACAAGTTTAATGAAGTTTCTAGAACTGTATGAAACTGATATTAAAATATTATTTACTGGCACATATCATCACCAGCAGTATGTTATCTAGCGGAAATAATGACTAAGAATCAAACCTCGAATATTTAAAATATCTTGAGAATATAAAATTAAGAATACGGTGAGTGCACATCAATATCAACAGCAAGGCGTATAATATATTTATCAATTGTGTGCCAAATATGGGCACCTATAAAACAATTCAAAGATATGTTTGTGATTGTGCTAATGGAAAGAGAATTTCCGTTTCCCAAACTTCTCGTTTTTTACAGTTTCCAATATAAAAAAAACATATAATGTCTAGTTTATGAATAGATATGTACAGCTTTAATTTCATAAAGATAACTTTAATAGATACTGAGAAAAGATATTTACCTTAAGGGTTGTCTCCCCATTTATTCCACGAATATAAATTTAATTATTTGAAAATTATGGAATAAAAGTGGGTGGTCACACGACATCTTACCCGATTTCATGAAGGGTAGGGACAGGCCCGGAACTAGGGAGGGGCATAGGGGGGGGGGGCTAGTGCCCCAGGGAGCAGATTTCATGGGGCGGCAAAATTTAAGTTTATAAAAAAAAAAATCATAAGTTATTAAAAACGCTTTTAAAATAATAATATCACAATCAATATTCTTTAATTAAATTTTGATTTTTTGTCTATCAATCAAAACGGTGCTACATAGTGAGTCAAAGCCTCCCGTAGCATGAGAGTTGTCAGTGATTACAATTGTGTTGGCTGTCTTTTTTTGCTAATACCGATAGTTTTTCTAATTTATTTACACGTAGTTCTAAGTGTACGGAGTGTTGGTTAGTTCTTAGTGTTACCGTTTATCAGTGCTTGGAAATCGGATTTGTTTTGTACATTTTGAACTGCCTTTTTATTAATTTCCGAATTGTGGATGGTCGAAAACGACTCGATGGAGCCGAGTATAGAAAACTTGCTAAAGAAAAAAAAAAACTAAAAAAAAAAAAAAACGACGTTCTGTCACTAAAACCAAAATTAGAAGCTATTTTTAAAAACTATAATGTTAATGAAGATGAAGGCTCAAAATAACTCAGGTAAGCAAATATTTATTCTTATTTAAGCCTTTTCAGTGAAGCATACATATGGAAAATCATTTAAATCAACTGTTTGTTTTTTAAAATAATAATAATATTGAATATATTATTTAAAAAAAAGAAGGTAACGGTCGAGAAGCCAGCCACCAACCCTTACGCGCGCCCAGAATACTTTTTATCGATTCTAACCTTTCGATTTATTTTAGTGTTTTAGTCGCTACTTTTCGAGGGGAAAGGTTATTCTCCTTCATTTACTAAGAACCTCTAAATCCCTGTTCAAAATAATATTAACTTTTCACATTATAAATATCTAAAAGACAGAATCCTTAAGTATCCATTTGACATAACTCCTATTTATTTAACATTTGTATCAACGTGTTTCGGAGAAAATACTCTATCATCAGGCTTCTAAAAAATTTTTGAAATACGTTAATAGTTTTACAATTATATAATATGTCATTTACCTCTTAGTCTGTGATTATTTTCACATTGTCTATTCTCCATGTTATAAGGCATTATATAATATAAGACAGAATCCTTGTTGAAAACGATGTTATCATCAGTTATTATTTCTGCTACATTTTCTCAAGGGAAGTGAAAATAAGAAAATATGAAACCTATGATATACTTTCTCACATTTATTTTTAGATGGATATGTTATATTGAATTAATTATACAATCTGTCTCACTTTAGGGCAATAAGTAATATGGATGGCAAAGAATCCATTAGGAAAATATGTATACTGAATAATATATAGATAATTTTATCACTTTATCACTTACATTGATACAAAAAATAAAAATATATAAAACACCAAATACATGTACAAATAAATCTTCTTAAGTTTTGTAACACTTTTACACATTAGATAAGAGGAAATAACAAAACATGAATTGATAAAACACAATCCTTTATGAAACTCATGTTGTTAACTTCTGTTTCACTTATTTACATTTAAGAATACTAAATGTCAATATAACACTAAACAACACAATCCAAATTGAAACTGTAGAAGTAATTGTTGTTGTTGTTGTTGTCCAATAAAAGGTTATTGGAAAGAACTATCGATAGGATTGTAAACTGGAAGTAAAGCGTAACGATCCAACTGGTCGGTGTAGCGCGGGTCAAGCCAGTTTGATGGTGGCTGGCTTCTCAACCGTTACCAATAAAAAAATTACTTTCATTTATTACAATTTTTTGTTTTTTAACCTCAACTAATATTTCTGAATGATGGGGTCCCTCCTAACATTCTATCGAATTATTGTGTACTGTAGAACACTGTGCCAGGAAAAGGGAAAATTATAACACATATATTGTTACTTTCTGTTATATTTAATTACTGTTATATTTTCACTCCTAATCCTTATAGATTCCTTTCGAACTTGATCTGGTGAATTGAAATAAAGCCGCAATTAATTCCTTCTTTTCCCTTATTAAGGGTTACATTCAAAATATCGTTTTATAAGAAATTTTTCTCGTGAACTCGCCGACTCGGTCGCCCGGGTTCCAGGAATATTTAGTACTCATAGGACTAAGTACTAAATATCCCTTTTTATTTATTTTTTTATTTGCTGTTAAAATCTTATTACAACAAATTTTTAAAAGTATCTTTTGGTATTTAAGATGTCACTGGAGCCAAAGAAGAAGCCAAGCAGCATGATTCCCTTAGCGAGAAAATTACGACTACTTGTATTAAAATAAAAGTTCAATTTCAAAGTTAAACTTTAAGTTTTTGAATGCATCTTTTATATGATTATATATTTTAGATGAAGTTGAAGTTAAACTAATTTCGAAAAATATTTTTGTTATTTTTTTATAGCTACAAAAAGGCTTATAAACTCATAACTTTCACTTGTCCCTACCTATAAAATGAGATTTCAAGGAAGTTATTTAAGTATTTATTTTTAGAAAACTTATGTTTTTATTTTCTAGAGTATGAGACCATTATTGAAGAATAGATTAACATGTTTTTAAACATTTTTAAACTATAAAGGGAAACTGAAAATTCCGTTTTCTTTTTATCCCTCGGTTTGGCCTCACGACCGTCACACTAAATAGTTATTTAAATATTCTCTACATAGTAATTCGTGAGGTTATCTTCATAAGTGATGTGTTTGGTAGACATTTTTTGGTGTATTTTCTAAGATTTTCTTCAATCCAGGGTAAGTTTTCTTCCTCGTACTTTTTCTTACTCACGACCGTCACGCGTTTTTAAAATGATTCGTATTTTTTAAAAACTCCTGGACTCCATATTTGATTATTTTTAGATATACACAACTGGTTAGTAAAACTAGCCGTTTAGGTAAGGCTCTGGTGTTGCAATAAACATTAAATTATGGGAGGCTCACGACCATCACACTCACGACCGTCACACCTATTTTATTTTTAAATTGTTAAGAGTTACATATTAATGTACCAACACTTTTATACGGGTGAAACATCGCTGAATTGAGGTCCTTTTTGGCGGGGTGTTGGGGGGGGGGGGGGGGGGAGGGAAATGGGACTTAAAAACAATTCAACCGATTTTCGTCAAATTTTATATCGGAGTTACGTACCTATATACCAGCACTTTTATAAGGCTGAAACATCACTGATTTTATTTTCATTTTTTATTTTGGGGGGGGGGGGGGGGTCAGAATTAAAAACAACTAAACCTTAATACTTCTTTTTAAGGCATAACTCCTATTTATCTTTTATTTTCTTTAACATGTTTCGGAGTACATGTTGAAACCGCTGCCGTCAAAACCCCGTATGCCTGAAAAGGCAAGGTAGGGGAAAAAGAGGAAAAAAAAAAAAAAAAAAAAAAAAAAAAGTTTCGGAGTACATTGCTCCATTTTCAGGATAACTGTGATTTCCCTCACATAGTAACAAGTACATGTCCATACCGACCCTCAGTTGATATTGGACGTTATGGACATGCGCATAGAGTTATGCTTTAAAAAGAAATATTAAAAATTAAATCTCATTCAATAAAATAGTTGAACAACTAAACTGTGTTTTTGTAAAATTCTTCCAGAATTGATCACAATTTTTTTATTACTTTAATTTTTTATGTATCTATCAATAATAAATTTTATTATTTTATTTATTTAGTTTTATTCATTTGAGGACATTAATAATTTTTTAATACGACAAAAAAATGTTTAAAGAAAGAGTAACGGTCAAGAACATTTCTATGAAAAGCTCTATAAAATGCCTCAAAACAGTGGTAAATAGAAAAAAAAATTTGCCCCCCCCCCTTGGAAATCAATAAATGGAAGGTATATTTATAATAGAAAACTCAAATATAATAAAAATTTAGGCAACTTTAAAAATTCAATTTTTTTTTTTATTTTAGCTGAGGCTATGAGAATGACCCAATACTCCTGTTTATTTAGTGCTTAGCATGGACAAAAGGTTGAATTTTACTTCCAACGTTGCTTTCGAAGACGTGCAGCGTTCACGACATCTTAGACCAGAGATGGGCAAACTTTTTAAGGGGAGAGCCAAATGAAATAAACAAACATCTATGCGGGCCGAAAAAATTGGACAAAACAAAGTTTTACAACTAATAAACTTTATTTTTCACTTTATCTCATTACACTCAACTTATATGGTACAACGGTAGAAGATCCAGAATAAAAGAAGAAGAAAACAATCATTCTATTCTAGCTTTGCAGAAAAAAAATTTTGTCTTATGTATAATTGTACGTGACCATGTCGCGGGCCGGATTGACTAGCCCGAAGGGCCGCACTTGGCCCGCGTGCCGTAGTTTGCCCATTACTGTCTTAGACCATCTTTTGAAGGTTCCTCGCTCATCAAGAATATCATCACCATCTCGATGCGGCGCACAGTGGGGCCATTCTTGAATCTAGCGGGACAAAAGTCTGAAAGGTATGGTTACTGGAATATTTTTTTCTAATCCAGAACAACTTGAAATGATTAAAACAAGGTTATTGAAAGATTGATAAAACATTTAAAATTTTATTTGTGACCTGTTGTTTAATTTAAGAAAAAAAACACTACACAAAACCATTTATTGATTTCTCGATGATTATATAAATTGAATTTTAAAAAAATAATATACCTACTTTATGATAATAATGTCAATAGTATGATTGAAAAAACTCCTCTGTAACAACTAACAATTTCTCTGAAATTTTGTTCAGTAATAAATAAATTGAATTTCAAATATATGTAAATCAGGGCAATGTGTCATCAAACTATAAGCTTTAACACTTTAATACTATTTCTATCTTAAAACGAGCAGAACTCAAACACATTATATTGTTTTAAACTGAAAAGAAAATGATAGTATATAATGACAAATCACTTAGATCGAGATTATCACTATTATCACCATCTTGTCCACTAATTGTAAGTAAGGATATCATACTCGCAACTGCGTCTGATATTACAAGCAAATTGAGAACACTATAACCGAAAGTCGTATTTCGAATTAAAGGATCAGACGAAATAAACAAATTATTCATAATGTCAGTGTTGGTTACTGTGCAAGAGATTTTCCGGGGAAATTGTCCATCTATCTTTTTTCTCTTTGTTTTGGCTTTTGCCAAGTTGCCCAATTGCAAGTTTTTGAATTATATAATTGACCAGACATATTTTTTCTTCCTGGGAATTATTAAAACTGAATCCTGCAGCACGTAACGCTTCAGCCAATTCCAATCGCGCAACTAAAAGTACTCCGCCTAAAACACAAATTTTGGTGCTACTGATAAACGGGCAGTAAAATGCAAAATATTCACTAAAATTAAATGTCCCTAGATACCCAGAACTATAATTTAAGATCTACGTTAAAAAATTTCAGATTAAAACATGAATATGCTTTTTTACTTTTGAACTTTTAAATTGAAGTACCGTCTTAGTATCTAAAATGCAGTAAAATTAAAAATAAAATTTACTAATACTTACTATTGTGAATGCAATTCATCGTGAAATGTAAAAAAATAAGAAAACTTATTACGATGTTCGCTGTTGAATGCTTGAAAGAATACTAATTTAATTCTTAAATCGTACAGAATTTAAGTGGTATTAGTTCGTTATTTATTGATTTGCTTTATTGACATTGCCTGAGCCTGATTCACTTTGTTTCGCATGTCTTCCAACATTTAGCCTGTTAGATAAACCACTTTTTGCATCAAAAAATCAAACTTCATTTTTGGACTTTTGTCCCGCTTGATTCACGAATGGCCCCACTGTGCGGCGCGCCGCGGCGGTTACCGGTCAGAGTCGTCCCGCTACTTCAGCTAAGCTCTTCATCAATAATATCGTATCTTATTATTTTATTTATTTATATATTTTTTTTTTTGTAATTCAATTGCGTATAATTGTCATAATTTTTATTAATAGGTTACTTTAACTTTTAATTCACAAGGTTCAATAACTATTTGTCATTTAATTCATAGTTTGTAAATAGTTAACGTTTGTTTTCTTTATAGTAAATATATTATGTATGTAACGTGTATAGTTTCGGTTTTCTCAAATAGATACTAATATTCAGAACCTTAGTTTATATATTTTTTTCCTTTTGTTTATATTATTGTTTTACGGCCATCTCATTCGCTGGTTGTCATTAATACATTTGACAGTTGTGAATTTAGATAAATAAAGAAAAAAAAAAAAAATTATCCACATAGAATTGTGCATATCCAACATTAATGATTACATTTTTAAACTATGTAAAAATTATTTTTTAGGCATAGAAGCAATAAAAACTCACTCTTTAAAAATATAGGGAACTATACAAAAAATAGTACAAAGTACTAAAGGCATTAAAGAACAATACATTTATTATTTTAGTATAATTGTTTAAATTTATAAATGTTTTTATAAGAAAAATCAGAGGGATCCTTTTGAACCAATTACATATATTGATGATAAATAAATTTTAAAAAACTTATATAAGCAGTGTATAAAAAATATTTCAAAATAACTTTATTATATTTAAAAATTAAAACATCAAAAAAATAATATATCTGCACAAACTGAATACATTGAAAAGATTAAATTAAAACTATATTTAATGCTAACAAAAATTATATTTATATGTAACTCATCAATTTCAAAGTTAAAATATTTTGTAACTTTACTTCAAACAGCTTCTTCGTAATGTTACCTTGGGCCCAAATTATTAATCAATGTTGCTTGATTCTCTTCTGGACTAAAAGTGACCCTTCCTCAGCAAACTTCTCGCTCATCTCCCTCACTGCCTTATTAATCTTGTGTCGAATCACTACTTACTTCTAGTGAACTTTATAATCTCATAAAATGTAATTTATTCTTTACATTACAAATTTAATTTTTACATATTTGATTTTAGTACAAATTAATTAAATCATTAATATAAACTATATAATTATGTATGAAAATTTTTCATAATTATGTAAAGGATATGTACAGCATTTGGTACTAAACCAATTTATTGAAAACATTGAAATATTTTAATTATGCCACTTCCATTGTAGATAATGTTTGAAAAATTAAATTATTAATTTCAAAATTAAATTAAAATTTTATTTCCTGATTTAAAAAAATAAAATTAAAGTTTCCATTATTTTTAAAATAATTGATTTATGAAATAATGAAATATTAAATGTTACTATTAGGATTAGGATTGATCCTTCTCTACCATCATGTGTAGCTCAACTGGTTAGTATTAGGGATATTGATTTTTTATAATTTTAATTTAATTTTTTTTTCAAGCCATATTTATTTATAAAAACAAATAAAATAAAAATGTAACTGTTTAGGTCTCTTACATTAGGATTCTATCAGCTGGTATCAGGAAGTATTGGAAACAAAAGAAAGCATCCCAAGAAACTAGTCATAAGCGCTCCTAGATGGGCTTAAATGAATATTATTTTTTTCTAATTATAAACCAATTTCAGAACAGTAGGAACTAAAACTAACCTTTCATTAAAAAATACTGTAATGTAGTATTATTGTTTATAACATTTTAACAAATTAATAAGTCAAAAGATATTTACAGAGAGGCATAAAATGTGGTCATCTTAATTTGGACACCATAATAATCACACTCCGGGCACAATCTTCCAAAATAAAAATTAATTTTGAATCTATATTTATGTGGACCCCATTGAACTCTATAGAAAGAAAAAAATAAATACCTGACTTCAACTGATTTATTTTAAAAAAATAATAAGGTATTCTGGTGGCACGATTTGAATATATTCCCCAGGGAATATATTTTTACATATTTGATTTTAGTACAGATAAATTAAATTATTAATTTAATTAATTAATTTTTTTACACGAAACGGCCTTATAGACCACGTGAATATCATTTCCTCCCAACTCTCCCCACACGTTCCCCCTCTTCTTCTCCTCCCACCTCTTCTTCATTCTTTCAGACTGCATTCTTCTTCCTTCCTCGCTCCATACTCTCCTGCCTCTCACCTCCTTGGTACCCACAAGGACCTTTATTTCCCTTAGTTTTTCCTTATATCTATCTCTATCGAAACAGTCCCGACTTGAAATTCCCAATTTCCCTGTTTCTTTCTTCATCTGTCCGATGTACCCCCCCAACCCCTTTATATCCCCTCATTTTCCCAAAAGATGTTCCTATTTATTCTGCTCTGGTTCATCCTGACCAAATAACCGTAAAAATGTAGCCTCCTTAACCTAATGTCCGTTTCCAGATCATCCATTAAATTATTACTTTAATTTATTAATATAATTCCAGGGAAATATATTCACATCATAATCCTGATTACAAATAAAATTTGTAGACAAAAACATTGCCCTAATGTTATTTAAAATCTTTATACAAAAGAAATATGCATATAAATAACACCAATAATAAAAAGTCTAACACTTTTACAAAAAAAAAAAACTAGCTGAAAGTACCCCTGCTCCGCTATGTTTTAATATGATTAGGATTAAGCACAACTTAAATTAGTAAGCTTAATGTTGATAATTATTATTACTTAAATAAATCTAAAGAATTCCATTCTTAGGATAATTTCAATAAGTAAATTTGATAGTTCCAAAAGTGATTTTTTGTTTATTTTAACAGTCCTCCCTGTAACGCTAAATACCAGCGAAGCTGTAAAACATCCATTCCCTGAGGTAGTGTTCTTTCCCGTGTATCATCCTTCAACAATTAGCCTATCCTTTCTCCTAACAATCCTACCTACTGGCCTACTTCCCTAAAAAACGCCCAGATATCCTCGACATATTTGTCACCTCTCAAATTCTTACTTCCCTAACTACAATAGATTCCTTAGATGACCTTTCCTCAGACCATAGCCCGGTTTTGCTCACCTTACATTCTACTCCTACAATCAAACCTTCTCCTCCATCCTTAATTACTGGATGGGTGGACTGGGACAAATTCGGTTCGGCTTTAGAAAACCATATTGACCTCAAAATTCCACTAAAAACTTGTCAACAAATAGATGCGGCAATAGAATTATTACTAAAACAATGCAAACCTGCATAACAGAAAACACTTCACAAAATATAACTAAAATTTCAGAGAGTGTTGTCTTACCACAATTTATTCGCGTTTTATTAGTAGAAAAACGTCGAGCAAGGGCCAAATGGCATAGAACTCGATATCCATCTGACAAAACCAATTATATCAAATTAACTAACAGACTTAAATCAGAACTTAAAAAACTAAAATTTCAAATTTTACAGAAACAAACTAAACAAATATCTGTTTCCAACAAATCATTACGGACCACTACCAAAAGACTTTTAAAATTTAAATCCTTCAATCATCCTCTCCTTACTCCAGCTCAAACCTGGACCAAATCTGATTCAGAAAAAAATCTCAGGTATTCGGCGAACAATTGCATAATGAATTTATAGCTCATTCTGACATCCTAAATCCTTACCATGTAGAACCTATTGAAGCAGAACTGACTATTCCTCTCCAAATGACCCTTCCTCCTAAAGCCTTCCACCCTTCAGATATAATAGCCATAATCCATAGATTGCCGTCCAAAAAAGCTCCTGGACATGACCTTATTACTTACTTCCTTATTACTGGATGTAGAACATGTACTGCACGGGTATCTTTCTTGATGTTGAACAAGCCTTCGACCGGGTATGACATTCAGGACTGCTTTATAAACTTCGCCAATTCCTCTCTTCTACATATTTCCTCATCCTCTAATATTTCAAGTTAACCATAATTCTACATACTCATCCATATTTCCTCAGACCGCTGGTATTCCACGAGGTAGTATCCTGGATCCCATTCTTTATACCGTGTAAACAGCAGATATCCCAACTCATCCTAATACTATCCTCACAACCTATGCTGATGATACCAGCGTGTTATCAGTCAATGACTATCCCTTAGCTGCATCCCAGACACTCCAGTCACATATCACTTCCATTGAAGAATGATGTCATAACTGGAGAGTAAAGATAAATCCCAGCAAATAACCTTTACCATACGTCGAAAACCTACCTCATCCTGTCCTCCAGTATCCTTTAATGGAGCACCATTAAATAATGTAGAACAGATAAGATATCTTGGATTTTATCTGGACAAGAGACTTACCTGGAACTCTCATACAAGATTGAAAAGACAAGAAGCTTCACGTTGATTTCGACTACTACAACACCTACTTGACAAACGTTCAAACCTCCCGATTTACTACAAAAAACTCATCTATATGACGAGTTATGGGGATCCACCAAACCATCAAATTCTTCCCGCATCCAATCACTGCAATCCAAAATCCTTCGAAAAATCCTTATTTTTACCTTATTCTTATCCTTGTGACCGGAAAGCTGAAGAAAGTGTATTTGGGGACGAAACTACTGGTGAAGCAAGATTGGTGGGTTGCTCATAAGGAATATGTACATCGAACTGGCCTTCCATGTCATCACCAGAGAACATAGGTCTTTTAACCCCTTCAATTTCCTCTCCATAGAAGGCTAATAGATTCTCTTCACAAAACAACTCAAACTTGTAAGGGTACCATATAATAAGTTTTGTCATGCCAGTAACGTTTTTTTGTTTGTTTACTACTATAAGGAACTTATAGTGGTCAAAGTGTGCGGCTTAAGCATCTAAACTATTTTTTAACTTGGCTTATCACCATATACCATATGACAATAAATCTATTATTATTCACCCAATAAAATTGTATGAGTACTGTTATTTTACCCCTCTGTAGTACTGATACAGGACAAACCACTAAGAAAATCATTGTTATCATGCATCTAACATCTAATAAGAAACAATGTACTAAGTTTCATTACGATCCGTAATATTATTTCCAAGAATTTTCAATGCGTGAGAAATCGCATTTTTCGCGAATTAGCCTCGATCCAGGACAAATTATTAAATTCTTTTCTTAGCGGGCACCTTCGGCCTTAAAGGAAGCTAAATTTCATTCCAATCTGTTGGGTGGTTTTTGAGATTACCTGATGAATGAGTGAGTGGTATTTGACAAACATATAGTAGATAAATAAAAACAGGTTATTTATTTCAAAAAATTATAATAATTTTGCCACTATTAGTGGTTTGAATGAATCTATATAAAAGGTTATCAATTTGTTTGCATCTCAGTGTAGTTCAAACCTATACTATACAAAAACAGAATATTTCAGTTCAGTAAAATGTAAATTTAATTAATCCTTTGGTATTCCATATTGATACTCAATGCAAGATAATTGAAGGGTACAGGGGAAAAAAAAAAAACCATCAGAGTCAACTTTTTATAGGTTTTGAGATGATGATGCCATCTTTTAGGTTTTTAGGAGTACTAACATTATATCAAAACCACAGCTGTAATGTTTAAAAGTTTATTATAAACATTAAACATTTTTATAAGTGGTTCCTTTGACATCCAGGTAACTTGAAACTTTCAAAAGCGTTTTTCTTAAAACTACTTCAACAGGGCTCTAATGGTTTTTCCGCCGCACCCTTCAATTGTTAAACAGTCAAACTAAAAGTCACAAACAGTCAAATAAGTAAAACTAATAATAAATTTAATAAATAAGTTTATTAAGATATTTCAAAATAAAAATAAATTTTAACACTATGAATAATCAATTTTTATTTTTTTATATGCTTTTTTAGTTACAAAAAATTCTTTAATATTTAGACCGCTTAAAAAGCCCTTATTAATGATTCATCATAGATACTGTAAAACGGCCTGACTTTGCACTAGTGAGTTAACTTTGCACCAAGCTCATTAAAAAGTTTCAGTTGAGGAAAAGTGTTTTGCTGTTGTCTAAATAAGGGATATTTTATATTTCTTGCTTACTTAAGACAACACTGATTGGGTATTAGGAATTTTCACGCAGATCCTAGTTACATCTCATGTTTCATAACAGTTAGTTGATTGTAGTGTTTCAACAGGTGTGAGATTCCTTTGTGGGATAAAGTCGTGCTTTCAGCAACTAAATATTTCTCAAATCGATTAAGTTTTGCATTCATTTTATTCTATAAATATTGTAATTTAAATATATGATATTCATGTTTTTCAAAATATTTGCCAAAAGTCATGGTATTTCAAAATAAAATAGAATCCCCTTTTTGATATGAATTAGGAATGACTTTGCACCAAATATATTTTGGCGCAAGGTGACCTCCTAGTGGGAAGACGTCTTAGGCAGCATCGCTCCTTCTAAACAAATCAATAAACGAGGATATTTTGAAGTTAAGGAGTTAATAGGCTAGTAAAATCCAAATTATTTGGGATAGCGTTTTGCTTCTTGTTAATAAAGTTTTTGTCATCTTTGTGCAAGTATACTGACTGTTAAAATTTTGCCTAGTTATCGCTTTAAATTTTTTCAAGCCATAGTGTTTGTTTTTATATATTTAACAATTTTTGTCTAACTATTGCAGATTGCATTTTTCCAAAAGTGTTTCTCTATGAATTTGTTTGCAATTTATTTCATACCTATCGTTTTGTTCCTTGTTTACTAAAATTATAGTTGTTTACGTTATTTCGGCATGTTTTTATTTTTTTTCTATATAATATTTTGTTTGTATGTTCTTGTATTTTCTATCTTTCCTCAATAAACCTTTAAAAATTGTGCAATTCTGTTTCTCATTTCAATGAAAACATTGTAATTTACAATCGTTTCCTTTAACAAAATCCTTAGAAACAGAGAAAAAAATCACTAGGCTAAACTCCAAACACTATTAAGAAATGAGTTTGCATCTCATAAACAACTATCAAGCTTTGACTTTGCTCCAGAATATGTTTTTGATGCTTTTTAATTGAAAAAAATGTGGTGGTGCAAAGTCACGGGTACCCGGTTGAGTTTGCACCAAAGTTTAAAAACAATAAAATTAATTATAAGTTTTGTAAATTTTGCAAATCCAAGATTATGCGATGAATCAACATCATTTTTAAGATAATTATTCAAAGCAAATATTTAAATACATGCATTTTAAACATTATTGATAGTTAGTTAAAGAATAAGGTTAAACAAAAGTGGTGCTAAGTCACGCCGTTTTACACCTAAGATTTTCCCATTTAAAAATCAAATCATGAACAGGTATGCACTCACAACAGGTATGCAATGTGTCTTTTTAATTTTGAAACATATTAAAATAAAATTCTAATCAACTAATAATAAATAAATAAATCTATGACTCAACATGTTAAGATGCTTTAAAAAAATACTACATGTGTGTGTGTGTTTTTTTTTGTAAAATAACATTATTTTTCCACATTAATGTTCATAAGAAAATATCTTTTCATCATTGAAATATTCTAAACCACTTAAACCATTTGTAACTTCATTTATTTAGCATCAAGTAAAGCAGACCACATTAATACATCGTTCAATTACTTTGTCATTTTGGTTTTGGTAACAAAAATATTCATGAATAAAAAAAAATGAAGATCACAAAAAGTGAAATTATTACTTTTGACAATAGAATATTAATTATACCAAAACCATCAGTTGTATAATAGTCCAGGAGCCCGCCACAAAAATAATTGGAAAGACATGAATCTGTTTCCTAACCCATTTCATAGTATCTTCAACCTTGAAATGATATATCGTGGTCTGGCAGCTTGTATCCTTCGGAACGCAACCCTCAAAACCAAAAGGGTTTTTTCGTAGTAATCGAAAAACCACGAAATTTGCTGGACATAATATATTGGCAATATTAAAGAGCTTTGAATTTTTGTCGATTTAAGCCTAATTGCATTTCTGTAAATTAATTTATTACAGAGATAGAGCTCTCCGAAAATGCTGTTTTCACAATATTTGAATTTTTTCTGTTCAGTGTCAAGTTCTCGACCGGATACTGATGAAAGCACTAGGTTTTACAAAATCACTCTTAGGAAATAATTTCAAGGAAATTTAATTAGTTTTAATTTGAGCTCTAAAAGATCCCCGTAGATATAATAGTTTTCTAAGAAAGAGGCAAAGTGTAGAAAAATCGGGTTTGGAGAAAAAAAAAATCATATATACTGGTTTGACAAGTGTATAAGTAGGTAGGAAACAACCTATTTCATTTTTAATTTATTAATATACACATAAAAGTGTCTATTCCTTTATTTAAAAAAATGTATCAGTACTAGAAATTTCGATTTGAGGAACGTTCCGCTTTGCGGTTCTCCACGAAAACGCGTTTGTAGGTACTCTTGTAGCTATAACTCCGAAACTATTTGTCCGATTTTAAATTTTTTTGTTTTTCATCTGAAAGCTGGTCAAGTTTACTATTAACTCCTGTACATAAAATTTTGATCAAGTCCCATAAACTACCCGTGCTAGTACGCTAAATAACGCTAACTGTTATGAAATCCAACATTTTTTGGCATATTTTTCGCTATAACTCCAGAAATATTTGTCCAATCCCAAATTCATTTTTTCATGTCTACCCCAGGTCACGAAAAATGACAATATCGTCATATTTTACCAAAACAGGAACATTTAGCGTGGTAGCTTGAGTATTTTACGGAACTTAATCGGGATTTCATATATTGGATCTTACAATAAATTAAACTAGCTTTGATATGAAAAAAGGAATTTGGGATTGGACAAATATTTCTGGAGTTATAGCAAAAAATATGCCAAAAAATGTTCGATTTCATAACAGTTAACGGTATTTAGCGTACTAGCATGGGTAGTTTACGGGACTTGATCAAAATTTTATGTACAGGAGCTAATAGTAAATTTAACCAGCTTTCAGATGAAAATAATAATTTTCAAATCGGACAAATAGTTTCGGGGTTATAGCTACAAGAGTACCTACAAAAGAAGTTTCGTGGAGACCCGCAAAGCGGAACGTTCCTCACAGCGAAATTTCTAGTACTGATACATTTTTTTAAATAAAGAAATAGACACTTTTATGTGTATATTAATAAATTAAAAATGAGATAGGTTGTTTCGTACCGACTCACACACTTGTCAAACCAGTATATATGATTTTTTCTCCAAAACCGATTTTCCTAATTTCTACACTTTGCCTCTTTCTTAGAAAACTATTATATTTACGGGCATCTTTTAGAGCTCAAATCAGAACTAATTAAATTTCCTTTAAATTATTACCTAAAAGTGTTTTGTAAAACCCAGTGCTTTCATCAGTATCCGGCCGAGAACTTGACTCTTAACAGAACAAATTCAAATTTTGTGAAAACACCATTTTCGGAGAGCTCTATCTTTGCAGTAAATTAAAACAAATTTGACAAATTGCAAATATCTATGTCCAGCAAATTTTCATATTTTACGAGATATAAGCGAAAAAATTAAAAAAGTGCAAAAATGTCGTGGTTTTTCGAGTACTACAAAAAACCCTTTTGGTTTTGAGGGTTGCAAACTTGGATTTTAACTACTCTTATTAGCCCTAACAACATATCAAAAATGGTGGATAAATCTTTTTTTAAACGTTTCGGTCAGTTTTTCGCTACATAAAAACCGGTCTGGCGGCATGTTTCCGACGGCTTTCGACTGCCAGACCGCTTGATTCGTGTTTAGAAAAGGATACACTAAAAAACGAGACCAAATTCAAGAACATACCTATCTAATTATTTTTTGCTATTTGGGCGATTTTAAGCGTTCGCCACACCGCGTTCTGACGGATACAGGCTGCCAGACCACGATATATCAGTTCAAGGCGAATGATACTATAAGAAGGAAACAAATTCATGTATTTTCAATTAAATTTGCATGTGGCGGGCTCCCGTTCTATAATTCAGGTTAATACAATTTTTGTTTATCATTTGATGACACTTAAACTAATTTTGAGTCCAAGTCATCAATGTCCTTTAACAGATATCCTGATTTGAAATAGAACTTTGTCAAGGCTAGTTTTCTCACTTTTGAATCTCCAATAACAAACACCAGGAAAATGATGATTCCATGGAGGGTATTAAATGTACTGATGAAAATCCATAATTGAGGCATTGTATCTTGATTCAGAGAGTTTGTCACCAGCCATGATATAATTTCGAGGACCCAGTTCAGCCCCATAACACAAAAAAAAAGTACTGACTCTATTAAGCTAAAAAAAATTCAAACTTATTAATTAATATATAGGTACATAAAATTAATCAGTTAATAAGTACTGAAGATTGATTTTACAGTAATATGATTAATAATAAATAAACTTCGTATAATAAATAAACGTGATTATTAAAACATATAAATAATAAAAAAATAACTATCTATAATAAAAAAATATAAGTATTTATAATTTTAAAAAAGTATTTTCGAAAATATAATGTACAGTCAATGTCTATTTGGTATTGTTTTAATTTTTGAATTGGTAAACAGAGACGATGCAGATAGTTAAATTTTCTTGCACCCTCAGAGTTTCTCCTTTTCCAAATTTCTTCATTCTTCTTCTCTCATCAGTACATCTTCCGGGCCCATGCCTTGATCTCTCCTCCACAAGAACCTTAATGTTTTTAACACTTAAACTACCATGACAGGTCAAATGACACTTTTCAGAATTTTCGGCCGAAATTCTTAGAAACAACATTCATTACTTTACCTTTTGACTTTACTAATTTTATTAAAAAACATATCAAAAGTATTTTTTTGATACCTACTCCTCTCTTATTGTTGTTATTCCTCTCTTATATAAATGTCAGTAGTTTTAATGTTAATTCATCCACTTGGCACAACCGTTTCAGATTGTATAATATATCAAATACTTATTTATTCAACCTTTTTGAGGGTATCATTATTTTTTATAATGATGTCAATGTTACCAATCCCTAACCCCTTCCTGAAAAATATTCTACTTAAAAATTATAAATTTCCTTGATCCAGTATTTCTTTCTTCAATTGATCAAAAAGATTCAATGTTCAAACAACAACCATTGATCGAACAGATGCTGATAAAGACAATGAGTCAGACTTTTATTATGTGTTCAACTAAATATGATATATTTTATAACCATAAAAAGAAAAAATTATTTTCTTTAATGTTTACTGTTTTTTAAATTAAAAGTGGCATTTAGCCTGTAAGGTTGAAAACATTTAGGGAAGGAGTTCATATAAATCAACTTCTCATCTTTAGACAATGTTGCATTATTGATTTCAGTGAAACTCATATTTCTTATTTTGATCATGTTGGTGAGGGTTGGTTGATCATATATAAATACAGAATATAATAGTAGCGTGGTCACTACAAATATAATATGGTATAATTAATTTATTGTTTCGTTTTTGCTTGGTTTGCATGCTGTGAGATGATACTGTATCATCATTATATTTTAACCCTAGAACGCCAACATTCGTCAATATGACGAACACCTCTGTGAATTACATTTGCCTCTTCCTTCCCAGTGATCCTGTCTGCCTGACACCGTGGCTAAGCCTTTTACTGACATTGCAAGTCACCGAAGGAAGCACGTTTATTTGTTTAGCTGGTTCGGAGAAACTTCAAATTATGTCAAAACAGGTACGTCAAAATTTCGAATGGTTGGCAACTAAGGGATATCAATGTACTTGTACTTTTGTCGAAGGCTTCAACTAAATCACTCAGTAGAAGTGATTTTATTCTGTCATTGAGTGATTTACTTCGAAAAGAGTGGTTGAAAATGAGGCTCGCTATTCGAACACTCCCTAGAGAACTAAAATTAATAATAAGTGAAGAATTAGGGAATTCTGAAATTACGAAGGTATCTAGTTCAGCCACAAAGCAAAAGGGTCCCAGAAAAATATGTAGCTTATGTAATTATAAGCTCAGAAGGATGACAACGGTTTATTGTTGCCGATGTCACACTCCAATATGTGGGGAACATCAAATAAAAGTTTGTACAGATTGCTTTTCTAAATAACGCAATTAATTTTTCATTGTGCTCAATATGTATTAAAAAAAATTGTATTCCTTTTTTTGCTGTAACATACACAGTCCATTTTATGTTTATATATTTTATACCTTTTTATGTTAATGTTTTTTATTCAGTATTTTGAAATAAAAATTGATATTTTTTTGTTGTTGTTTTTTTTAATATATCCCCTCCCCCTATAAAACTAGATAGAATTTTCCTTTTTTTTTATTTTATTTATTACAGTAATAATAACTCTCGTGAAAGAAAATCTCATTCAAAGCTTTTTTCAATAATTGTATTAAAATAAAAATATATTCGTCAATCTGACGAATAGTTGGTAAAATGGGGTGAAGAGAGTAGGTTGGCGTTCTAGGGTTAAACAGGACAGTTATCACATTCAAAGGTGGTAACAGTATTCAGCTTTCATCAATTTATACTAGTGTTTCTAACCTATCGCAAGGTATTTAGCTGATAGTAAATAATATGATAATTATTATACATCCATAGCTTAAGGGTTAAATGCAACCTTTTGGAGGAGCTGAGCTTTTGGTTCAGCATACAGGCAGGACACCCAATTAGGGAATAGTCTCTGTACAAAAGTGCTGACTCGCTTTTGTTCTTTGTCCGCAAGGTAACAAAGGATTTAGAATTTAATGGAGAGCAGTTAGATGAACAAAAAAGGGATAAATGAGTATATATTGAAAATCTCTGAAATAAGAAGGGATCTTCAGAACGGAAGTGGGTGAAGGGGAGATGCTGCTGGACCAGGAGTCGAGGAGCAGTCTAGCAAATGCTGAAGATCTAAAGACCATGGACTGGGAGGCAGCAGAGAAAGCCCAGCTTTGCCTTAACACTTAGATAGGTGTTATTTAACAATTATATGTAAATAGTCAAGAATAAGTTTTACATTTTTCCCTTCTTTTCAGTCTCTTCGTTATATTTGAAGGCATATGTGTTGTGTCCATTTTTTTGATGAATGTGCTGTGGTGTTCTTACAGTCTTACATGAAATCGTTTATAGTATTAATAGTATAAAAGTTTTTGTCTAAGTTTTAGTTTTGATTCTCTTCTGTGTATAGACGTCAAACCTAGTAAGTAAATATTGCCATGAAAAAACTTCATTCTATCTTCGGTAAGATTCTGGACAATTTGGTCAGTTAAGAGTCAGAAGGTTATAAAGGATATGATACATTTTTTGGATTCAATGAAATGTAATGGGGTTTCAAATAAGATATAATTGCTTCAAAGAGGGCTATAAGCCCTATATTTTGCAAATATATAATAATATATACAGTATATTTGGAAAATAATATAGATTTTCAATTTCTAGATGGTAAGAGGTTAATTCAGTATCTTGCTTCTTCCAATTGGTACGAGACATGACGATATGGTAACGTTAATCGACTTAAATATGCTACATATAAATAATTTACTTAAGTGACTTACATTTGTTTTCTCATATTGAACATCATTTGCGTAGCAACATTTCTCATTTTAATCAATGATTCCTTCTTGTACTTCATGTGTATGTACCAAATCTTGAAAAGAAAAAACACCACTTTTGCCACTAAAAAGATTGAAATGAGTTCATAGGAACGCTTTGCAGTATCAACTGAAATTATAAAAAAGAATATTGTTAATGGAAAATGATAAACCATGTGATATAAAATAGCGTAAGCATTGCAAGACTGGCCAATACCAGAAGTCAGAGGGATTCTAAAGAACTGGAATGAAGAGTAAGTAGATGTCTACCTCTGGAAAAAGCAGGAGATTGATTGAAGATTGAAAATCGTCGGAGCAAACGAGCAGAAGCAAGTGGATGAAACCTTGCTTCTCCACTCCCATGAGGGGTGGACTAACATGGACGTGAGTGATGGAGATCCATCTAGCCATGTGGTTTGCCGCGATAACCCTGACTCCCAGGGACGTCAGCAGCGGATGGTGGAGTCTGTCTATTTGAGATGACTTGCCACCCCGCTCTGTCTGCTATGGCAGGAGTATGGCTACAATATGGGAACATGTGGGAAGGAATTGGCATGTAGATGATGCACCAAGACCAAGCAAAAGGCCAAAGATTGCCTGGAAAAGGGAAAGGGAGTGGCCTTGCACAGGAATTGTGTAGCAAACAAGAGAGTGGGGAAAAAGATCCAGCATTGTGGGGGCAGCAAGGAGTGCCCAATACATTTGGAAATCGAACAGCGTAGACTGCAGATTCTGCAGGACAATATGTAGCAAATCCGAATGGTCGCGGATGAGCTTAGAGCTCCCACTCAAAAGCTGCAATATCATGGTTTTTCAGGGGGCCATGGTGTCAAAGGAACTTGATCAGAGGTTGGGTGTCACTTTGAGGGCCGTGGCTCTGAGCAATGGTGAGAGGAGGCCTTGAGCGGCCAGTCATACCGATAACATGTCCATCGATGTTATGAAGCTAATGTACCACAGTAGATCAGGTGGCTTGCTATTGTATCCTTGTACATGAATACGAGAACGGCAAATATCACCACTGTGGAGGCTATCGTCCTCAGATACAGAAGTGCGATAGTATGGTCCGACACCAACGGCTGTAGAACAGCTTGGAATTCAATGCGAACAAACGTCAGAGGAATAATTGTTGAAGAATACGTGTTGAGGTGTAAGCTTGCGGTAAGGAACAAGCCCTCTGGTTGCACATTTGTAGGAGCAAGGGGCCCTGGTTTGATCGATGTGACAGTTGCAGACGAGTTGCACACTGGAGTTCAATGGTCAGACACGAGCTCAGACCACCAGGCCTAACGTTCAATTAACGCAAACGTGTTTTTTTTTACTGAAAACTTATTAAATCATTTCATTTATTTTTCTGAATCCCAATTCCAGTTCTACTGGCATAGATTAAATCCCTATAAAGTTGATAAAACTATGTCTTCCCGAAATTACACCAGTCCTCTTATTCATATAATAATTTCACAACTTTGTTCTAATATTCTCACTTTGTCCAGTGGTAATGGGGGTCTGTCTTGCAAAAGCTGGAGTAGTAGGTTTTATACTTTTATATGGACCAGATGGGTCCTGAGAATAAAATATCAACAATGAAACTTAATGTGATAAGGGGAAAATGTTTGGCAAAACACCAAAACTTTTTGAACTTTTTAGATTTTTGAAAAGATAGAAAAAAAATGGTTTCATTGTAAATGTCATTTTTACAAAACTAAAGTCTATTAAATTATGCGCCTAAAGACATCCCTTAAGCTGAATTTGATTTAGGCGTTTAGCCACAATCGATTGTCAAACATCGACGAATTTTGCACACTTCCAAAAAAAAAATTAGTTTTGGTCATGTTTAAGAATCCATAACACAGAAATGGCTAATCCAATCAGTAAATGTTATTTACTAAAAGTTGTAGATCATTACATTTTGTGCAAGATAGGATTTTTAGAGCAAAAATTAGCCCATTCCTACTCTGAGATATGTCAAAAAAACAAAAATTGTTGGTTGAATTTGGATAAAAACTGTGTTAAAATTGCAAACAAATGAATAGTACAGGGAAATTAGCTTCGAACCTTAAACTCTAAAAATTAAAAGGTCTAACTGCTGCAAATTGTTCACTACACTTAGCGTTGATATGAACTGACTTCGATAATTTAAAGGAAAACTGAACTGAAAAGTTCTGAAAAGAACTGATGGAGAAAGAGTTTCGTTGAGTTTTTAAAAACAGCAAAAAAAATAAAATAGAAAGTAGATGCCAGTCGTAGTAGGAGCACATTGGGAGGTCACTTGTTGTTGAAGCTTGTTTTAGGGGAGGAACGACACAACCCGATTAAACCCGAAATGAAAAAGGACGTGACGACGAACTACCTAGTTCGCTTAGTTCAGTAGTTCTTTCAATCGTAGGTCCGACGGTTCCCTGTCCGACCGGTGGGGTAAAAGAACTATAGTTCATCAAAACAGAGAGCGCTCTTTATAGTTCATTTTCAGGATCTATTTCAGTGAACTAGTTCGTTCACGTATTTTTCATCTCTTCTATCAACTTAGATATCCTGGGAGTGAGAAATCGATCACGTGAGGAGATGACCTACCTAGGTGTAAGATTCAGGAATAAGTTTGATTCTACTCCTCAACTAGAGTACCTGAAAGATAGAGTGAACCTATCAATCAATGTGCTATGCATAATAGGGGGTACCTTATGGGGCCTCAGATACCCAGCTGCAATGACCATTTACTAAGGCATGGGCTTGAGTTAGTGGTGGTTCAGAAATAACCTGTTATTTTGTAACAGGTATGGGCTGACTGAACGGCGTCCCTGTTACCGATATTCGAAGGAACAGGGACAAGATACTTGCGTACTCACTTTAGTACTAAGAACAACATTCATACCTATTACTTTCGTACTGCGTACTACCCTAGACTAGTATTTCTTACTTGTCATCTCTACCTGCTACCAGGTACTCGTTTACCTAAACCAGTACTTTTACTTCTACTCTCGTACGAGTATTTTCTAGTAAAATGTCAGCTGGTCTTCATTGTATTAGACACTATTGCATTCTTTTTTTATGTTATTATTGGTAATTTTAATAATCATTAAAATACACTCAAATATGAAATCTATACATAAGCATACATATATTATTTTTGCTTATCTTAAAACAAATAAAAAATGTGTATGCTGTTATAATAAGTAACATCTTAAATAGTAATTTGCCAATTATTTACTATCTTATTGATAATTCATTAATGTTTTTAATTAAAGTTTTATTAAATGTAAGTAAAGTATCTTCATTTAACCAGTATTTTGTGAATAAAACGACATGTGGTCTTGTCCTGTACAGCAGTGAAAGGACACCATGCTAGGTTGTCAAGATAAACAGGGATCTTTGACCTTGATGCAGCGGATTTACCTCATCTGATGGAAGAAGAAAATTATTCCTTCTTCAGAGAATTAATCTATGGGTGGAAGGACGTGGTAGACCCTACACACTTCAAACTGAACTTGAAAAATTCAAAATTTATATCTACTTACCTATGAACCCGCAACTTCCTAGATGCACATTAGGATTAATTTTATATGATATAGGGACCATAGGAAGCTGATCCATTATTAAAGAGATTGCCAAGATGACAAATGGACATCCCCAACCATAGACTGAGTACCAGAAGAACGCACTTCGACCTGATGAACTTCTCCTGCTTAAAACATCACTTCTCCTAATTTTGAAAAATAATAATAATAATAATAATAGACATCTTATTTTGTTTTTCATAACTTAAAAATATATATTTTTCTTTTTTAAAGAAATTTATTTGCTATAATTTATTTACAATATAAAAATAATTATTTCCATAAATCAACTGTACTAATTTCTTTTGTTAATTTGTTAGTGTTGTAAATAAACATGTTAGTGTTGTTAATACAACTGTTTAAATAATAAGAAGTTAATAACTAGATAATGTAAAAAATTTATTAAAAACTAAATCAAATTTAAAAGTCAATATAAATGACGGATCCAGGGGGAAAAAATGTTTATGTCCATTTGTATCTATTTTGTGAAAATAGCAAAATAATGTTTACCATTAAATGCTATACCCCAGGTCATGAAAACTTCAATCACCGTTATTTGGGTAATCTAAACGTTCCTTCCTCTAAGACAAATATGCGATCTAAAATTTAGTCAGAAGTGGGTTGAATGCCACCATTAACTCAAATCCGACAAAAATGGACATGAACTTTTTTTCCCCAAGGCCCCTCAAATTTTGAACTAACGTTATTGCTCGCCATGTGTGGAAACACGAAACATTCAACCAAAAGAAGCTGGCAGCATAAGAGAATTGTATCAGGAATGCTGGAAAAAAAAAATGTATTAGCTCTAGTATATTGATATATATATATATATATATAATATATATATATATATATATATAGTTGTTAAAAAATTATTTATTATAAGAAAATTAAATAAATTAGATATCAAGTTTTAAAGATAGCATTAGATAGCAAGTCTCTCATATCTAGTAATCCTAATTCAATGAAGCCATAAAATAGCAAAGATCATAATCCGTAGAACATTCTGCATATAAAGATACAACAGCATCATTGAATAACTTTGCTAAAATTTAAAAATGCAGTTCAGGTTCACTGAAAATAGTGAGGCGTTAGTAGTAATTAGTGGCTAAGCAATGCTAATGTCAGAATTGGTTTCCTTGTTTTCATTGTGGAAACAATGTCAATGAAAAAATGACCAGCCCATCCAATTATTGAAAAAGTGTATAATATCTAGTCAGACCCACATATTTCATCTCTCTATATCACTACAAAACTTAACATCCACCACAAAACAGTTTTGAATCATTTACATATGACAGGAATCCAAAAGATACTTGTGTTCCACATGAGTTAAAAGTGAAAAATTTAATGGTGTTTCCGTTTGTTACAATAATAAAAATTAATTTTGAATTTTTTGTTCAACCACAAATACTTTGTTTATTTGGTTATGTTACTTCTATTATTATTTTTTTCATGCTATTAAACTTATAGTGATCATGACTGTAGGAAATAAAAAAAAAAATTAAATTAAACAATTTAATTTATTAATTTTTATTTTGTTTATATTTATACTATTTTAAATTGATATTTATAACTGTATTCAGATTTAAAAATCCCAAATATATCCATCTTGAAAAATACAAGTATGTTATCAAACAAATCTGTATGCATAATACTAATCAAATTATAAATCAGTAATATATAAAATTTATTTACCAATGTTTTTGCAGGTGTTCTCAACTAACTTATCACCTTCAAACTGGAAATAAGAGAGACTTGCGTATGCTATGGCGAGGCAGGATAAATAACATATCAATATCTTGCCATTTATAGTTCGTAATTCTGTTATAAGTAGGTATGTAGCCATTGTAATAATCAAAAATAGAATAGATATCAGGCAACCTAAAATAATTTTATATAAATTAATTTTTCATCCCAATTAGGTTGTCTCCTAACTCAATAATAAATAAAAGCAAAAAATGTTTTTTGGAGCTCAGTGGTTTTTCTGAAACAGTTTCTAAAACTCAGTATGATAGGTGATCCTCTGAAACCTCTAAGTAAAGTTGGTCTCAAGACCTTCTAATCCAGAACTTTCAGTAGAGTAAGTGCTACCAATAGGTGGTTTTTTCTACCTCTTCTTGTCATGTCGTATCTTAATTAGGAAAAATTTACTTGATATATTTTTGTTATACAGAAAATTTCAATAAATAAGTTTTTAAAAAAGTATAAGCTTAGCACATCATGAGGGAAGTTTTATTAGTCAGACGAAAAGTATTTCCTGAAATTATAAATTACTTTGCATGTTTTTTATTTTAATAACTAATGTTGAAATCTCAGCAGTATTTTTTTTTTTTTTTTTTTGTTTGAGCATATAAACTTAGCTTCTGAATATTTTGATTAAGTAAAAAAACTCAATTTCTCTCTGATTGGAAAAAACAAAAGATCATGGCTGAAAAAAGTTCTAAGCGATTATAAAGTTTTTTAAATGTATCATAAATAGTACCTCATAGTATGATATAGTAATCCATAATGTCATTATACATGTAAATATAGCATATTACAAGATGAACAAAAAATCTAACTTACAACACTAACAAGAAATTTATATTATAATTTACTTTCACTGATAACTCAAAATTTGTTTGTCGCTTGGAATGTTTTTTGGCGGACCCATTTAATTAGTGATTATTCAAAAGAAACAAAGTTGAGAGAAAATAGGGATCTCAAACGTGACTTTTTTCATTCAAATCAATATAGCTACTAAAAGATTGGTCCTAGCGGCAAATGCTATATATAAAAAAATATTCTCCATTTATTATCTTATACACTTCATTTTAGCTAAACTGTGACATGTTTTAGGATATGTTATCATCAGACTCTTTTTTTCTTCTTCAGGTGTTATCCACCTTCTGCGATAACACCAGAAGAAGAAAAAGAATCTGATGATGGGATAATATATCCCGAAACTTGTCACATTGTAGTATACATCAGGAGTTCAGCTAAAATAAATAAAGTAATATATTTAACATAATATACTCCTTTATTGAAGAAATAAAATATAATAATTCTCAATTTAGTTTCTAATAAGGAAACTGTTGGCAAATTTTTGATCTGAGCAACACCAAAAGAGTTTACTTTTTCTATTCAAACCTATATAGCTCCTAAATGGTAGGTCCTAGCAACAAATGTTACATAACAAAAAATATTCTCCATAAAATTTATGATACAAAAACTGATGGCCGTCAAATTTTCAATCAGAACACCAACAGACTTAGAAATTATCAAAATGTTACACCTAAAAAATATAGAAACCCTAGTCAAAAGACACATCCACCTAAAAAAAAAAAAAATTATTGATTTTATTACCAATTCACTGAATTATGTGATAGATATTAAACTATTTTGTCATATATTTTAATCATAAACATACACAAACTGTTCCTTCATTCAAATTTTTCTTGATTAATCAAAATACATTAGAAACAATATTATTAAGATTATGGTGGTTTCTAAGGAATTATGAATGCTGTTAGCAGAGTATAAGATTATAAACAATAGGTATCATTAGTGTTTCTTTGTTGGGAGGAAAGAATTATATAATTTTCAATCTTTTAACAGTAATGATTATTTCTAATGTTTTTCAATATATCTGTCTTTCCATTTTTTAATAAAATGAAATTGTACTAACCAATTTTGAATAACTCTATTCCAAATTCATTTAAATATTGATCAGGTTCTGGTGAAGGGGCACATAGCATTGGTAGGACAATAGCTGAACCATTAGACAATACAAAACTTTCTAGGCAATATTCATCTGGTGAAAGTTCTTGTTTATCCTCAGAAGGAACGTAAAGGTTACCAGATGGAAGGAGATGAAATTCGTCCATTCTGCTTTTTTTTCTGGCTCCAGTACATACCTATGGAATTCAAATAAATGTTCATCAACTATAATTGTTAATGAACTTATTGACCTAATCTATACAAAAATTGATTGAAATAAATATCCTTTGTTGTATAACAGACATTTTAATAAGAATGACACACTTTTACAATCTAAAGCAAATCTTATTGTCTAGCAATTTAGTGTTAAGATTGCAAACACAAATGATTATACATTACATTGTAAGATGGAAAAAATAAAGATTTGTAGAATATCATTGACTTCAACGGACCATTTCGGAAAGAGTAGCTCTGATAATAAAATATTTTAAAGCAGTTCTACAATTATTCTGTTGGCCAAAATCTAATTAATGGAGTAATATAGTGGATGAGGAAGGTAGGTAAATATATACAAAACAAGGAGAGGGCTCAGGAAACAAAACAGAGAGCAATAAAGGAAGTATTATCATCTCAGAGCATGATATAATATTGGTACTGGTATTGGTGGGGGTAATTACTAAGGCAAGTGGGCTTAACGGTTCTTGTTGCCAACCTCTGATAGCTACTGAGAGGTTGCTGCCCAATAACAACCACTGTGGGATGACCATCACAAAGTAAATATTAATTGACCCAGGTAGAATATAACCCAAACTGTTCAGAACAGAGCACACAGGACCTATGTTCAAACATGCTCAATCATCATGTCTCCAGCATGATTTAACTTTGTATTGCAGAGTTTCTATGTAACCCAGTTTTGGTTGCAATAATTATTATACATTAATAAACATTATATATCTAACAATAATTATTTTTTATGCCTAATCCCCAATTTATTATGTCATCATAAAAAAAAGTAGGATTATATATTGTTATATTTAAATATAAAGTTAAGGAAGGCAGAATATTGGAAATAACAACAAATCAGGTAGTAACCCTCCTGACCTTTGGATACCTGTGAAAGGTTCAACACTTGAAGCAGGTAGAAAATAGAGAAAGGGCACACCAGATAAGTGTTGAAGTTAGTTAAAGGAGGGGGTGTAAAACAGTTATAGGTCCTGGGAGCAGCTGGGTGACTCCATGTGGGGTTGGACATAAAAAAGAGTGAGGAAGTGATCAAGGGAGACAAAGATATGTGATAGTGTTTTAGTTCTCTCGCGGATTAATGAACTTAATAATCTAAAAGTAAGAAAAATTAGTTTGAAATATGGATAATTTGGAAACAGGATAATTTCTATTGTCTCCACATTGTTAATTATAATGTTGATATAATGTTGATTACTGGGGACCAAGGTATTTTGGAAAGATGGAGATGCCACTTGAAAGAAGTGTTTTCTGGAGATGCTGAGGAGAGGGTATAGGGGGAGAGAATATGATGAGGTGATATGGAAAGAGGAGATGGAAGCAGTGGTGGAGAGATTAAGACTCTGAAAAGCACCAGGAAGAGATGGCAGCAACCCTGAATTCATCAAATATGGTGGGTCAGAACTATTGAAAGCATTACAGTGTCTTTTTCAGAAGTTACTAAAAAAACGAACCCTAAGGAATGGGAATACAACATAATTAAGGATTAGTAAGTAATGGAAGAGAGTTCAATACGTTTGCAATTAAGAAACGTTTAAGGAGATAGTTCATTATCCCCCCTACTGTTCATTATATACATGGATGAAATTTTGAAGATGTGCAAATGTAGGGCAGCCTGTACTACTATTGGAAACTGGAATATGAAGACAATTCTTGCCCATGTAATGGTATTCGTGGATGACATTGTCCTTATAGCTGATACCAAAGAGAGCCTACAGCAAGCTGTAATTGAATGGGAAGCCGGGCTGGAAAGGAAAGGAATGACCATTAATGTCAGGAAAAGAAAATAATGCACATTGGCCGGGAACAGGTATATGTTGAGGTACTTTGCAAAGGTGAAACAATGAAAATCGTGGACGACTACACTTACCTAGGGACAGTGATAAGCTGGAATGGAAAGGTAGACCAGGAGATATCCAATAGGATAAAGAAGGCTGACTCAATCTACTACCGCCTCTGCAACACGGTTATAGGGAAAAGGGAGGTGGAGAAAAATGTTAAGTTACATATCTTTAAAGTTGTTTACCTACCTACCCTCTTATATGGAAGTGAAAGCTGGGTTCCATTAGGTAAGCACCTAAGCAGAGTTACTGCAGAGGAAATGAGGTACCTCTGGAAAGTAGCGGGCCAAACCAGAAGGGATCGTATCAGGAATGATAGGACTATAGAGGATCTAGGGGTTGCCTCTCAAAAGCATACCCTTGAAAAGAGGCAACTTTGATGGTTCGAATATCACTGTCAGATGAATGAGGACCAGGACCTGAGAAAGTACTTTGAGGTCAGACACAGGAAAATGTACCAGAGGGAGACCTATAACTCGGACTGATTATATCTCCAAGGTGGGAGAGAAGAGTGGCAAAAACTGGAATGCCATGAGGGCACTGGCTCGGGATTGGGAGGCTTGGTTTGCCTGGACAGAGGTACCTCCACACTGAAAGGCATTAAGGAGGACAAGAAAGAAGCATTATAATAAATTCGAAGTATGAATGTTATTTAACTTTGTTTAAATAATTTCTAGTAATAAATTTAAAAATCTAATTGACAGATCCTAAAATGTGTTGATACAAATAATTATTAATTTATTGTATTAAAAAATAAAAAAAAATAAAGAAAGAAATTCACAACATATGGCGCCCTAACAGGGACTGTCAATATTGAAGCTATGATTGGAAAATGGTTAAAATTTGGTAGATGTTTTGTGTGAAATTAAGGAATAAACTAAGATTAAAATCAAGTGATATTAAAGGAAATCAAAAAATTAAAAACAAAAACAAATTAATTAAGAACAAACGTTAGAAGCTCTTAGTAAGAGTTAAATAATAAGAGGGTTTAAAAATTAAAATAAAGAAAATCACAATATATACACATATATATATATATATATATATATATATATATATATATATATATATATATATATATATATGTATGTATATAATAATATTAAAGTATAGGAATAAGCATAATAAAATTACATCTGAACAAACATAAATAACATTTTTGCCTAAGCCCTTAGTAAACATTGGATCTGATTCTCTGACTCAATGTTTGAGATCTATGTTTCTCTTTTGTATTTCATCATTTACAAAATAATTCTTAATCAAAATGTGCCTGCACCTTTTTTGACATGAGAAATAGTTTGACATTTTTATGTATCCCATATTGTCTTCATAAAGTGTAGAGGGATCTTTCATTTTAAAAACTTATTCCTCCAACAAAGACCTCAACCAAACAAGCTCAACAGCATAGTTGCACAAGCCAATGCATTCCGACTCAGTAGAAGTGTTTTCTTTAAGCTCATGCTATCATGCTGCCAAACACCTTACAACAATAACCAGATACGGATTTCCTATCATGCTGCTTGCCCAATTTACATCACAAGAACCCTCAATCACTGTTTCTAAATGTGAGCTCAAGATCTTTGATGGTATTGACATACTTTAGTACTCTTAAAAGATAGTTTTAGTGTAGTTCTGAGGCTGCATCTTGAAATTGACTAAAGAAGTTGATTGCAAATGGTGAATATGTATGCTCAAATGGTTGCATACTGAAAGGAAGCACCTGATTGAAGCCATTTTGGCAAATAGAGCATAGCTTTATCTTTCTCTACCCCTTTAACCTTTCTCTTGGCATTGTATCCCTTCAGATACCATCCCTTTGTAAGTGTTTTTTTTTACAAATTTCAGGCAAATTCTGACATATTAGTAGGTGACTTTCTGATATTTCACTATCACCGAGATACTCTGAGTGATTAAACACCACAAACTTGGTTTTATATCTGAGGAGATACCAATTTTTAATTAAAAAAAAAATAAACAATTTTGATCAAATGTTTTTATATCAACAACTTATTTGATCTTTTTAAAATGGATTTTACATGGAAATATTTTTTTTTCTTTTAAAAATTATCTTGTCAATAAAATGGTTAAGATGCTCAAAACCTCTAGCTACTAGCCTAGCTTTAAAAGCACTAGAGGTAGGCATGATGGCATAGAAGAATCAATATCAATGAGAATTGATGGATTAATTACCACTTCTATTGGAACTATTTTATTTGAAAACTAGTTTCGAATGTTAAACATTCATCATCAGTTCTAAAACATACAAAATTTTCAAAAAAAAACATTTTGTTACATAGATTATATAGACTTAAATTTTCCAAAAAGTAAGACAAGAAATAAAATATATTGATACTACCGTGAGGAGGTTAAATGGACTTCTGAAATATATAAAGAGTGGAAGGGGAAGGGCCAAGGGAACTAATTGGATTTTTCCATTCCTAATGGAAACAAATTTAAAATGGTACTTTTGGAAATGTGTATCTGATCTTTTAAACAAAAATTTGGATTGGTTTTGAATGATTTTATTATTCCCCATGATTCATAAATATTTAATTTTAGGCTATTTTCTACTTGATGTATAAATACTACATTAACTACATTATTAAGGGAGTAAAATATAAAATTATATTAATTAATTAATAAAAAAATGGTATTTTTAAAAATAAAAAACATTTTACAAGTACATTATAAAGTGATTTAAAAATACAAAAATATTTTAATTAATTATTCTTTTAAAAACGTTTTATGATCTTCTTTAAAATAGGGCAGTATCTGTTGCTTTCTGATGACCTTCTTCTTCTTAGCTGATAAGTTGTTTTTAAAGGGTTGTAACATAAAAACAAGTCCTTGATTTCATTAGTGGTAACCCATATGTTCATTAAGCATTGTTCTCCTTTTAACAACTTTAACAGCTTTTTCTACTCTAAATCTTGTTGTTTCCCGCCTTTCTTAATTCAAGATGAGCCCACAGAGCGCGCTGCATCTTGTTATTACACATGTTTTTTTTAATATAGGAAGTTATTCCTATTAGTTGTGTAATTGTTAATTAATTGTCTCTAAATGTCTCTCATTTAAAGTCTACCCAAATTGTTTCATATAGTGAATACACAACATTTGGAAATATTTAGTTTTGTAGTATTGATGTATGAAGCAGCTGCTTGTTTGAAGTCAAAAAAGTCTTTAGGTTGTAGAATTGTCACCACAAAGGGGCTGTTAGATGTTGCATTCTCCATAAGTTTAACCAGTTTTGGAGGAAACACTTTTTAAATCTTTCACGATTCTTAATCTGAGCGAAATCCCTGTCACATAACAAAAATGAATGGATGGATACCAACAATTTATAGTTTATCTCATAATACTTGCTCGTAATTAATAAATAAAAATAAATACCTTCATTTTATTTTTATTTTGGCCCATGTAGTTATCGGACTAGACGGTAAGTTTTCGTTTCCTTGTAAATTCAAATCTGCTGAGTGCTTTGAAGACGCAAGAAGTAATTTCATCAACGCCTTGATCACTCATCACCCTCCTGCCACAAAAACATAAACCCCTTGTGGTCACCAACACATAGATTCGTCACAAGTAGAGAGCTTGGTGTCGGTCTTTAAAGGCATGGTACAGCCTGCTGATGTTCTAATCCTGGCTCAAGTACTCCTTATTGCTCTTCCGTGATGGTCTTATGTTCGATAATAAGGTGCACATCTGCTACTGAGAACTTGCTGTTTTGGGTCTTATTACTCCGCTTTTCTTTAAAGACTACTTCACCATTTTTTTAGCTATCGCATGAGTTTCATTTCTGCGTTTGGTTATATCGAACATGTGCATAAATTTATTCCTGCAAAACTATATGACATCACCCTTTCCATCTGGAACTGAAAAACAAACCGAAGCTTGTCGTCACCTGTCTTATGCACCATCATACTGACCATGTTACCTATGTTTTACAGGAGTGAACAACTCATCAACAGAACTTTTTACAGAATTTTTCTGTTTATCCGGGACCCAAACACACCGAAAGTTACACTTGCAGCTGATCTGAAACAAAACAAGACATATTCTTGTATATCCAGATGTTAGGCAATGACATTGAATATTATAATAATTTGTTATATTTATTTTGTACATACTTCTTCATTAGGTTCAGTTCTTCCTTCCACCAACAAGTTTCCACCGGAACTGTTCAGAAATGTTGCGAAACAAAATCAGCCCTATTCCTTGTTTCCTGTTGGAGAAGGAAAAAACACGGGAACATTGAACAAGTTGCGACAAGTCAGGACGTGTTCCTATACAGACTTGTATAGGAACCGCCGCACAGTGGGACGAAACTAGTTTTTTCTGGACGTCGCATTTTGAGCCTCTAAAAATTATTGCATCGGCTTGAAATTTCAAATGGGTATGTTTTCAAAGGTGTAGAATTCGAATCTAAAGTCAGTTTTTTCTCCATCATTTCAGGACTTTGCTCTGTTAACCAATAGTGTGTCTAAAAAAATCTAATTTTCGTGTTTTGATTCAAGGGATATTATTTTCTATGATTTTTGATGTGCTCTATCGAATTTACCTTTGCACATCAGTTTACCTTTATGTGAGTTATACGTGTTTTATGCCTTTTTCGTCGATTGGATTTTCTAAAAAATTAAACAATTTGCGGTTTGTCAGAAACCTGATAGGTAATAATTATTTTAAATATTGTCCCCAACCGAAAACGAAATTATTTAGTTATTTAATAGAAGTAAAACAATTATTGCCACACAGGCTCCTACAATGTGGTTATCGAAATTTTATCGTTGGATCCATTCGTTCAAATTCGTCGTGTCAGTGTCAGCATTCAGACCTTTTCCGATATCAATTTTAAGCATTTTTATTGGTGAATACCTGTGGGTAACATTTGTGAAGCCCATTTGTTGTAGGAATTTGAACCACTTTTTTGTACAAGTTGAATTGTCAAAGTAAATTCAAATATTCCCCAAGGTCGCTAGTGGTCGCAGACCATTTCGATCTTGAGTTACTTTTTATAATCGATATTTTAAATTAAAATGGGTTTGGACCTAAACAAGTATAAACATTTTTCAAAAATCAATTTTTTGTTGAAATTTTCATATTTAAATACATTTATTTTTTTAAATTATTACTTTTACAGGAAAACGTTTCATTGACAATTGTTTTATCATGCTAAGAACTGTGAACAGCAAAAAATTTACATCGGATGTGTAAACAATTTCTAATGCAATTTAACAAAACGGGAAATTTGCGAGAACCTTTCAAACAAACATAGTATATCGATGTTGATGTCCTGTTTGTACGTAATAAAATTATGTTCAACATACTGTTCTTTATCGACAATGACCAAAAATATAAATTTTTGTTTTCACCCAATGTTCAACAAATTACATAGGCTTGTCCCACTGAGCGACATAGGAAGTGAGAACGGAGGCCCTGAAGGTTCTGTATATAGGCGCAATTTTGTCTATTATTACTTAAGGCAAGGAAATATGGCATCCAGGAATTCAGATTAAGTACAACAAGGCAAAGCTGGAAAGGGTCCAGAGGCTAATGGCACTCATAATTATCAAAAGTTTTCGGACACTTTCTGACGAAGCCGTTTTTTTTTTTTTTTTGGCCGAAATGATCCCCATTAGTATACTAGCTGACAAATATGTAGGTAAAATAAGCCAATAGCGTTACTGCTGAAATGAAAACACTAAAAAGGTATAAACAGACTAAACAAAAGGGGTAAAACAAGGATTATAATGTGAGGGGAAGGAGTTCTGCAAATCCTATAAATACGTAAAAAAAATCTTTAATTCCAAATATTCTTCAAGGTCGCAAGTGGTCGCAGACCATTTCGATCTCAAGTTACTTTTCACTATTGATATTTTGAATTAAAAATGGGTTCCGACTTAAACAAGTTTAAACATTTTTCTAAAATCAATTTTTTTGTGTGTAATTTAAAAATTTAAATTAATTTATTATTTTTATTTTTTTTGCAATTATAATTTTCACAGAAAAATGTTTTATATCCAATTGTGATATCATGCTTAAAGCTGTGAACAGCAAAAAATATACATCGGACGTGTACACAATTTCTAATGCAATTTAAGAAAACGGGAAATTGGCGAGAACCTTTCAAACAAACCTAGTTTATCGATCTTTTGTACTGTTAGTGCGTAATAAAATTATGTTTAACGTACTGTTGTTTGTTGACAATGACCATAGCAAACATTTTATAAATGATTCAAGCCATAAATATAAATTTTTGTTTTCAACCAATGTCCAGCGAAGTACGTTGGCTCGTCCCACTGTGCGCCGCAACGGTTAAAAAAGCGGAAAAACTCTTTTTCTCGAGAATGGTTAGTCCTATCGAGATGAAAATAAATTGGAATTGTAATCAATTTGAAAAATTATATTATTTACTCTTTAATTGGATTGACAACACAAGTAGCAGATATTTTAAATTATTTTGTAAAATTTAATTTAACATAATTTTATTCTTATTTAACTTCATTTCATTAAAATGTTGGTTCCATTTTTCATTTTTCATTTGAATAAGGTTCTTGTCCCTCTGACAAATTTCCAAGTTCCGGCTGTGCTAGCAATCTATACAAGATGTCCTTGTTAGTTGATTATCAATCTTTTTTTTCTGGGAATGTTTTTCAATATTTCTTCATTTCCTTGTAACGCAACTCTTGGACGTCTTCAGAGAGTTGTTCAATGGGAATAAAAAATGGTAATCATGGTATTGCCAGGCTGTATATCAGAAGCCTCTGCACATAAAACACAGAGTGCCAAATCTTTCAATAAATCTGTGATCTAGTCCTGTAATTTTGGCTGTAATATCCACGTCACTAAAGAATCCGCATGCCCAAATTTCCATCGCTTGTGTTGCGATTGGAACAACTTTTTCCTAATCACTTTCATAAAGCTAACAATTTTTTTTTCTCCAAAATAATGGTGAAATTAGTGGAAATAGTGATAGTACGTAAACATCTCTTTTAGAAAACGGCTTTCCTCCCTTAAAAATTTCAAAATTCTGTCAAGCCCTTAGGAAAAACTTTGGGAACTATTTTTAGTTATTTTAATTTCAAGGAAGGTCATGAGAAGGCACAACTCTTTCAATGCCAGGTTCCATTAGGCTCCGTGGAAATGGCAGTTCATAAATGGATAGTAAAACAACCCTAAGGCTATACTCACTGATTCCAACCGAACTTCCCCCCTTTTTTTTCTCTCCTAGCACTTTTTCACTTGCTGATCAGATATTCCCGTAGCCCCTACTTCTATGGCAAAACTCATGATATAAGCCTTCCTCACCCTTAATTTCCTACCACTCACAAATCTTAATTTTCTAAAGCTGCTCTATTATGCATTCCTAACTTACAATATGATTCCATATAAGTAGATTAATCTATATATTAATTAATCGATTAATTTTTAAATTGATTATTTAAATGTAGCCAAATTACAGTTTCCACTTCCTTGATGTAAAAAATTTTCATAGTACATACCTATTGTGTGAATGGCTTTTTTTTTTGTCATCTATATTACTTATTGTCATTGGGAAAGCAGATTGTAATATTAATTCAACAAAAAACACCGGCACATACCTCTCATGCTATCTGTTGGACCTTGTTTGAACAACTATTAATGATAATGGCATTTTGGATTGTTGGCAATGGCACTTGCTTTTTCGGGTATAACTCAGTTTTTTTTTGTCTGTTGGACTGTTATTGATGTCCAGTTTTCAACTCTGTGTTAAATTCTACAAACAAAATTTAAGCTTATGTCAGTCCCTTCATTGTTCCCACAGTTAATCAAATGTGAATAATTTTCATAATAAATTAGGAGAAGGTGGCTTATATTCATAGGGAAGCATAGAGCCAAAAAAGTTAAAAGTCTCTAGTATAAACGACACAACATAATATATATATGACACAACAAATGGTGGCGCCGGTATCCATATACAATTTCCTGCAGGAAACATGATCGAGAAGACTGTTCCGGCTGGCTTTCCTTCTTCAAATTATCGAGCTGAGCAGGAAGCCATATGTGAGGCATATACTTAGGATACTTAAGAGACCAAAGAAGTCAAAAATAGTATTCCTTACTGATGCAGCATCAGTGTTACAATCTCTTTGATCGAAGTTGGGTACGGGGCTGAAAAACAACTCCAAGGAACTCGAATGCTTGATGGCTATCTACAAAAACGTCATCCTGCAGTGGATTCCGGGACACTGCGGACTCGCTTGAAACGAGAGGGCAGACCAGTTGGCCAAGGAAGGAGCTTCGAGTGGGCAGTTCGAATGTACCCTCAACAATTAAGTTTTCGAATTAAAGACGCTCAACAAAGCCGCAGTCAGCCAGCGATGGATTGGGAGGCATCTACATCACGACCCTGGAGATGCAGTCTACGAACTAACTCGAAGAGAGCAGGTCCTCATCTTCCGATTGCGAACGGGACACAACAGACCTCAGAGCTCACCTGTTCAATAAGCTACATATTGGATCCGGCCCCCTTCGCGAGTGCGGAGAGGGTGAACAAAATACCGAGCACATCCTCCAGACCTGCAGGCTCTATTCTGAGCAAAGGAAGCAGGAGAAGGTTAAATCTTGTTAAAGGCAAAAAAAAAAAAAAAAAAAAATAAAGAACTTCAACATTAGGGTTAGTTTTTAAAATAGTTCGGATTTGGCTGTTGCGGTTACTTTTTTTTTTTTTTAGTTCTTAATTTTTTTTTTTTCCTTCAACAAGATTTAACGATCTCTCGTTTTTTTGTATTTGTTTTTTGCAGCAAATCTTTTTTATTTTAAATGAACAATGTATTAGTAATTACAGCAAAAAAAAAAAATAGCGTTGATACAGCAGTAAATAACGAAGTTATAAGGCATAAATGTTTGGTTTTGGCCATTTAAAAAAAAAAAAAATCATTAAAAAAAACCGTAAGACTTTGTATATACGTAAGTGACCTTAAATAGGTTCAAAGTGAACCTCCCTACCCGAGTTACCTCTTTGGCCAACGATTTTCCGAACATCCTGTATATATACATACATAAACCGCAAAAATCACACACATTAGCAATAAAAAAATTATAATTATTTAAAAACATGATATTACTTACATACTATTTCCATTACAGTTGACTCCAATTATTACCTTAAAACCTTTAGGCTGAGGACGCGTAAATGGAGGGGAAAAAGTCAGGTTTTTCTTGATGCACTGGTTATTTTCTCTTGCCTGTCCTTCCGGGCAGCATTTCCGAATCCTAATAAAATCATCATTCTCTTGACCTGAAACAAAGTAAATAATTGTATATATTATTTTACTATCGTTTTATTCAGATCCATAAATAAAAGCAATAGTTAAATATAAATATACACACATACTTACAATTTGTGATAGTAATTTCTGTTCATTGCACTTTTTGATTTATCCTTTTCTATAAATATATTTTAACGTTATGTATGAACTAAATGGTCTAATAAGGATTGCTAATTGTTGAGTTAGAGAAAGTATTTATTTTTTGTTGGGATTAAACTCAGGAAACAACTAAAAAACTTATGAAATCAATACCAAAACGGATCCATAAGGTAATTAGAATGCTAGGATTCCCAAAAGAAATATCAGATTTTATTTTATTAGTTTATATTAGTTTTATATTAGTTTACGAAGATTCTATTAATGTTTCAGCTCTTTTATGAATTTCTGCTACATATTAATTTAATTTTCTATCAAAACGGAGCCCAGAAATCGAACTGAGAACACAAGCGTAAAGTCAACCTGAGCTCCTAGGGGAAAAGCATGTTCTCTACTGAAGGGACGAATTACAGACTTAGAGACAGAGATATTCACACCCGTATCAAGCTGCCATATTTTAGGACCTCTCACTGCCTCCTCTAACATCTCCAGGCATCGGTCAATATTTTTATACGTTACGTAAAAACATGTATCATCCGCAAATAGGAATATGGCTATGTATTTAAGTCTGCAGAGGTTATAGCAAAGAGTAGATCGCTAAGGATGCCTCCCTGTGGTAACCCAATCTGAGTATTTCTTGTCCCAATGACGCAATGGTAAACCCTTAAAACCAATTTTCTATTACTGTTCAAGTTCACTATGAATTTGTTCATTTTTCTAGGGACTTTAATGGCTTCCATTTTATGTGAAAGTATTTGTATTGGAAATCAGTCGTATGCCTTCTCTATGTCCAAAAACAATCCTATATAAATGATATTTCGATTTTATTAAGATCTCTACACCTCCATAACCGTCATTTCGATTTGATCTCACAAAACTTGGGAAATTGACGTATCTACCTGGTTTGAACCACTTCCCTGATATTAAAGCGATATCAATTTTTTTCTGAATATAAAAAATATTCCAAGCTATTTTTATTTGAAATGGCTAATCAGGCAGTCCACTGTAATATTTTCAATGAATCGATTTATTGAAATTTACAACTGTACAAAATAACACAAGTAAATGTGTTGTTAACTATTACAATAACATGACAATTCTAGACTTGAAGATCTCTGGGCCATCTTCTTTTCAGACGCCTCGGAGGATTATCGGGATGGTGTGGGAAGCAAGTTGAGAAATTAGGGGATTTGAGTGGTTATGAAGCTTACTATGATAGGATAGATATCTGGTTTGGGTTAAATCAGCAACATAAGATCTTTATGGATAAGTTTATTGGTGACAAAGTAAGGAGCATTGAGGATTTTGGATTGTAAGGATGGGATACGAGATGAATTGGATGGTTTAGTGGAGCCCCAAAGCTCAATTCCGTACATCCAAATAGGTCTTATCACAGTCATGTAAATGAGTCTTTTGTAATTCATTGGAAGCTTTGAACGTTTGTCTAATAAATATTGTAATCTGTAACGACGGGCAGTTTCTTGTCGTTTTAGTCTTGTATGTGGATTCCAAGTAAGACGTTTGTCCAAGTGGAGTCCTGGTAGTGGATCTGTTCAACAGGGATTAGTGGAATATCATTAAAGGATCCTGTAGGACAGAAAGTCGTAGGTTTACAAGGAAGGGTAAAGGTTATTTGGTGACATTTCTTTGGATTTATTTTGATTCTCCGTTTTTGACACCATACTTGAAGGCTTAGAATATGGGATTGGGGTGTTTCGGAGGCAATGAAGGGTTCATTGTTTACTGATAACACACATGTGTCATTAGCGTAAGTGGTGAGGATAGTGAGGATGTCAGCTGTATACACCGAGTAGAGGATGGGGCCTAGGACTACTTTTTTAACTAACTTGAGGAACACCGGCAGATCGGGTAAAGAGAGAAGAATAGGAATGTTTATGGATTACTTTGAAAGTACTATCACTTTTCGGAATTTTCGGAGCTTGTAAAGCTGTCCTGGGTCCCATACTCGGTCAAATGCCTGTTCCAAGTCAAGAAGGGCTCCCGTGCAGTACATTCCGCGCTCCAAGCGGAGGGGAATATAAAACTTAAATGAAGCTCTTATCTGAATATGCCGTTGAAGCAGCGGTGAACACCTAGATCCTTACAGCTCGACTGTTAAAGCTAGACTGTCCTTCCTGTTCCCAGGCGAAAACTCCAGGACTTTTAGTATATTCAAGGCCGCCGGGAGCCAAACCGGGCCCGGGGCAAATACATTGTCCAGGCACTTTAAACCCCCAACTCCCAACAGTCACCCAGGCCTCGGGGATTGTGCCCCCCCCCCCCCCGTCAGCGGCCCTGAGTATATTTACTTAACCTAAGCAATATTTAAAGGTAAACCTTGGATTACAGACAATGCACTCTATAATCCTTTATTGCCTGGACCCACTGAACATGTCAAAATTCTATTTTGCCAAAACATACACATTTAGAGTGCTGATTCGGGTAATTCATACATACATGTAAGGTCTAATAGTAAATTTAATCAGCTTTCATATAAAAAAAATGAATTTTAGATTGGACCCACAGCTTTGGAGTTATAGCCATAAAGGTGCCGAAAAACGTATTTGGCGGAGGAGTGCTGATCGCCGCAACTCAGCCACCAATCTTAGGGCGCTGTGTTGACCAAACCACTCAACCGATTATAATGTTATAACAATAAGTTAATTCAGTTTAATGTGAATGAATGCTTACGTCAGCCCACTGAACTTGCCATGTAATATTTTTGCCAAAACATACAAATTTAGAGTGCTGGTGTGGGTGTTTTGCGGGAGTTGATCAAAATTCCATATATGGTATGTCTAATAGTACATTTAGTCAGCTTTTAGATGAAAAAAAGAAATTTCGAATCGGACAAATAGTTTCGGAGTTATAGCCAAATGAATACCGAAAAAACGTGCAATTTACCGCAATATATTTAAAACATACCCAGATACATGCACTTTTGCGAAGTTCGATTTATAAATCGGCTTGGCTATTCGGTTATAAATTTAATGCGATTATAAATTATCTTTCGGGGAATGGAGTAAAATATTCAGGAAATGCTGATACTAAACCTGATAATATGATAATTAGCACATCCTTGAAGAAGATAACCTGTAGCAAAACATGTGCGGCAGGTTTTTGGACTCTCAGTGTAAGAATGAATCTTTGGAATTCATTATATACGGTTAATTAAAATAGAATACGTAATAGAAGCCATTGAGTTACAAGAAATAAGACCACTGCTAAATACGACATTTTACCAAGAGAAGTTAAAATGAGTTAAAAAGTAGGATGAACTTAAATGATACGGAGGGGAGTTTAACAGAAAACCTTAGGTGAAATTTTTTTTTTTCTCGAAAATGTTCACATTTGTAAAGCGTATATCTCGGAAACGGTACAGAATATGAAAAATGTGTATCAAATCAAAGTTGTAGAGAATTAATCAACATTAATTTAGCGAATAGTCATGTTTTGCATATGACGCACCATTTTCGAGATATGAGCGCAAAACGAAAAAAAGGGACCTTCCGCCCCCCCCCCCCCCACTTTCCGTTCCCAGGCCCGGAAAAAAAACTCCATGACTTTTAGTATTGTTTACTTTCTTACTACCCTGAACATGTTTCCGAAGAAAAACCTACACCCATTCCAGGCCTTCATTGACTGGACTACAATCTGAAATTTTGTAGTCAGATATAGTATGAATCACATATATTTTTTTCGAAAAAATCGAATGGAACGTATTTTGGGAATTTCAAAACCGTTTTTGGACGTTTAGAAATAATTAATATATAATATAGCAAGATTTATATCAATTTAAACAGCATTTCAAATGGAAAAGAATGCAGCAAATTTGAGCTCTCTAAGTGCAATAGTTTTTTTATGGCGTAATTTTGGATATATTAAATGAGAGCTCAAAACAGTTGTTTTTTTTATAAGCTTATAACTCAAAAACCAAAAGTGAAAAAAATGTATTATTTTACATCTTTACTAGTCTTGGTAAGGACTCCTATCCCAAACGTCATAGAACTCCGAGAAGTCAAGGTACAAATCTAATGTAGAATTGGTTGATTTGACATGGATTGACCCAACCGTGTCACCTCATCAATATAAAAGAGATATGTCTAGTCAGAGACATGTATTTTAATCAATTTATAAACATTAATCTATGATATGTAAAATAAGGTTTATTTGGGGATGATTTTTAAATTTGAAAATTTATTAGTAAGGAACAAATGTGAATTGTTCATTGTTAATGACACGCTTCTGTATATTAGTGAATTTTAAGTGATTAAGTAATTATAAAAAAAAAATAATAATAATGTTCAATGTAAGAAAGTTTGCCGAGAAATAACTGTAGCTACTTCTTAACTGTTTTTTAAATAATAAATTTTATTATTTAATTTATAAATTGTTGATTATATTATTTTTTTTTTTAATCATAAAGTAATAAACTAAACTAAACAGGGTGGTTAAGTAGTTATATATAAACATGCCTACTTATGCCACTCGTTATATAAATAATTTTATTTACTGTTTCTTTCGAAAACTAATAATTTTAATTATCAGATAAATATCTTGATTAATTTATCGATTTTTTTAAAAACCAATATTTAACTTCTGAAAATGCATATAAAATATACTTAGTTATGCCCTTATACAAGGATCAAAAAAGTAAAATTTATTGAAGTGTAATTAATTTTAAGAAATGATTATTATTAAAATAGTTGAGACTCACCTGATATCACAACAACCAGGCCAAACACACAGACAAAGAGAGTTAGAAGTCCCATGACTGACTGATGAGTTTAGAGGACCATCTTTGTTATCTCACTTGCAAATCCCCACCACTCCAAGACATTGCATTCGCTCTTCCTAGCAGCCCCACAGAACACACAGAACCAACTAGATGAGGCAAGGGGGGTGGTGAACACTGAGTATAGAATAACATAGAGTTGTCACTCAGGTACCTGAGGTGAGTCACAAGTTCCCATCACCTGGGCATCCTTTTACCTCATGGTCTAGTTGTTAAATACCTATCTTCGGAAGTGTTTCCTTGTGTTAGTGCGTTGTTTGTTTTTCGTTTAGGCTATTCAATTACTGTTGCATACAGATGCAAGAAACCGACAAATGACAATACAATAATTGCACAACTTTGTTTTAATGTTCTTAATTAGTTCGGTGGCGAAATACCCAAAAAAGGGGGTCTACATTGCAGAAGATGGAGTGTAGGTTTTATGTATTCAGTATGGTCCAGATGGGTGCTGAGAATAAAATATCAAAAATTTGAACAACATTTGATAAGGGGAACATTTTCTGGGGTAAAAAAAAATCAACAATTCTGCACCTTTTTTTTTGTGTACAGATTTTTTGAAAAAAGATGCTTTAAATAGAAAAATGTGTTATTTACAAAATTAAAGTTTATTAAATTGTGCATCTAAAGTAGGGTTGCCATACGTCCCAGTACAAAACGGGGACATGTCACCGTTAGATAGAAATTCCGTCCCGGTCATAATGTCCCAGTACGAGAATATATAGTAATAACGTTATAATTGGTTAAACCCTTTCAGTGATGTACAATTCAGCGGCGTAATATTATATCTTCGGTGTAGTTTGTAGGGCGTTCATAATTCCTGGAGTGTTCTTTAACGTTATGCGGATGCAGATCCGCCGCCGCCAGAATCGCAGGGAACGCTGTTTTCTTTCGTAGCGTTAAGTTGGCGCTCTTTTATTTCCTTCCTCTATCCTCCCAACTCCCCGCAGTTTGTCAGTATTCGTTTGTAAAGTTCATGTCAGGACTGCGTGGAACACTTCTGTACCTACTACTTTTCTTGAGTTTTGATTTTGTGTCGAGGTCAAGTACCTAGGGCTGTAATGGCAACCCCTAATCTAAAGGCTCTCTAAGCTGAATTTGAATTTAGGCGTTTAATGCCACAATCGACTGTAAAAAAAGACGAATTAAAAAGTTAGGTTGTTGGTTATGTGTTAAGGGTCTTTTTTAACACACAAAAAATGGCTATCCACACCATTCAACGATTCCGGAGTGCATAAAAATATGCAATCATTTTACTTCAGGGTTTCGTCAGGAACAGGTCTTAGGTAAATATACTAAAAGTCTTTAGGAGTTTCCTGAGGAAGGGAGATACCGTCGGGATGGAGGGTAGGGTTTTTCGATTATATCTCAGAAACGGTGGGACTATAGAGAACTATGTTTAATATGTTCAATCATGCCACAACCTTTTTCCAATGTCCTCCCTAGAATGATCAAAAAACAATAAAGTATTTAAATACGTTTGCAGGTTAACTGTATAAAATACCGAAAAAAAATTCACATATGTCACTCCGGCAATTAAATACAAGAACATGATTGCCCGCAGTTTATATATTCATATATACAATTTTAATATCGAACTGTTATCATAAATACTATTGATATCATTTAGAGACTAAAAAATTATGAAAAGTAAGTTATAGTTTAGAAAACTATAAAAAACCGCTTTAATAGCGAAATCGAACTAAAAAGAAAAAATAATTTTTTTTTCATGAAAG